>CM051832.1:109272913-109474184 GCA_028451465.1 Erethizon dorsatum | reverse complement strand
AAAAAGAAAGAATGAATTTGGGCCTCTACCTTTCATCACACACAAAATTAACTCAAGATGGAACAAAAGCTTACATTTAAGAACTAAATTAAATTTAAAACTCTTAGAAGAAAATATAGGTAAAAATCCTCATAATCTTGAAGAAGGCAATGATTTCATATGATACAAAACAGGTAATGAAAGAAAAATACATTCATTGGACTTCATTAAAACAAAACAAAAAAGGAATGTAAAAATTATGTACTGCAAACATATACAAAAAGAAAAAGAAAAAGGAAAGGGGTCAAAGGATGGGAGAGGGAGGAGGGAAGGAAGGGAAAGGGGATGAAAAAAGGCATTAAGATGTGTTATGGGGCCGGTGAGATGGTTCAGCGGCGTAAGTGCCTGCCTGGCAAGCACGAGTCCTGAGTTTGACTCCCGGTACCCACATTAAAAAAAAAAAAAAAAAGATGTGTTATGTACATGTACCAACTCCACACAAAGAATGTAAATAGTATGTACTGCACACAGGTAGTAATAAACTAAAATATTAAAAAATAAAATTATGCCTTAAGTTATATTGAAGAAAAGAAAAACTTTAGTATAGCAAAAGACCCTGTCAAGAGTTAAAAAAAAAAAACAAAAAACAAAAACCAAACCCAAACCAACCAAACAAACAAAAAATCCAGCCAACAAGCTAGGCATGGTGGCACAGGTCTGTAATCCCAGCACGCTGGGAGCGTGGAGCAGGAGGATCACAAGTTTAAGCCCTGCCTGGGTGATTTGTGAGACCCTGTCTCAATATAAAAAATAAAATAATAAAAGCCCGGGGATATAGCTCAGTGGTACAATGCATTGTCTCATATGTGTGAGGCCCTGGGTTTGATCCCCAGCAATGGAAAAAAACAGTAATGAATTTCTGGTACCTGTTATAACATGGATGGACCTTGGAGACATGATGCTAAATGAAATTAGCCAGACACAAAAGAACAAATATTTTATGATTCCACTTATGTGAGGTACCTGGACTAGACAAGTTCGTAGAAACAGAAAGTAGATTAATAGCAACTAAGGTGGTGTGGTGGGGAGTGGGGAGAGAAAATGCAGAATAATTGCTTAATGATTCCAAAATTTCTATTTGGGGTGATAGAAAAGCTTTGGAAATAGATGGTGGGGATGGTTGCCCAACATCATTGTGAATGTAATTAATGCCACTGAATTGTACCTTGAAAATGGTTATGATGGTAAATTTGATTATGTATGTTTTACCACAATAAAACAGTACAAAAAAAGGAATGAAATTCATACACTTGCTGAACCATGGGTAAACCTTGAGGCCTTTCGTTGTGTTAAGTGAAATGAGCCGGATGTAAAAGCACAAATAATGAATGATTCCACTTGCGTGAGGTAGAATATGCAGTCATAAATGTCGGAAGCAGCAAAGAGGCCTTGGGGGGCTGGGGAGGAGGGAATGAGTCAGTGCCTAATGAGTACAGAGTTTCCCCAGAACTCTCCAGAAATAGATAAGGAAAACGGTTATGCAACATGGTCAGCATACTTAATGTCCCTGAACTATGCACCGATTCATAATGTTTCGTGTATATTTTAGTATCTTTTTAAAAGGAAAATTTAAAATGATAGAAAAAGAAAACTCTAGCAAAATAAATAGAAGCATGTGTCAAATAAATATCGAGCCCTCCCTGCCAGAGCACAGCACAGAGATTAGGATCTCTGACCTGATAAAAAGGGGCTGAGAAATGGAAGGAGAAATGGAAGGGTGGGTTCATGCTGTAATCCCAGCACTCAGGAGGCTGAGGCAGGAGGGTCACAGTGAGTTCAAGGCCAGCCTGAACTACATAGTGAGACACTGTCTCAAAATCAAATAATAAAATAAAATAAAATATAAGGGCGGGGGATGTAATTCACTGCAAAGGCCTAGCTCTATAGTACCACCCCACCCCCCCAAAAAGGAAAAGGAATCTTGTGAAGACGTGGGTTGCAAAATTCAATTTGCAATTTAGAGGGGAAAAAGGATATTTTGACCTCACCTCATGCCATATATGAAGTAAATCCCGGAAGACCAGTGAGTCACCAAAGACTTGCCAAACAAACCATTGATTGCAATGGCATTGACCTCAGTCTTACCCTGCTGTGCTTTGCGAATGCTTGATGTGTTTCTTCTGGTGTGGAGGGGACTTGACCTTTCAGTAATAGTTTTTTGAAACACACCCTTCCCTGGAGTCTACAGTGTCACATCAGCTGACTGTCCCCCACATCACTGGGCCTTCCCTTCTCGCCCCAGGGTTGCAGTGCTGTGGGGTGGGTGGGGAGGTGGCCAGGTTCACAGTTACCTGGGGCAGGTGTGGGACGCCTCTTATTGCAGCTAGCGGAAGGCTGAGGTGGAGGATCGCTTGAGTCTGGGAGTTTGGGACCAGCCTGGGCAATCTAGTGAGATCCTTGTCTCAAAAAAGTAGGGGGAGGTGAGGGGAGCAGGACTTGCTGAAGGACTGGGGGGGATTTGGAGAGCAAGGAGGCTGGGATAGCTCCTAGGTTCTTTTTTTTCTTTTTTTTAATGTGGGTACCAGGAGTCGACCTCAGGACCTTGCGCTTGCTGGGCAAGCGCTTGTGCCGCTGAGCGATATCACCAGCCCTTTTTTTCCTTTATGTGGGTACTGGGAGTCGAACTCAGGACCTCGCGCTTGCCATGCAGGTGCTTATGCTGCTGAGCCATCTCACCAGCCTGCTCCTAGGTTCTTAACCTGAGCAATCACACCAGTGGAAGTGTCATTTACTGAGAGACGGCAATGACGGGGACCAGAGGTTTGGGAGGCCAAGGAAAGAGCTCCACATTAGCCATGCTCTGTTTAGGACACCACGGCGTGTAGGGAGAAGCCGGGGGATGCTGGGTCAGGCTGTGTAGGACAGGAGGTGGGACAGGCGCACGGTGGGCTTGCGAACCTGGAACACGAAGAAAAGGTGCTCACCAGGGGAGATTTGGCCTATCAGTCACATTAGAGAAGGTTGCCTGTGGAGTTAGCAATGTGGCACTGGTTGGTTACTTTGACAGGTGTGTGTGCACATGTGTGCAGAGAGAGAGACCGAGATTCTTCCCCTTACCAGACTACATTTTTTCCCCCTCAAAGTCCTCTTAAAACCTAAAATGCTGGGGGTTTTTTGAGTGCTGGGATTACAGGTGTGTGCCACCACTCTGGGCTGGATTTTGTTTGTTTGTTTTCGTCCAGTACTGGGCATTGAACTGAAGGGCGTTCTACCACTCATTTGAACTTGCAGTCGTCCTGCCCCAGCCTCTCATGTGATGGAGCTATAGGCAGCGGAATTCGGTAAGGGCTCTATTTTTATAGTTCTTGGAAGATCCTTTACTACTGTGATATTCCATATAACCAATCACTACGACATCTATTCCCCTCCCTCCATCTTTATCGTTACTGGAGATTGAAGCTAGGGCTTTATACACACAGGCAAGTGTTCAACCACTGAGTTACATCTCCATCCCTTTTTAAATTTCATTTTGAGACAGGAGTTCACTAAGTTGCCCAGGCTAGCCTTGAACTTGTGATCCTCCTGTCTCAGCCTCCCTATGAGCTGGGATTTCAGGCACGCCCTATGCCCATTGTCAGGCCTGCACTGACAGTGACCTGAGAGAGATCTGGGCTGCCCACTACAAACAATAGACTCCCCACTCTAAATGTTAGGTAAATGGAGGCATGAGGCAATACCTGGAAACCAAGGCTGTGGGAAAGATCAGCTTTTATTTACCTACATACAGGCAGGCTGACATTGGAGTGACATCAGCAGCTATCTGGAGGGGAGGCTAACTATTTAGAGTGGGGGTCACAGTATCAGAGGATCCGGACGAAATGTTTGAAGTCAAAATTGCAGAGACAATCAGTCCAGGTGTGTAGACAGAACTGGCGCCAAGATGACTTTAAGTCCAGTCCTAAGTTCCCGTATGGCCTTTGATTCTTATTTGCAGAGGGCAAACCATTGTCAATAGCAGAGAGTCAGCCCAGCATGGTGGCCCACGCCTGTAATCCCAGCACATGGGAGGCTGAGGCAGAAGGATCACTGGGACCTCAAGGCCAGCCTGAACTGCATAGTGAGACACCATCTAAAAAAAAAAAAAAAAGAAAGAAAAGAAGAAGAAAGAAAGAAAGGGAGAGAAAACTGTTCTAAAAATTAAATTTGAGGCTGGGGATATAGCTCAGCAAGCACAAGGTCCTGAGTTCTATTTCCGGTACCAAAACCACCCCCCAAAAAACAAAAAAACATAAAAACTAAATTTGAGCCTGGCGTGGCAGTGCACAGCTGTAATGCCAGCACTCAGGAGGCTGAGGCAGGAGGATTGAGGCAAGTTCAAGGCCAGCCTGGGCTACATAGTGAGTTCAAGTCCAGTCTGGACTACATAGTGAGACCCTGTCTCCAAAAAAAAAACGAAACTAAACTAAATTTGAGTGGAAAGAGGGACAGTATAGATGACTCTATTTCTCTTACTTTGCTGTCTAGATCATAATTTTAACCCATAAAACAGTCAATACACACCAAACATCTTTTGTCTCATTTTTATATACTCATGTCAGAGTGATTTTTTTGAAAGATCACAAATATAAAAGCAAAACAAAGCATGTACCTCTGTAAAAATTCAGAGGTAGATGCTTTGTTATTTCGAAAATAACACATTTTTGTAAAAATACAGAAGTATTTAAAATAATACAGAAGTGCCAGGTGTGGTGGCGCATACCCGTAATCCTAACACTTGGGAGGCTGAGGCAGGAGGATCGCCATGAGTTCGAGGCCAGCCTGGACTACAAAGCAAGACCCTGTCTCAAAAGAAAATAAATAAATAAATAAATAATATAGAAGTGTAAAAAACGATATCCTCCCTTCCCTTCTCCTTGATCCATTTCCCGGAAGTGACCTTGCTAAAAGTTTACAGTGTGTTAAGTTATGCTGTTTTTTGTTTAGATTTGTTTTCCAAACAAGGAATCCTAGTTCACAAATTTATTTCTAACTTGCTTCTTTTTTTACCTTAGCAACCTATGATTAACTTTTTCGAGGCCAACCACCTGAACTACGTTTTTCTTTTTTTTAGGTACTGGGGATTAAACACAGGGCCTCACACATCCCCAACCCTTTGTTTTGTTTTTGTTATTGTTGTTGTTGAGAGGGTTCTCAAGGCTGGCCTTCAACTCTATGTAGACCAGGCTGGTCTGGAACTCGTGATTCTCCTACCTCAGGCTCTGGGAGTGTCACAGGGAAGTAGCTCCCAATCTATTAGAGCCAGATGTGCTGTGTTTGTCTCCCCATACCTAAGAATGGACGCAAGGACGAAGGAGGTTAAGAGTAGGTTTAATAGAGACAGCTCTTGAGAGACAGAGGGTTCCCGAGAGTGGGTTGCCACTGAGACTTTGTCCAAGGATATTTCGTACAGCAAAATCACAGCTTGGGTGACTATGGGTCAAACTACAACCAACCTGTAGGGTTACACGTATAATCTCTTAGTTAATATTGATCCAATAGGGAATGGAGGCATGGAGCAAGGTTATATAGCAAGCATCATTAACCCTAGCTTGTCTCTAATTTCTAACATAGAAAGAACAGAGGCATTCCTGGAAAGGGATGGAAGTGCGAGTCAGGGTGTTCTGGTCACCCACCTACGCATCTGATGCCCATCTGGGCCCCCTGGACCAGGTGGTGCTAATCACAGTTCAATCTCAAACTGCTGTTAATCTCTAGGGAGGCGCGCGGGCCCGGCCACTGTCTCCACCTTGAGGCCTGGCCCTCTTCAGATTCGCCGCCAGCCGCAATTTTGATGTCTCATCCTCCGCACTGACTCCCTGGAGGGCTGATCCCTCTCTGCCTGTTAATTTTTGCCTAACAGCTGTCTGGGATAGCAGTCCCCGCTGGGACCCGTACCCGCGCTGAGGCATCCGAGGCCCGCAGCTGGTAAACATCTGCAGAGGGAAGAGGGAAGTGGACTAGATGGACTCGCAGGCTGACCCACAGACAGCCTGACAGACACGCGCAGGGACGTGGGAAATTAAGCAAACTAAACCCTGTCGCAAACTGAAAAATAAAAAAGCTCAATGAGAAGGCCCCTAGGTCAAGCTCCACCGCCGCAAACAAAAATAACAGCGACCAGCCCCGTGATAAACCCCTACTCCGCCAGGGGGCGGCCGAGCGCCGAGTCGTCCATGCTGCGCCTGCGCCTGAGGAGCCTCCGCATCCACTCTGCGCGTGCGTAGGGCAGCTTCGTGCTGACGGAAGCGAGGAGATGGCGGCGTCCGCAGCCTGCCGGGGGGCTGGAGTTGGGGCACAAGTGCTGCTGCGCCCCGGCCGCTGGGTGAGATGGCGGCGGGGACGCGGGGCTGCGGGGGTCAGGAGTTCGGGACACGGAGGGGATCGGACTGCTAGCGATGGCGGTTCGAGTGGCGAGATGGCGGAGTCTGCCGGGAAGGTCACGGCAGAGGGCAGGATGCGCGCTGCGCTGCCGCAGGGTGATGGTGGGGGACCGGGTCCAGGTTGGGGCAAGGGGCGATACCCAGCCCCGTCCTCACGGCGCCGCCTCTTCCCGCAGTCGGCCCTGCTGCGGGCCCCTGCCTTGCGGGGCGTCGCGACCTTCGCGCAGGCTCTGCAGGCCGTGCCGGAGACGCAGGTCAGCGTTCTGGACAATGGGCTGCGCGTGGCCTCGGAGCACTCGGCCCAGCCTACCTGCACGGTGAGTGGGGCCGGGGGCGCAGACCGGCCTCCGTCGCCGCCCGGCGGGTGTGACTTGGGTTGAGCCCTTTGCCCGCTGTGTTCGCTGGGTAGTCCTCTTTACGACCTCAGTCCTGTCTTGACTCCACGGGGGACAGTCCTAGATGCAGTCGGCGTTCGTGCACCACCTGCTGCCTGCCAGGCATCTTTTCCAGCTTCCTGTTCATCCTGTGTGAGAGAGGTGAAGGTGAAAATAAAATGGGGAAAATGGGATTCTGAGATGTTTTTAGGTGACTTAGAGGGGTCTAGGTCTGTCAACTTCACAACCCAGATGCAAGAAATGCATTCAAAACCGGGTGCGGTGGAGGATGCCTGTATTCCCCGCACTCTGGGAGGCTGAGGCAGGAGGATGCCAAATTCAAGCCCAGCTTGTGCAGTTTAGCCACTTAGCCACACCTTGTCTCAAAAACCTGGATTGGGGTGTGAGGATGTAGCTCAGTGCAAAGGCCCAGAATTCAGTGTCTAGTACCAGAAAAAAAAAAAAAAAAGGTATTCGAGAGACTGAGAATGTAGCTCAGTGGCAGAGCATTTGACTAACATGCTCTGGGTTTGAGCCCCAGCACCAGAAAATTAAAAAAAAAGAGAGAGAGAAATGCATTTGAAGATTACAGGGAAATGGGTGATTTTCCAAAAAAATAGAAATTTTCAAAATTGATTCAAGGATAGAAATCTTGACTAGGTCAATGAATATGTGAGAAGATTCCCAAGAGGTAATCCTCCCCACCACCACTCAATCACCAGTTCCAGGGCCAAATGTTTTTATTGGAAAAATTTTTTGTTTTGTTTTGAGACAGAGTCTTGGTATGTAGTTCAGGTTGGTCTTGACTTCACTATGTAGCCCAGACTGGCCTCACACTCACAGTGATCCTTCTGCCTCAGCCTCCGCAGTGCTGGGATTATAGGTATGGGCTACCAAACCCTGCTATTGGCAAATTCAGTTTTCCAGTAATGAATAATGATCTATGATGTAAATTGTTAACTGCGCACAGAAAAAGGTGGTAGACAACTTCTTTGTTAATATAAACTCGGTGTGGTGGAGCAAATCTGTAGTCCCAGCGCTGGAAAGCCTGAGGCAAGAGGATCACCATGAGTTTGAAGCCAGCCTGGGCTGCTTAGCAAGACCCTGCCTCAGAAAACAAAAAAGACACCTGTATAAACTGACCCAGAGCCTGCTGAGACAGCTTAGTGGATCATGTTATATTTTGTGGAATCTGAGAAGCTATAGATTATAAGGTGTACCGCTGTGTTCCCATGCCAGAGAAACAATGCTATCGGTTATAACCAAAGGATACTGTGGATTATAAAATGGATTTGTTTTCTAAGTGTTAAATTTGAAATACACATTTGTCTAAGATTTTTATTTATTTCTTTATGGGTTTTTTTTTTTTTTTTTTTTGTGGGTACCGGGGGGTCGACCTCAGGACCTCGCGTGCCAGCAGGCGCCCGTGCCGCTGAGCGATACCACCGGCCCCTTTTTCGTATGTGGGTTCCGGGAGTCGAACTCGGGCCCTCGCGCTTGCAAGGCAGGCGCTTACGCCGCTGAGCCATCTCACCGGCCCTCTTTATGGGTTTTTTGAGACAGGGTCTCACTGTGGTTCAAACTGGCCTTGAACTCACTATGTAGCCCAGGCTGGCCTCAGAGTCCTGCCTCAGCCTCCCAAGTGCTAGGATTGTAGGTGTTCGCTACCACGCATGACTCACATTTATTTAAGATTTTACCACATGGAGTATGTACATCAGCATCTCTTAGGAAAGTAGATGTAAGAAACTGAAGTCAGTTGTAAACAAATAGTAAACTAAAAATGAGACCGTTGTGACCATGTGGGGTATTTCTTTCTTTCCTTTTTACATTAGATTTTATTGGTACATTTTAGATACACGTAACCACCATGTGGAGTATTTCACAGCACACCAGGAGATTCTCTCATCAGGCACCAAGGCGACAGTTGGTAGTGTTCATTGCTCAGGTCTGATTAAAAGCTCTTTCATGGCTGTTGGTGCAGCTCAGTGATAAGAGCCCTTGCGTGGCATGTGAAGCTCGATTTGATCCCCAGCACTGCTGAATAAAGTATTAATGATGCTAGAGACAGTCCTGGCTACTCAGGAGACTGAGACAGGAGGATTGCTTGACCCCAAAGATTGAGGCAAGCCTGGACAGCATGGTGAGACTCCATCTCCTTAATAGTGGAAGGTTACTTCCTTAACGTGATGAAACATATAGTGCCTAAACTAATAGTCTTCCTGATGAGAGGGTAAAATCATGAGAGCAAAGGCAGGATATTCTTTTTACAATGCAGAAAATAAGTTGTTTGCAGATGATAAGTTTCATGCCCGGAAAAGATAGAAACAACTGAAAAGAGACTAAATTTAAGATTTTCATTATAGTCAGGTAAGTTAGTGCACACCTGAAATTCCAGTTACTCGAGAGGCTGAGGCAGGAGGATTGCAAATTCAGCCTGGGCAACTTAAAAAGACCCTGTCTCAAAATAAAATATTTAAAAGGGCTGAGGATGTAACTCAGTCTCAGAATGCTTGCCTGTTATGTGTGAGGCCCTGGGTTCAATTTAGCACCATACACACACACACACACAAATCATGGTGGCAGTGGGACCAAATAAGCAGGCACAGCAGTGTCTCTGGTGTCCCTGATGACAGGGATGAAGTAGGGCAGGAAAGAGGGGGGGGGTGCAGGGTGATATCCTTTGGTTGGCCCATGATATGACTTTTTTTTTTTTTTTTTTTTTTTGTGGGTACCAGGGGTTGAACTCAGGACCTTGCGTGCCAGCAGGCGCCCATGCAGCTGAGCGATATCACCGGCCCTTTTTTCGTATGTGGGTTCCGGGAGTCGAACTCAGGACCTTGTGCTTGCCAGGCAGGCGCTTATGCCACTGAGCCATCTCACCGGCCCCCATGACATGACTCTGCTGGGCCTCCCCACATAGGGGATTTAGAGGGATACTCCATCCCACCATAGGCCCCTGAGCCCCTGGGTGGGGCTTGTGCTGAGCTCCTCGGGTGGGTGGTGATATAGGCTGATGTGATTTGTTTGTTTCTTTTGTTGGTGGTTTCTGGTTCAGGTAGGAGTGTGGATTGATGCTGGCAGCCGTTATGAGACTGAGAAGAACAATGGGGCAGGCTACTTCGTGGAGCATCTGGCTTTCAAGGTGAGGCTTATGAAGTCTGTGTCTTCCATGGGCTTAGGGCTCCCTATTTTGAGAAGGAAGGTCAGAAAAATGAGCCTCCTGAATACGAACCTCAGTTAGTGAGTGACCTCTGCCTGGCCCTTCCAGAAGGAGCCATGTGGGCCTAGCCTCTTCTGAGTGAGCACTTATCCAATGAGCTCTACATGAAGTCCCCAAAGTCAGGAAAACCCAGGGGGACACAGGAGCCCCACTTATCACTAGGGCTGCTGGGCCCATGCCGTGTTCATGCCTCCACGTGCTCACAGAAGTTAACATACGCACGTGTGCGTGCTGTATAACTTACAGCACGGAAAGGCGTACTTCTTGTGAAATGTCCTGCCTGGGTGGGACATCTGTGCACCCTTGATTGCCCTCAGAGGCCTGTGTGTTTATAAGTGAACAAACAAAATGGGCAAGAGGGTGCAGGATAGGCAGAGTTGTGGAGCCAGAACAGGCAACCCAGGCAGCACCATTGTTGTGATGGGTGTGCGCGCGTGTGTGCATGCATGTGCATGAGTATATGCCATTAGGTGGCACGCAGGTCAGCGCCACTGCCCCTGCACACACATGGGACTGCGGTGGGTCCTACCAAGGTGACTGTAGGCAGACACAGAATCATGTAAGTGGCACGGCTAGGGAGTAAGTCACATCACTTGAACGCAGGGTGCGGGCCCTTAGTATTCAGGGAGTATGGATTCTGGGCCCTGTATCCCCACCGTTGTTGCTGAGGGAGGTACTGGCGGACCACTTGTGAGGACAGGATTTGTGGGCTTCTGTGTGGCTACTGATTGGTCCTCTTGATTCTGGTTCTAGGGAACAAAGAATCGGCCTGGCAGTACCCTTGAGAAGGAAGTAGAGAACATGGGGGCCCATCTTAATGCCTACAGCACTCGGGAACACACAGCCTACTATATCAAGGCACTGTCCAAAGACCTGCCTAAAGGTACTACCTGGAGGATGGGGTGGGAACCGAAGAATCAGGGGAGGAGGGAGAGACTCCCAGGAGCCCCAGGCCAGCTGCAGAATCAGACTATCCATGGGTTGTGGCCTTGCAGCAGGGTGGGCAGCAAAAGATGCCAGGCTTGGGGTGATGTGCTGTCATAGGTCCCTACCGGGCACCTAAACGTATCTTCCTGTGTCCAGTTGTGGAACTTCTGGCTGACATCGTGCAGAACTGCAGCCTGGAAGATTCACAGATTGAAAAGGAACGAGATGTGATCCTGCAGGAGATGCAGGAAAACGATGCCTCTATGCAGAATGTGGTCTTTGACTATCTGCACGCCACGGCATTCCAGGGCACACCTCTTGCCCAGGCTGTGGAGGGGCCCAGTCAGAACGTCAGGTGAGACTGGCCAAGCTGGCAGTGGCGCACAGGCACTCTGGCCAGACCTTTTCTTCCAGGACACATGTTTAGTTGGCTGCTGCCTGTTCTGTTTTCCTAATTCACACAGTTGGACACAGGCTCTGTATTCCCATATGTCCCTGTGAGCCTTTGTAGCAGCTATGTGGTCCTCACTTAAATCTTGGGCTTTGTTTTAGGGTATGTTTCCACCCATGTCTTGACAGTCTGAGGGAGGGAGGGTCTGAGTACCCCTTCTATGTGGCTTCTTGTTGCCTGGGTAATTGGGCTGTGAATGTCCTGGCACTGCTCTTTGAGAAGAGAGTCCCACTGTCCTGTCAGCTCCTGCTCTTCTCAGAGAGGAGCCAGATGACGGTGGCCATCTGGATCCTGGAAGGATGGGTGGCAGAGATGGGGGAAGAGGATCAAGGGTCTGCCCGGGCTTGCTCTTCAGAGAAGCCAGGTCTCTTCCCAGCTCCATTTTTCTTTCTTTTTGTTTTTTGGAGACAGGGTCTCACTGTGTAGCCCAGGCTGGCCTCATATTCACAGCAGTCCTCCTGCCTCAGCCTCCCGAGTGCTGGGATTACAGGCATGTGGGCACCACATCTGGATTTCAGCTCCATTTTGTGTGACCCAGCTTGCTGTGGATGGGGAGAGGCGTTGACACATTGGCCACATGTCTTGCAGGAGGCTGTCTCGTGCAGACTTAACAGAGTACCTCAGCAGGCATTACAAAGCCCCACGGATGGTGCTGGCAGCAGCGGGGGGTGAGTGAGGGGCTCACTGAAGCCCTGGTCAAGTGGGCCCCGGCCTGGGTTATCTGAGCCCAGCTCCAATCATAGAGGGTCTTCCACTCCAGGGGAAGTCCTCCAGGGGAGTGACCTCTCTCCTCTGTTCCTAGGTGGGGTTGGCTTTTCCCTCCTGCTACCACTGGGACTGGCCACATGGGCACTGTCCCTCAGACTGCTGACCCCACCGTCCCCACCCAGCAGGGCTCAGGCCTCTCTTAGGCCTTCCTGCCACCTGGTCTAGAATGTGAGCTGGCGGGGCGCATAACCCCTGGGCTTGTTCCTTGTGGCCATGCCATCAGGAGAGCCAGGCTTTCGCTGTGTGATAGACTGGGAAGCGTGTTGGAAGGAAGGTGAAAAGTGGCAGGGGAGCTTTGGATGGGGAACTCAGAGCTGGGGGAGGGGTTGAAGTGTGTGACATTGTTCCTGAACAGGGACTGGAAGGGATGGTAGAATTTAGTTCCATGGGGAGTGGGCAGCCTGGCAAAGGGGAAGGTCAGTGTCATGGCCAGATGCCTGCTGAAGGCTTGCTGCCAGGTGGGAGCAGAGTAGAAGCAGGCCAGGTTACGAGGGGCTGGGGCAGGTACCTGGTGGGAAGAGAAGTGGTACATTCAGGATGGTTTTCTAGGTCGAAAAAACCTGATGCAGGTCTGGATGTGGATGGGGGAGCAGGGTCCAGGATGCTTCCTTCCTGCTTATGGCCTTGACAGCTGCATGGTAAAAATAAATAAATCATAAAAATAAAACAACAACAAGAAACTGATAGGAAGAACATGACAGGACTTTGGAGCCAGGGAACCTGGGGACCAAGAGTAGTGCGAGTTACTGATACCTCAGACTTGGTTGACTCCTAGCAGGGTGGGCAGGATGTCCACTGGCACAGCACTGGATGTTCAAGACACTGGGCTGCAGAGGCCTCTTGTGGAGTGAGGGGAGGAGGTCTGGCAAGGGGTTCTGAGGGCAGGAGTTTGTAATGTTACTGTAAATGGTCCCACCTCTTGGACCCCAGAGCTGGTGGTAATCCTGCAGTAGCACCTCTTTGTGCTCTCTCACCTGCTACCCCCTGCAGGGCCAGTACCCAGATCTGCTTGTGGTAGGGCTTGAGGAACAAGCAGCAGCCAGGAGACCTTGTGCTCAGAGAGCACCAGTGTTGTCCTTGATGCAGGTGAAATGCTACCTCTAGGCTGAGAATTGGCATCTGGTGGTGGTTTTGTCCTGTCCCTGATGCTAGGGGAGCTGTTTGACCCTGAGGTGCCTGTCCTGCTATGAGGCGTGGTCTCTGTGGACGACCTTCTGTCATCCTGTCCCAAAGTCATGTCTCTTCTGTTGCTTCTGTTGAGATGGGACATGGGGGTCCTGCATCTGTCTGAGACCCCTGCCCCTGCCCTGTGCCATGGTCCTGGCTGGTCAGTAACACTGCTGTCTGTTTCTGCAGGGCTAGACCACCGGCAGCTGCTAGACCTTACCCAGAAGCACTTCAGCAGCATCTCTGCAACATACCCAGAGGATGCCGTGCCCACTCTGACTCCATGCCGCTTCACTGGGAGTGAGGTACGCTGCGGGTGGGCAGGGTGGAACTGTCCGCTGGGGACCTCTGGGAGGACCCTCATCCGCACGGTCATCCTTGTGGTTCCAGAGATTGGGGAGGGATCTTGTGGCTGCTGCCTTACAAACACCAAACATGTGTTAACAAACGTGTGCGTTTGCGTGCTCTGCCCTCACCAGCCACCCTTTGTTCACCCAGGTAGTCTGGCTGTCCCTCAGCCTTGACATGTACTGTTTCAGATCCGCCACCGTGACGATGCCCTGCCTTTAGCCCATGTGGCCATTGCAGTAGAAGGACCTGGCTGGGCCAATCCAGACAACGTAGCTCTCCAAGTGGCCAATGCCATCATTGGCCACTATGACTGCACTTACGGTGGTGGCGTGGTAAGTGCCAGGGCTGGGCGTGGGACTTGCCTTCAGGAGAGAGAGGGAGGCAGGCTATGTGCTCCTCAGCTTTGGATGCAAGATGCTGATTGTCTTTGGCCCTGGCAGCACCTGTCCAGCCCACTAGCTTCAGTAGCTGCAGCCAAGAAGGTGTGCCAGAGTTTTCAGACCTTCAACATCTGCTACACAGAGACTGGGTTGCTGGGGGCACACTTTGTCTGCGACCGCATGAGCATCGATGACATGATGTTCTTCCTGCAAGGCCAGTGGTGAGTGCCAGCCTGGCACTAGTGAGTGGGACAGGGGCCCAAATGCAGGGTAGTGGGAGGCTAAAGACAGCACATCGTCTCTTAGAATGAACACCACTGCACCCCCACCTTCCACCCCCCGTTTTAGGATGCGCCTGTGCACCAGTGCCACAGAGAGTGAGGTGACTCGGGGCAAAAACATCCTCAGAAATGCCCTGGTGTCTCATCTGGATGGTGAGTCTTGGAGCCTTAATATGTCTTAGCAGTGACACCTGGACAGCCCCAGTGTGGCCACCATTCCTAGCCAAGGTGGGAAAGGCAAACACTGAGGTCATGCCATACCCCCCCACGCCTGGTGATTTGGAACTCCAGGTGTGGATGGGGGTGGCCAGGTCACTGTAGTGACAGGCTGCCAGAGGGTGAAGGCTGTGATCTGGGGTCAGAGCAAGGTCCTGCAGGTCCTGGTCAAGGAGGGGCTGTGTATCTGTGGGTCCAGGATTGGACTGGGCAGGCCTCTAAGCCTTCCCCCACCTTCAAAGGCACCACTCCTGTGTGTGAGGACATTGGACGCAGCCTCTTGACCTACGGCCGCCGCATCCCCCTGGCCGAGTGGGAGCGCCGGATTGCGGTAACAGGGTCCCCAGGAGAGATTCTGGGGTCTTGGCGTGGCAGAGACCTGCCGCTGATGGGGTTGTTGGGGCTGCCATCTGTTGTCCTAGGCAGCTGTCACCTGTAGGGCTAGTGTAGTCAGGGCAGGGTGGTGGCATCTGTGGTGTGGGCATGGGGGGCTGTGGAGACCCCTGCTGCCTCTCCCTGTTTGTGCTGGGGACGAGCGCTCTGTAGAACAGGTGGATGATCTTAGTCAGCTACAGAAGATTCTCTGGCTGAGGTGGTGCCAGTGCCCATCAGTCACGTGCCTTCCGCTTCTCCCTGAAGGAGGTGGATGCCCATGTGGTGCGTGAAGTCTGCTCCAAGTACTTCTATGACCAGTGTCCGGCAGTGGCGGGATTTGGTGAGTGCGCTAGGTCTGTTCTTTGTCTTTTTCCTGAGCCATTGTTTTGGCCTCCCCTTCCACCTGGGCTCCACAACCCACAGCCGGTACCGAGAGAAGCAAGTTGAGGGTCCCATGTTGAGGGCCCCATGAGGCTTCCTCATTAGCCTGGCTGCCAGGGAGTTCTTGCTCAGAAAACCTGCCCCAGCAGCTCCCCGACTCCCTGCCAAGGGGCCTCCATCAATATCCCCACCCGCCAGGTAACGGGTACCCTGGGCGTGGGGTGGAGCTCCAAGGGCCAGAGCGTGAAGAGACAGGCTCTGCACCCTTGAGGGAATGTTCTCTTCCCTCTTTTCGCTCAAAGCCTGTCTTGTGCAGTTGTGGGCAGCAGCTCTGAGCAGGGTGTGGCACAGGGCCAGGTGTCCCTGTGCAGGCCAGGCGCCGCACCCTGATGCCCCACCCTTTCTCCCCACAGGCCCCATCGAGCAGCTCCCAGACTACAACCGGATCCGTAGTGGCATGTTCTGGCTGCGCTTTTAGGCAGGAAGCCTGAGCCGGCAAAAGGGTGGGGCTGGGGCTCCCGGTCCCCCACACAACACAGTGCTCTGGCTCCTCCGACTGTGCAGCTGAGTACCACAGTAAAGTATCCTGCTGAGAAGTGTGTTGTCCTTCCTTGAGCATTGGCACAGAGCCTGTTGGGCAGTAGTTGGGGAACAAGAGCTTCCCTCCACGGTCACAGTCCCTGCATCCTTCTGCCTTCCCGCAGACTGATGTGTCCTTAGCCAGGGGCAAGCGTGGGGGCTGCGACACAAGGCCTTTGATGCTGTGCAGGAACTTGAGCCAGATGTTTCCACTCAGCCACAGGGGGGAAGTTCCTTAGCCAGCCTGTCCCAAGAGTGGGATGTGGGCGGCCGTGGGAACTGCAGCCCCTGCTTGTGTCCTAGTAGAGTCCCATCCTGGAAACGGGACTCGGGTGGAAAGCCCTCACTGCAGACCCTGTACAGTTGCCCTCGTGGGGTGGTCTGCTTGGATGGACCAGAGGGGCCAAGGACTATCCCTGAGGAAGCCTCCTTCCTGTGTTCTGTGTTTACTCTGGCTTCTGGGAGAGGATAGCCTGGGGCAGTGTTCTCCTTTGGTTTCTAGTTGCTGCCTGGGCAGGCAGGATAGGAATCCTTTGCCTCTTTTTGCCACTGACTCAGGTTCTAAGAATAGCCCTGAGCTCATTGGGGCCTGAGCCCCTTCCCTCGACCAGGTCTGTCCTAGGCAAGTCCTGAGCTGTTGGCCCTGTGATCCCCTCCTTGTCATCTTCCTAAGGCAGTCAGAACCTCAGCTGCCTTGTTCTGCTACCCCTTTGGGCCCAGGTCCCCAAGGTGAGTTGTCAGGTAGGCCCTTCTTTCTGCACAGCCTCATTGCTTTCACACTCAGGTTCCTGGGGAGTTCAAGGGAGAAATGGAAGGGGCCCAATCCTCTGAGGAAGTTGCTGACTGGTGATCATGAGCAGGGTCTTGGGCCAGGGTCATTGAGAGAGGGATTTTCAGAAGTCTCCCCAGCATCCTAACCTAAAAGTAGCCCAAATAAGCCTGGAGTTCTTACCCTCTCAAGGTGCCTTTCCCTCACACCCACTTTCTGCCACAGGTTGTCAGTTAGGAGACATCTGTCAATCACCAGAAGCCCAGGACTGAGTGCTCTGGGTCATCTCCTGCCCTGTGATCAGCTGTACAAAAGCAGTTGGGCAGTGTGGGATCCTGGCAGGCCAACCCTGGCTGCTTGCAGAGATGTGGCACCCAGGCAGGGGGAACGAGTGCCAGGCATGTTGCTCTGAGTTCCAGGGCCTGGAGGATGGGGCTGGATTTCCCTTCTAGGCCAATGCCGGACCCCAGGGTCATAGGTGTACTGGATGCGTGAGAGAGCTCGAGCTCCCAGGAGTGATCTGGCCTTGCGTGGGAACCAAGGCATTTGCTCTTTCCCCTGGAGGCGTGCTGGGGAGGCCCACGGGAGTTACTGTGGAGAGAAGCGGCTTGCTCGTAGCTGAGGTGTATTAGCACTGGGGCTCAGGGGCTGGATTTCTGTGGTCCAGCCCTTCCTAATGAGAAGAGCACCCCAGCAGTGCTGGGAGAGCCCGAGGGAGGAGTAGGTTGGAGGGGACAGCTGCTCAGCTTTAGCTGTGGTTCTGGTGTGGAAATGAGATGCACAGGACCCTGAGATGTGAGGGGCTGGTGTCATCTGGCAGAGCTAGTGACTGACAGAAGGGAATGTCCAGGGAAGCGTAGGAGGGAGGTCTGTCTTTGGTGGCCCCACTGCCCTGATGGGAGGAACTACAGGTAGGCACTGGGTCCCAAGCCGGTGCCTGAGACTGTGTCTGCTAGGAGGCACCTGCCAGGAGGCTGACACAGGCCCTCAGACGGCCACACCCCTGCTCAGCCTCATGGGAGCTGCAGACATGCATTCATTCCTAGCCAACTTTGCTTTCCCTTCCCAACAACCTCCTCCAGCCCTTTTGAGTGACCCCTCACAGCTGCCCTTCCTTTCCGAGGGCTCCTTGGTTCTGCTGAGCTTTGCTCGAATACCCACACTCACAGCTGGGCCTCTTGTCTCAGGCTGGCCCACCATGCATATGTGTCCACACCGTGTGCTGTCCGCTCGCCAGCTGCTCTACCCACCCTTGCTGTGCAGGAGGTGATGGCTCTAGGGACGGGGCCTGCCTCTGTGATGAGAGCATTGTCTCCACTGCCTTGGTCTAGAGTACCTTTTCCAGGGATGGGAGATCCTGGACACAGCTGAGGAGATCCTACCCTTGGAAAAAGGTTCTGGACCCCATGAGGTCACAGTACCATGTCCCAGTACAGTTGGTGGGTTGGGGAAGTCAGGGATAAGGGGTAGCTCCAGCCCTAGCCAACAAGAGAGTGCCCCCAGGTCTGGCCACACCAGTCTTCAGGCCTGGAGGAGCCTAGGGAGACAAATGTATCGGAAGTTCTGTCCCCATCTCCCCACTCAGTCCCTGGATCCCAGGGCAGGGAGGCTGCAGGGCCAGGCAACTGTGTAAGGGCCTAGTAGCGGTGGTGAGTGTAGAGTTGCTTTCTCCATGCCCCGAATACCCAGGACTGGCAAGAAGACAGAGGGGCAGGGCCCAAACAGGAGGCTGGTTTTCTGGAATTGTGTCTCTGCCATGGCATCGCCATCCTAATAAAGAGATATGCATATACAAAAACTCCCTCAAGACAGTGGCCCTGGACTGGAGGACTAGGATGGGAGACTAGTCAATCAGGAGAGGGGCGGGAAGTCAGGCTGATTAGGGGAGAGGAGTGAGGCAGTTATGAAGCGGGGAGCTATAGGTACCCCAAGGCAGTATGAAAAGGAGATAGGGCCCAGGGTGACCTCTGGGCCTGGTGGGGGGTTGAGTGGAAGGCCAGGCCAAAATGAGGACATGTAGGTAGGGACCTTGGCTTGAGGCTTGGACGGGCTCCCCACTGGGACATAGGAGGTGGATTCCTGAGAGATGAGCTGTCACCGTGGGTGGTCCTAACCTCCACATCTGGACAGGCCCCCTCCCTGTAAACACAGCTGGATGGCATCTGCCTGGGACTAGATCAAGGCATGGTGGGGCGAGGGGGAGGGCATTGGGATGGACGCATCTGCATAAGTATGACATAGGTTCCTTCCTCTTCCTGCCTGCCCCCTCCACGGAGGGGGGTGCATGTCTTAGATCCAGTCCGATAGAGCCTAGTGTCCCTAAAATAGGTCCAGAACCCCTGGTTTGCTGGGGGCTGCTCTGCCTGTCAAGGAAGTTGGGGTGGGGCCCTCCTGGGGTCCCACCAGACAGAGGGATGGCTGATTCACAGGAGTGGCATGAGTCAGGACTCATGGCCTACGGGCTTGTCTGGGCACCCCCCCTAGGTTGGGGGTGACTCATCTCCAGCTGCAGGCTCCCCCTACCTTGGCATAGCTACCCCCTGCTCTGAAGGAACCTGTCCACACTTCAGGCTACAGCAGTCACTTCACTGGTCATTCTGTGACCCGACAGGGGTTGGTTGGGAAGCTCCCTCCCTGTCAAGAGCTTGGGGCTTCCCAGGGGCCACAAGAGGGGCTTTGACCCAAGTGCGTCAGATCCTCTGGGGAAGGAGTAGGAGCAGCGACCTCTGGGGAGGTGGGGGAGGCGGGCCCTTGTGTCCCCGCCCACCGCCCCGCCCCCTCCCCAGGGATCTAGGACTTTTCTCCAGCAGTGCAGGGCGGGACTGCAGGAGCGGCGGCGCTGGCGGCGGGAGCCGACCGAGGGGCGCGCAGGCAAGGCTAAGACTTGGGGTGGGAGAGTGCTGGGCTCAAACCTGCCAAAACCACGGGGCAAGGGGCAGAGGCAGGGATCCTGGCTGAACGTTTCTGTCGCTCAGGATGAGGCCGTGGCTCCTGGTGGCCGCACTCTGCGCTGGGATCCTGGTGGGGGCGCCCCGACTGCGGGCCCAACCTGGGGAGAGAGGTGGGCTCAGCGTCCAGTCACCCATGCCTCCATGTGGCCCTCTGACACCTCGACCTCCAAGACCCCTCCCCCTCCTAACTCTCCTCAAACTCCCCAGATCCTCCTGGGGCTGAGGTTCCCCATGTTGCCTCCTGGCCCCCATCTGCATGCTGAGCCCATGCCTTCGCTGCCCTCAGCTGGTCCCCAGAGGCTGACTTCAGTCCCAGATCCACACCGGAGCACAACTCTCCCTCCCTGCATGCCCTGACCCTTGCAGGAGAGTCGTCTTGGGCCCCACAGGGTTCCCTTCAAAGGCTCCCAGGCCTAGGCCACCCTGCTGGGCTTGCTCTCCATCCCGGACCCAGTCCCAGGGGTCCACAATGCGGGAGGAGGGCGTGTGGACTCCCAGAAAAGGTCATGGTCTTTCCTCGGGCTCCAGTGACCTGCACGCGCCTTTACGCTGCTGACATCGTTTTTCTACTGGATGGCTCCTCCTCCATTGGCCGCAACAACTTTCGAGAAGTGCAGGGATTCTTGGAGGGGCTGGTGCTGCCTTTCTCAGGGGCAGCTAGTGCCCAGGGAGTGCGCTTTGCCACAGTGCAGTACAGTGATGACCCACGGTGAGTGTGGCCTGGGGGAGGAGGGGACCTGTAGAGGTCACCAAGCAAGGTAGAGAGTCCAGGCACTCCTGGGCAGGGTCCTTCCAGAAACAAGATTTGAGGAGTTCAGAGAGTCCCTAGCTAGGACCTTCCCTGGAGACCATAGGGATTCACTCCAGAGGGTACGCCTTGTCAGGAGAGTGCCCTGCCCAACGCAGGGAGGCTCTGGTTTTGATCTAGATGGATATGGAAGGAGGAGGGGCCCGGGAGCCCCAGATGCACATTGGCAGTTGCACTCTCCATTCCAGCTCCCTGACCCCTTCTGCATCTCTATTCATCGGAAGTGCTCCCTGACTGGCCAAGTTCACCTTCCTACAACTTCCTCCAGCAATTATTTCACTAGGCTGTGTCCCCCTAGGCTGTGAACCCCAAGGGCTCCTGACAGGATGGGCCCAGCCACAGTGGTGCACAAAGGTGTTCCTGGGAATCTGTGAACATAGGGGCTTCAAGCAGTGAGGGCAGGAGTCACAGATCCAGAGGCCTTCTAAGGCCAAGGTTGGAAGAGGTCCTTATCCTCTTCCTGGTGCCATCCCTGCCCCATCAGGACGGAATTTGGCCTGGATGCACTTGGCTCTGGGGGTGACGTAATCCGTGCCATCCGAGAGCTCACCTACAAGAAGGGCAACACTCGCACAGGGGCCGCACTACTCCACGTGTCTGACCATGTCTTCCTGCCCCAGGTGTCCCGACCTGGCATCCCCAAGGTGATCACTACCCCTGCCCTTTTCCTGAGGTGACTCCAAAGTAAGTTTCTAAAGAAGCCCTGACTTGGCTCCTGCCCCTGCTTCAGGTCTGCATTCTCATCACCGATGGGAAGTCCCAGGACCTGGTGGACACAGCTGCCCAGAGGCTGAAGGAGCAGGGTGTCAAGCTGTTTGCTGTGGGTGAGTCCTGAGCTGCTGTGAGGGTCAGCTGGGCGGGGCCGTTCAGAGGACACGTGGGCAACCAAGTCCCAATTGGCTGTGGCCTCAGGAATCAAGCACGCTGATTTTGAGGAGCTGAATCGAGTTGCTTCACAGCCAAGCAGTGATTTCTCATTCTTTGTCAACGACTTTGGCATCTTGAGGACACTACTGCCCCTCATTTCCCGGAGAGTATGCACAACTGCTGGGGGTGTGCCCGTCACCCTGCCTTGTGAGTTCCCGCCCATACTGTGTGCTTGCCAGCCCCGGGCTGGGAATGCTGGGTCTCTCTCTTGTGCCTCTGACGCCCCACCCTCCTACCTGATCACCTGACCCCATTTGCAGCTGATGACTTGCTGTCTGGCCCCCGGGACCTGGTGCTGTCTGAGCCAGGCAGTCAGTCCTTGAGAGTACAGTGGACCGAAGCTAGTGGCCCTGTGACTGGCTACAGGGTCCATTACACACCTCTGACAGGGCTGGGACAGCCACTACCAAGTGAGCGGAAGGAGGTAAAGCTGCCAGGGGTGAGAGGTGGGTGGCTGGTGCTCGGCTGGACAAGATGAGGTAGCCTGTGTCGCTGGGCAGGTGAACGTCCCAGCTGGCGAGACCAGTGTGTGGCTGCGAGGTCTCCGGCCTCTGACTGAGTACCAGGTGACCGTGGTTGCTCTCTATGCCAACAGCATTGGGGAGGCTGTGAGTGGGACCACTCGGACCAGTGAGTACCTCTGCTCACCTTTGACCCCTCCCCACCTAACCGCCTGGCCCCATACCCCTTGCCCACTCCTGACTCTGCCAATTTTTCTCCCAGCTGCCCCAGCAGGGCCAGAGTTGACCATCCAGAACACCACAGCCCACAGCCTCCTGGTGGCCTGGCAGAGTGTACCAGGTGCCACTGGCTACCGTGTGACGTGGCGCACCCTCAGTGGTAAGTGGAAGGTGTGGGCTGAGGAGTGTCCCCACACTGCAGACAAGGCCATGGGGCCCCGAGTCTGCAAGGCCCCTGGAACCCTCTGTGCCTCCATTCAGGGGGCACCATGCAGCAGCAGGAGCTGGGCCCTGGGCAGGGGTCAGTGTTGCTGCGTGACCTGGAGCCTGGCATGGACTACGAGGTGACTGTGAGCGCTGTGTTTGGCCATAGCATAGGGCCTGTCACTCCCCTCACTGCCCGCACTGGTGAGAAGGCTGGGTCTTTCTTCAGGCTGGGGTGGGCTGGCAGGGGAGGGTGGAGAAGCCACTCATGTCCCATGTGCCCTAGCAGACCCCTCTGTTGAGCAGACCTTGCACCCTGTCATCCTGAGCCCCACAGCCATCCTCCTTTCCTGGAACTTGGTGCCTGAGTCCCATGGCTATCGGCTGGAGTGGCGTCGTGAGAGTGGTCAGTAGGGGGGTAGGGTGGGGTGGGGTGGGGCGGGGTCTAGGTGTGGCTTCAGTTGGCCTGATGCCAATACTTTCTAGGCCTAGAGCCACCACAGAAGGTGGTGCTGCCCGCGGATGTGACCCACTACCAGCTGGCGGGGCTGCAGCCGGGCACTGAGTACCGCCTCACACTCTATACTCTGCTGGAGGGCCGTGAGGTGGCCACACCTGCCATGGTGGTCCCCACTGGTGAGGGCTCTGGGGGCCAAGCTGAGCATTGGGGAAGGCGGGTGGCCCCAGGCTGCCTCTCACACTGTGCCATCCAGCAGGGCCAGAGCAGCCCCTGGGCCCTGTGAGGGACCTGCAAGCAACTGAACTGCCCGGGCAGCGGGTGAGAGTGTCCTGGAGCCCAGTCCCTAGTGCCACTGAGTACCGCATCACTGTGCGCAGCTCCCAGGGTAAGGGGGAGACAGCCAGAGAACTCCCTGCACGCTGAAGTTCCAGCCCATGGGGTCTGAGTGCACCCTCTCCCTATGTCCTTCCAGTGGGTCCCTACAGCTTCCTCCTCCCTGTGTCCTTGTCCATATCCATCTCCCAAGGTGACATTGAACCCAGAATTGTCTCTAGCTCTGCCTGTCCCCTCCACTGCCCCAGCTGGTTGCTTTACCCGGCTCCGGCGCCACCCTTTGTCCCACGTATCTGTCCGTGGCTTTGTTTTTGTTTTTGAGACAGGGTTTTGCTATGTAGTTCAGGGTGGACTTTGATTCACTATGTAGCCCCGGCTGACCTTCAGACTTGTGGTGATCCTCCTGCCTCAGCCTCCCAAGTTCTGGGATTACAGGCGTGTACTGCCACACCTGGCTCTGTCCATGGCTCTTGTCCTCCCTTCTCCACAATCACAAGCTCTGTCACCAGCTGTGACCACTGTTGACACTTTCTCATCTTATGTCATCCCACACTGACCTCTCTGTTATCAGACCTCTTTGCTATCAGTCTGTCTATGCCTTGTCGACTTGAATTGCTGCCTACTGCTCCTGTCATCCTGCATGCCTTGTTCCTGTTCACGGACCTGTGTCACCCAGGGTCCCATTCAGCACTGGCTCCTTTTGCCCCAGGTCCTCGTCTCTCATTGACCTTTTTCACCTGCATCCCATTTCTCTGACCCCCAACGCTCTGTATCCCTAGCCCAAGAGCCTGTCAGCCTGTATCCCTGTCCACCGCTGGCTGCCACATGCCACATGCCTGTCCCTGCTGACCCTACCTGCCAATACCGGCTTCTGTCTTAGGGGTTGAGCGGACCCTGGTGCTTCCTGGGAGCCAGACTGCTTTCGACTTGGATGATGTTCGGGCAGGGCTCAGCTATACTGTGCGGGTGTCTGCTCGCATGGGCCCCCGGGAGGGTGGCGCCAGCACCCTCACTGTCCACCGAGGTGAGCACTGCAGGAAGCTTGTGGGGATAGCTGACTGATTCACTACTGCCCTGGTCTTGATCCTTGGCTCCTATTTGTCTTTAACCCTTAGAATCAGAAGCTCCCCTTGCTGTCCCAGCACTTCGGGTCGTGCTGTCAGATGCAACCAGAGTAAGAGTGACCTGGAGCCCCGTTCCTGGAGCCAGTGGATTTCGGATTAGCTGGAGGACAGGCAGTGGTCAGTGTGGAGTGTGCGAGAGGATTGCTGAGGGGAGCAATCAAAGTGTGGGGACTGGCCAGGTGTGGTGACGCACGCCTGTAACCCAGCACTCGGGAGGCTGAGGCAGTAGGATTGCTGTTTGTTCGAGGCCAGCCTGGGCTACAGAGTGAGTTTAAGGCCACCCTGAACTACACAGCGAGATCCTGTCGCAAAAAAAAAAAAAAAAAAAAAAAAGCGTGGGGACTGAGAGGATAGGCAGAAGCAATGCCACCATTTCCCTGTGATCCTAGGCCCCGAGTCTAGCCAGACATTGCCTCCAGACTCTACTGCCACAGACATCCTGGGGCTGCAGCCTGGAACCTCCTACCAGGTGGCTGTGTCGGCACTTCGAGGGAGAGAAGAGGGCCCCCCTGGGGTCATCGTGGCACAAACTGGTCAGGGCTGATCCCTCCCTTGGTTCTCTGCCTCTAGTGCCTCTTCAGACTCCATGCCCCTCCCTCAGGCCTTTCTCCCCAGAATTTGTCTCTCCTTCACATTCCCGCTGCCTCCCCCACAGGGGCCCTGCTTCCCCCTTCAGTCTCCAGTGCCTCCCCTTTAGCCTACCCTTCTTTAACCTTCCCTGCCTTTCCTCTAAGATCCCCATTGTCTTTGGTCTCAGATTCCCTCAACTCGTCCCTCAGACTCCCCTTTTTTCTGGACCCAGCTCTCCTTTTACAGTTATACTTTCTCTTTGCCAGACCCCCTCACTGGGTCCTCATGCCTCCGTCAGACCACCCCCACCCTGTCAGACCTGTTGTCTCAGATTCCTGTTGCCAGCCACACAGATTCCCTCTGTCCCTTCTGTCAGAACCCCCACTTCTTCCTGTCTGCTCTCAGACCCCTGCCACCTGGTAGACTCCCATAGCCTTCCCCTGTCAGACGACCCTGCCACCTTCCCCTCAGACCCTGCCCTGATCCCCTGTCAGACGCCTCATGGCCTCATGGCCTCTCTCCTCAGACCCTCTGGGCCCAGTGAGGACAGTCCATGTGACTCAGGCTGGGAGCTCATCTGTCACCATTGCTTGGACCAGGGTTCCTGGTGCCACAGGATACAGAGTTTCCTGGCACTCAAGACATGGTGGGGACCAGGGGTCTGGGAGGGTCATGGGAGGCATGTCTGGATGGAATGGGGACTGGCGTTTCTTGGGAGTCTGGGTAGGACATTGTGGAGCAGAGTCTGGCTAGTCTTGGAGCTGTATCCATCTCTCCTCCCAGTTCCAGAGAAATCCCATTTGGTTGCTGGGGAGGCCACAGTGGCTGACCTAGACGGGCTGGAGCCAGACACTGAATATACAGTGCACGTGAGGGCCCATGTGTCTGGTGTGGAAGGAGCCCCTGCTTCTGTGGTTGTGAGGACTGGTGAGTGGACCCTGGCCAGCTGCTAGCCACATCTCATTGGCTGGCCCCCGCCCACCTTGCTGTGTATTTCTGACTGCTCCACCTGCCCAGTTCATTGCCATTCAGTGAGTGCCATGCCCTGTTGAACCATCCCTGTTGATTGACTTTCCACCCACAGTGAACTCATGGCTGCCCCACACTGCTCAGTCTGAAACACTGGCCTCCCTCTTGCTGAGCCGTCCACACGAACTGCACCTAACCTTCAGATATCCCCTGCTTTAACCATGCCTGCACTGCCACCCTCTTCTCTCTGCCAGATACCCAGTCACCCCGGCCCTCCCCTCCCCTCTGTCCTTAGCCCCTGAGCCGGTGGGCAGTGTGTCAAAGCTGCAGATCCTCAATGCTTCCAGTGATGTTCTGCGGGTGACCTGGGTCGGGGTCCCTGGAGCGACAGCCTACAGACTGGCTTGGGGCCAGAGTGAAGGTCTGGCTCCCTGACTGCACCCTTGCCCTTCTTGGCTGGGGTTGCCTCTCTGGTGAGCCACCCCACCCCTGAGAGCTGGCTCTTTGCTCTCCTGGCCAGGTGGCCCCACCAGACACCAGATACTCCCAGGAAATACTGACTCTGCAGAGATACGGGGTCTGGAAGGTGGAATCAGCTACTCAGTGGGAGTGACTGCTCTAGTCGGGGACCGAGAGGGCACGCCTGTCTCCATTGTCGTCACTACCCGTAGGAAGAGTGGGGCTTGGATGGGTAGGGAGGGATTGCAGGGAGGTGTGGTTGGAAAGGGGACCGAGGATTGAGGGTAAGCCAGTGGGGCAGGGTCTGGGAAGAGAAAGGAGGAAGCCTGGGACAGGCAGAAAGGCTGGCTGGGGAGATACGTGTGTGGGGTCATGTGGGGCCCAGATTCCTATGCTTTCTCCAGCGCCCGAGGCTCCCACCACCCTGGAGACCCTTCGTGTGGTGCAGCGTGGGGAACATTCGCTCAGGCTGCGCTGGGAGCCGGTGTCTGGGGCGCGTGGCTTCCGGCTGCGCTGGCGACCCGAGGGTGAGCAGTGTCCTAGTGGGAGGCTTGGGCTGGTGGGGTGGGGGTGGGAGGTGGGCATGGTTAGCCCCGCCTTGTCCTGGGAACTCAGACAGTAGGTGAGAGCAACTGGGTGGTGGCATCACTGAGGTCACGGAGAGTGAATGAGTAAGGTCAGTGAAGTGGGCAGTGGTTAGTCACCTAGAATGAGAGCGATCAATCAGGACGGGGACCTAGATGGCAGAGTCAGTGAGGTGCACAGTCCTTCAGTGACACAGTAGTGTCCTCCCACCTGCTTCTGGCCCTCACCCTCATCTTGCCCTAGGTGGTCAGGAACAGTCCCAGGTCCTGGGGCCTGAGTTCAGCAGTTACCACCTGGACGGGCTGGAGCCAGACACACAGTACCATGTGTGGCTGAGCGTCCTGGGGCCAGCTGGGGAAGGGCCTGTCAGGGAGGTGACTGCCTACACTGGTGAGTGCGGTGGGCCCGCCTGCCTCGGTGTGCTCCTCCCCCACTGATGACCTGTCCCAATTTCCTGCACCCCCGTGACTCTGGGGCGATCCCAGCATGATCCCCCACGTTGAACCTGTGCTAGGATCTCAGCTCTCCTTCCTCTGGCTTCTCAGGACACAGCCTCTGACCCCTGGTCTTTGATTCCTCTTTCAGAGTCACCTCGTGTCCCAAGCGCTGAGCTACGTGTGGTGGACACCTCAGTGGACTCAGTAGCTCTGGCCTGGACCCCAGTGTCTGGAGCATCCCACTACGTCCTGTCCTGGCAGCCACTCAGAGGCACCAGCCAGGGTGAGGAGGGCAGGCGTCGGGGTGGGCTGGCAGCTGGGGCTCCACGGAGGTTCTCCTGTCTAACCAAGTCCTGTTCTCTGCAGACGTGCCCGGGACCCCACAGACACTTCCGGGGACCTTGAGCTCCCAGAGGGTGACAGGGCTACAGCCCGGGGTCTCCTATGTCTTCTCCCTGACCCCTGTCCAGGGGGGTATACGGGGTCCTGAGGCCTCTGTCACACAGAACCCAGGTATGGAGGACACAGTGGGAGAAGCCTAGGCAGCAGATGGATGGGGTGACCAGCAGTAACTTGGCTACTTCCTGCAGCGTGTCCTCATGGCCTGGTGGACGTGGTCTTCCTGCTGCACACCACACAAGACAATGCTCACCGTGCGGAGGCTATGAGGCGGGTCCTGGAACGCCTGGTGTCTGCACTTGGGCCTCTTGGGCCTCAGGCTGCCCAGGTTTGGCCCAGAGGCAGCCAGGCCCTATCTCTTCTTGCCCCTCCGCACCCCAGGTCCTACACCAGCCCCCATCTCTACCCCACCAGAGGTCAGGCATTCTCCCAGCTCTCTTCCAAGCTGCAGATCATCTTGCCTCTCCTACCATCACTGCTGACCCCTGATAAATAGTTCTGGTTTAGTCACACCTGCCCCCATGTCTCTGTTTCTCCAGCCCCTATGCACTTTCATCCCTGCTGTGTTGTGCCCCCAGTGCTCTTTGTCTTCCCCACCCCAGGTTGGCCTGCTGTCGTACAGTCACCGGCCCTCCCCACTGTTCCCACTGAATAGTTCCCATGACCTCGGCATCATCTTGCAGAAGATCCGTGGCATCTCCTATGCGGACCCAAGTGGGAACAATCTGGGTGAGAACTGCAGTGGGTGTGGACTTGGAGGGCTTCCCCATGAGGAGCTTGGTATCCCAGGGCTCTGACGTGTCCTTCCTCTCAGGCACGGCTGTGGTGGTAGCTCACAGACACCTCTTGGCACCTGATGCTCCTGGGCGCCGTCAGCAAGTGCCAGGGGTGATGGTGCTGCTGGTAGATGAGCCACTGAGAGGTGATATTTCCAGCCCTATCCGTGAGGCCCAGTCTGTTGGTGAGGAGTATGGACAATGGGGCTGGGGCCTGGGAGTAGGGGTGAGCCCAGTGGGGTTGTCATGCAGGCTGGTGATCCCTCCTTAGGGCTGAAGGTGATGACGTTGGGCTTGGCGGGAGCTGACCCAGAGCAGCTGCGTCGCTTGGTGCCAGGCACAGACCCTCTCCAGAATTTCTTTGCTGTGGATGATGGCCCGAGCCTGGACCGGGCAGTCGGTGACCTGGCAATAGCCCTGTGTCAGGCAGCCATGGCCACTCAGGTTTGGAAGCAGCCTCTGGGGGGCTAAGTGTGGAGAAGAGGGAACCTGGGGGTTCCTAGTAGCACTGCTTGGCTCAGAGAGACCTTGTTTCTACAGCCCGGGCTGGGACCTTGCTCCGTGCATTGTCCAAAGGTGAGTGTCTGGAGCAAAGGTTGTGTGGGCATGGCCACCCCGGGCCAGCCTCTCCAGCCTCACTGGATGTGTCTTTCCTCAGGGCCAGAAGGGGGAGCCTGGAGTGACTGTGAGTGGTCCTGTGGGGGTGCAGAGTGAGCTGGGGTCAGTGGGGCGGGGCAGCTGGCAGCATGACACTCACAGGTCTCCTTCCCAGGGTCTGGAAGGACGAGCTGGGCCCCCCGGCGCCCCTGGCCTCCCGGTGAGTGCCTCCCTATGCCTGGCCCTGCCCTGACTGGCTTTCTGCTTCCTTACGTGTTCTGCTCTCTCAGGGCAGGACTGGTGCACCTGGTCCCCCGGGTCCCCCTGGAAGTACTGTTGCAAAGGGCGAGAGGGTAAGTGAGAAGACCATCGTGCTTTGCCTAGGGCCATCTGTCCAGTGCTCTCAGGGGATTTAGGAGGAAAAAGGAGGAAGCACAGGGTATTCTTAGGAGGCTGAGCAGAGATTATAAACCATACTAGAGACCTGGGGGAGGCTCTGAAGTGGAGATGCCACAGGGGCTACAAGATCCCTTGGAAAGTCTGGGTGTCAGCTCTCAGTCCCAGAGACAGGAGGGCCCTTTGTGTCACCGCTGCCGTGTGCCTAGAATTGAGATCTATTCAGCTTGAAGGGGCCACTTCTCTACCCCACTGCTCTACCTGACAACACCTGAGCTGTGGGATGGGAACTCCCTGTTGACTTTTCCAGACAACCAGATCACTGGGGTAGGGTTCCCTTCCTGCTCTGACCTCTTTGCCTCCTTAGGGCTTCCCTGGAGTAGATGGGCCTCCAGGCATCCCTGGTCACCCTGGGACTCCTGGGACCCCTGGTCTGAAGGTGAGAAAGCCTTACTTTGTGGGTCATGGTGGGACAATTGCTTGAGTGGGTGGGATGCTTCTGACTCTGTCCTGCATTTACAGGGCTCCCCAGGGTTGCCGGGCCCTCGTGGGGAGCCGGTAGGTACCTTCCCTTCTTTACTGTCCTAGTATCTTCCCAGAGTGGGGAGCCTGGGGCAGGAGGGTGTTGGCCTGTGGGAGCCGACTCCGAGACTCACCTGGGCTTGAGCACCTCCCTCTGCTCTGCTTTGTCCTCAGGGAGAGCAAGGGCCTCGAGGCCCGAAGGGGGAGCCGGTAGGTGAAGGGGAAATGGGGGCCAGGATGTCCCTGGGCAGGGCCTGAGGTGTGGTGAGGTATGCTGGGGCACTTTGAGGTCTCCCATCCTGCATCCTGTAATGGTGCTCTCTGCCCCTGCAGGGGGAGCCTGGGCATGTCACTGGAGACTGGGGACCAGGGCTTCCTGGGAGAAAAGGGGACCCTGGACCTTCAGTAAGTCCCAGGGTGTATGGGGACAGGTGATGTGTGCTGGGAGACCAGTGGAGGGGTAAGAGCAAGGTCTGTGGGGTTGCACCGTACACTTTGTCTCCTCCTTCAGGGCCCCCCTGGACCTCGTGGCCCTTTGGGGGGCCCAGGACCCCGTGGCCCCCCAGGGCTTCCTGGCACAGCTGTAAAGGTAACAGCAGGACCCCATATGGGTCTGGACCTCCATACGACTCAGAGATCTGGTGACCCCACTGAGACCCACACGCTGCCCTACTTCGATCTTCAGCCCTGCACCCCTTTCATGCCTCCTCAGTTCCCCTGTGATCCTCATAGTCCAGTTTGGCCCCTGAGCCTCATCCATTGTGTACCTTGGGGCAGGGTGTATGTCCGGGGTCACGGGCTCATGATCTGTCTTTCAGGGCGACAAAGGCGATCGTGGGGAACGGGTAAGTGAGGAACAAGGCATGCAGGGGATGGCTTGGAGTCAGATTCCCCTGGCCATCCCCCGACCTGCTGTTCTCTTCCAGGGTCCGCCTGGACCAGGCATCGGTGGCACTGCTTCCGGGGAGCCTGGGCTGCCGGTGAGGAATGGAGAGAAAGTTGGGGGGGTGGGTGAGGTCGGGGGCTCTACTGGGGCAGCATTTGGGTGCTGGGTTTCATAGTTCTTAGCTCTCATGTTCTCTCCCTTTCTTCTAGGGTCTTCCTGGAAGCCCTGGACCCCAAGGCCCAGTTGGCCCCTCTGGCGAGAAAGGGGAAAAGGTAGGACACCCACCTCTTGATGTCCCAGGGCAGGGTGCTGGGGGCAGGGCATCCCGTGGATTTTCCTACCTTCTCCTTCAGGGTGACTGTGAAGATGGAGCCCCAGGTCTCCCAGGACAACCTGGCCCCCCGGGTGAGCTAGTAAGTTAGAGGCCAGGGTTCTGAATGTGGTGGGCATAGTTCCAGTCCCCTCCCTCAATGATCAACCCCTACCCCATCCGTATGCCCAAACCTATGGCTCTGAACTCCCAAATTCATCCCTTCCAGGGTCTTCGGGGACCTCCTGGAATCACTGGCCCCAAAGTGAGTGCCAGTTGGGGGATCAGATGTGAGGGGTGATATTCTGGGACTGCCATGGTATTAGGGGAGGCTGGAAGATCAGGAGATAAAGGTTCTGCTCAGGCTAGGGGCTGTGGTTTCAGATGAGGGCAGCTGTTTTGGGTTCACTGGTTAAAGCCTGTCTCCTATCCTCTCTCTCCTCAGGGTGACCGGGGGCTGACGGGAGCCCAGGGTGAGACTGGAGCAAAAGTAAGTGGGGTCCGGGGGGCTCTCAGGGACCAGGAGGACCTGGGGCCACACTCTGACCTCTTCTGTCCCGTCAGGGTGAACAGGGAGTCTCTGGCCCAGTGGGACCCCAGGTAAGCCCACCGACCTCCACACCAGTGCCAGCTACCAGTGGGCTCTGTGTCCACTCCTGGCTCTGACTTTTTGCCCTTGATGCTCACTGGTCCTTCCCCTCCGCCCATCCTCATATGACTCAGTTCCCGCTGATCAGGCTTCAGTCCTCAACCCAGGCACCCAGCTTTCACCGTTGGACCCTGCTGAACTGATGTGCTCTCTGCCCTCCTGCTGAGTCTGACTGGTGCCACTCTAAATCCCAGTCCCTCACTGCCTCTGTCCAGCTGTCCCCAGTTCTGCCCCTTCCCCGCCATTTGCCTGTAGTCTGTCACCCACCTGGATGGCACTTGTGCTTCTCTTCCCCAGGGGCCGCCGGGGGTTGCTGGACATCCTGGAGCCAGGGGTCCTGAAGTGAGTCTGTGACTGGCAGGGCCAGGAGTGGGGCTTTTGTATGTGCACCCCACTGTGCTTTTCCTGGGCTCACACTTTATCCGCATACAGGGGCCACCAGGACCCGCTGGCCGCCGAGGAGAGAAGGTGGGTCGTGGGTGGGGGACATACTGCTTGGTAGTAGAGATGTGGCAGGTGGGACCTGGGGTTCCTGGCTGGGTCTCTGACCTGTTCCTACCCCGTCCTCTTTCTACAGGGAGAACCTGGTCGCCCTGGGGACCCTGTGGTGGTGGTGAGTGAGTGGAGGATGGGAACCCTGTAAACCACAACTCCAGGTGGTGACCTTACAGCCCTGGGACTCTGGGCAGGCTTAGAGCTCTGTGACTCTCTCTATGCTGTAAGCGGCCCCAGACGCCTGCCTGTGATCTTCTGACCCCGTGACTGCCATACTAGTCACAGGCTTTGTGTTAGTTCATCTTCTATATCCCTAACCCCACCTCAGTGGCAACCCTCAGTGGCTGAGCAGGGACTGAGCTCCGTGACTTCCAGCTCTGTATAACCACTGTCCCAGTCAAGCCTTGGTCCTCTGGTCCCCAGATGGAGCCAAGCTGGGTCTGTCTGGTTTGTTTTCAGACACCCGCTGGTGCTGGAGCCAAAGGAGAGAAGGTACAAGTGGTGAGGGGTTGTTACAGGGTGAGGTCAAGGCAAGAGGGCTGTTGCTGGGCCTACCTGAGCGTCACAGGGACTGCAGATGATTTCTGGCCTGTGGTTGTACCTGGAGCTGGGTACCAGCACTGATGATTTTTGTCACCTTCAGGGAGATATGGGACCCCCTGGGCCCAGAGGGCCTGCTGGAGTCAAAGGGGGACCGGTGAGTGAAGGGAAGGTCTTTAGGGGTTGGGTCTGTGAAGGCTTTGCCCCTCTGACTTCTGATCTTTCTACCCACAGGGCCCACCTGGGTTGGCTGTTCCTGGAGATCCTGGCCCCAAGGGAGACCCCGGAGACCGGGTGAGTAAATGTGGGGGTGGGCATTGTGACAGAAGGAAAAACGGTATCTGGGAGCTGTGACTAAGTCCTATTCCCCTTCTTATCCCTTTAGGGTCCCATTGGCCTCACTGGCAGAGAAGGACCCCCAGTGAGTATCTGTGACCTTAGGTGACCTCACGGTTTCAGGGGTCACTCACCTCATTCTTTCAAAGGCTGCATATATTCTGTGTCAGCTCATTCTTGTCTCCCCCATAGGGTGACTCAGGGCCTTCTGGAGAAAAAGGAGAACCAGGGCGGCCTGGCCCTTCTGGACCTGTTGGCCCCCGAGGACGAGATGTAAGAGTTGAGGGAGTCATGGGAGAAAGGGGAGTAGAGGGTGTTGCCAGCATCACTGGGGGTCTTGGGACCAGGGCTGAGTCTCATGTCTCACAGGGTGAAGTTGGAGAGAAAGGTGACGAGGGTCTCCCGGTAAGACTTCTCCCCGCTCTGGTTTCTGATCCTTTGCCTCTAAACTGTGATCCCCATGGTCTGGGACCCCACCAGGTCATCCAGTCTGTCCTCTGCCTCCTGTGTAGCTGGTGCCCAGGCCCTCTGCCCCGATTACCTGAGTGAGTTAGACCCTAACTCTCCTGCACAATGTGACTATTCCGTCTATTGCCAGGGTGACCCAGGTTTGCCTGGGAAAGCGGGAGAGCGTGGCCTTCGGGTGAGTGTGGGCAGGAAGAAGGGAGGTGATGGGAAAACTGTGGGCATGGAGGTGATAGAAGTGCGGAGGGAGTGAGGGGTTGGGGAGACCCTGCAGGGAGGTGTGGGATGATGGGAAACTCTGGCATGGATTTTGGGGCAAACATAGGGCAGTCTAGGTGTTCATGAGAAAGCTGCAGAATGCTAGGAGGGTCTGTGTCAGACCAGCTGCTCTTCTTAGGGGTTACCTGGAGCCCCGGGGCCTGTGGGTGATAAGGGAGAGCCTGGAGATCCTGGAGAGGATGGACGAAATGTGAGTCCCAACCATGATCCCTTACTCCTGAACCCAACCAACCTCAACTCCCCAACCATCTAATTTCCAGCCTTGGCCCTGCCACCCCAACCCTGCAGTGCTGGCCCTCACAAGCCTCCCTTCCTGTGACCCTTTCACCACAAAGGCCACCAGGACCCCAAGAGTCCCCATGTACTCCTAAAGATCCCCCAACCTACTCCCTGCCTTGAGTGATCCTCACCCCTGGCTTTCTGCAGGGCAGCCCCGGACTGTCAGGACCTAAGGGTGAACGTGGGAAGCCGGTGAGTGAGGCTGGCCTGGGCTCGGATAGGAAGGAGATTTCCCTAGTGCTACTGCCAGTGCCAGTCAGCATCTGTACGATGGGCCATCCCAGGCCTGGCCTACCTTCTGAGAGGTGGCACTGGGGTGCTGCATGGAATTTAGGGGCAGAGTTGAGACTGAGGCAAACCTGACCATGCCCTGGGACCTCCGGGCTCCTGTCGACTACAATCATTTCCTTTCCCAGGGCCCCCCAGGACCCCCTGGACTACTAGTGAGTGTTGAACTGGGTCTGGTCCTGTCACCTCCTTCACCTGACTATGTTGACACCACACTGTGTCCCCTCAGCCTTTCCACTCCTGTGGCCCCCCACACCTCCGGTGATCCTTGTAGCCCCTCACTGACCCCATCGCCTCTCACCAACCCGTCCCTATCGCTGAAGCATTCTTCTCCGGGTCATTCCCCTACAGGTGGACACGGGACTTGGAGTCAGAGAGAAGGTATTGGGACCTTGGGAGGAATGAGTTCCAGGCTAGGAAGGACCCAGTGTCCTCCACAATCGATCCTGCCTCAAGCATGCTTGTGGCTCGAGGGTTGTTTTCATAGCAAGCCTGTCTTTGCCATAGGGAGAGCCTGGCGAGCGTGGACAGGAGGGTCCTCGAGGACCCAAGGGTGACCCTGGCCCTCCTGGAGCCTCTGGGGAGAGGGTGAGTTGGTTACCCCTGTAGGGGAAGCGGGCCTGGGAAAACCTGCTCTTACCCTGCCTCTTCTTCCTCAGGGCATCAATGGGCTTCGAGGGCCCCCAGGTCCACAGGTGAGTGCAGCCCTATGCCCCCTCAGCCTAAGTCCCCATCTTGCCCTCACCTCTTATCTGACCTTGTTCCCTCCAGGGGGACTCAGGTGTGCGAGGCCCAGCAGGAGAAAAGGTGAGGTGGTATAATTTCAGGAGGTGGGCTTGGCTCCCAAACCCAGCTCAGTCTTCAAAGCCTCTTACTTCTCTGTTTTCCTCAGGGTGACCGGGGCCCCCCTGGGCTGGATGGCCGGAGCGGGCTGGATGGCAAACCAGGAGCACCTGGTCCCCCTGGGGAGCCTGTGAGTTGTAGTAGTCACCTGCTTTTCGTTTCCTTCCTATAGCCCTCAGAGGTGGGCTTGAGATCCCAGCCTCATCTCGGTCCTGAGCTGCAGGGCCAGGTGTGCAGTCCGTCTGCTCCCAGAACCCAGCCTGGGCGGGACATGCTGCTCTTATTGTTGGTCTTGGGTCCCAGGACCTAGTGCCCTCTCAGTGGTGGAGCCCCGGACTCCATGAGCCTGACTTTGAGTCTTTCCTCAGGGTGCTGTTGGCAAAGCTGGGGAACCAGGGAGAGACGTAAGTGAGGGGAATGCTGGGTGGAGGTGGCTGAGGGATCCTGTAAGCCCCAGCCAGGTCATCATGGTCATAGCATCCATGAGAGTAGGGCAGTTTGTCCTGCTCTGACTTTGGGAGGGGCCTCAGCCCCTGGCTGGCTGGTGTTAGTAAAGTCCCCCTTTCTAAAGTCCCCCTTTTTTGTCCTAGGGATCATAAGAGGCCCCCAAGTTCTGGAGGTTTTTCCCTTGGGAGTCTCAACAAGGGTCCCCCTAACCCATGGATCTGTGCCTCAGGGGATCCCAATGGGATCGCCCAACCCTGGGGGTCTCTACAATAGAGGAGAATTGTTTGGGGGGGTCCTCCCAGCCCACGGGGTGTTCCCAAGAGATGTCTCTGGGGCCCTCTCAATCCTAGCAAAGACTTTTTCCAGGGGCTTCCAGGCCTCCGAGGAGAGCATGGGCCCCCTGGCCCCCCTGGCTCCCCTGGAGCACTGGTGAGTCTAGGCTTTCATGCTGCCTTCTGCCCCCTTCCTACCCTCCACTGAATGGTGACACCTGACTAACGACCTGTTCCCACAGGGAAAGCCAGGCGAGGACGGCAAACCTGGCCTGAATGGGAAGAATGTGAGTATGTCCAGGGCAGCCATGGCAAGACCTGGCGAAAAATGCCACCATGCACACAGCCCAGGCACAGACAACACACAAAGCACGTGCACTAACACCTGCAAACCCAGCCCACACATGCGAATACATCCTAACTGTGCACGCAGGCAGCCTTGTAGACACACAGTGGATGTGACCTTGTGCCTAGATGGGCTGACCCATGCTAAGATAACCCAGACCACGAGCGCAGGCACAGACCCACATGTACAGGTGGGAGTACAGACATGCTGGCATGTGGCCACATTCAGTGACATGTGAACATACGTCAACACATAACACTTCCCTCAGATGTGTGCTAAGACAGGCCCAGCACTACATGTGGTCCTATGTTGAGACATGATGAGACACACTTAGGGACATGCTCACACATGCATTTTTATCAGCAGTCACATACATATCCCCATACACACTGAAGCACACAAGATCTGCAGACAGATGCCAAGGCACCAGAGACCTGGGTGTACATGTAGAAGCCCTTGCACATATGCAGTCATGGGTCAAGATATGCATACAGACTAAGATGCACAGTTGCCTTCCGCAGCACACAGACCCAAGGGCACACATGCTAAGACACATGGATCTGCACACCTCCAGACACATGGGCATTCACCAACCCGGAGATGCTTGGATGTGGAGTTACATCTAGAAGCGAGAGATAGGAAGACATGTTCAGGGCCGTGCAGAGGTGAGCAGGCTCATCTAGGCATGCTCCTAGACAGGTAGCAGCTCAGTCAGTCAGGCACGCACCACGCTCTAAGACATACAGAGCCATGGAGTCAGGCACAGACGTGGTCACGGTCATCTGAAATCTGCTGAGACAGTTTCTTGAAGCCAGGCACTGGTGACTGTGTGGGCTAATATGAGTCTTCTGCCCCCAGGGACAACCTGGTGACCCTGGAGAAACTGGGAGAAAGGTAAAGCCCCTCCCCTGGCCCTGCTCTACCCTTGGTTTGGGCCATGTCTGAAAAATTTTTCTCTTCCTTAGGGGGAGAAGGGAGAGTCAGGTGACCCGGGGAGAGAAGTGAGTGCTGAATCTTCCCTATCCTCTGACCTCTGATCCCGGCCTTGTGACATATGGTACCACTCTTTTCTGGGGTGTCAGGGTCCTGATACTGGCTGCATCCTCCACAGGGTCGCGATGGCCCCAAGGGTGAGCGCGGAGCTCCTGGGAGCCCTGGACTCCAGGGCCCTCCAGGTCTTCCAGGGCAGGTTGGCCCTCCTGGCCAGGTGAGTGTCTAGGGCACTTCTGGGACTTGGTTGTGATGTTTCCTGGGTCCCCTCCTGGGATTCTGTGATCCTGTGTGACCCCTTTGTGTTTTATCATGTCTCAGGGGTTTCCTGGTGTCCCAGGAAGCATGGGCCCCAAGGTTAGTATGTGTGCTGGATAGGGGCTATAACATGGGGCTTGCCATGGAGACATTTTCTCCACCTAAACATTCTTTGTTCTCAGGGTGACCGTGGGGAGACTGGATCTAAAGGGCAGCAGGTAAGGCCCCCATCTTTTTTACCTGCCCAGGTAGCCATAGCACCCACATATGCATATTCACCCCACAAGCTGGGTCCTAGCAGCCTGTGTCTTGATCTCTCCAGGGCCTCCCTGGAGAGCGTGGTCCCAGAGGAGAACCTGGGAGTGTGGCGGTGAGCTGACCTCAGGACCTGACCCTTGCACTCATTTGCACGCCCATGGGGACCCCCTCTCAACCCCTTCTCCTTCCCATGAGGCTCCTCAGGACAGCTGTGCTGAGTCCCCTGCCACACTGGGGTTCCTGTAGCCTACACTCAAAGGAACTGGGACAATGAGACATGCCTGGGAGGGAATCCCAGTGGCCTCCAACCAGGTCTCGACAGAGGGCTAAAGAGGCATGGGCAAGAGGGCATAGAGGTCTCTTTCTGGGGTTAGGTGGGCCAGGAGGCAGGGGTTTCTTTTCCTTGGGTACCCCCTGACTAGTCTTTTGTCCCCAGAATGTGGACCGGGTGCTGGAAACTGCTGGCATCAAAGTAGGTCATTTAGGGCTGGGGTGGAAGCAGGTAGGGGAACTGTGTGGGCAAATAGTGCCTATGGGCTCAGGGGGTGGGTGCGGCAGTTAGGGTCCCTGCCCTCTGACTCCTTGCTATACCTCAGGCATCTATCCTGCGGGAGATCGTGGAGACCTGGGATGAGAGCTCTGGCAGTCTGCTGCCTGTGCCGGACCGGCGTCGAGGCTCCAAGGGGGACCCAGGCAAGCAAGGTCCCCCAGGCAAAGAGGTAAGAGTGGCTGTGAAGTGGGCATGGCCTGTGGAAGGCGCAGGCACACAGCTGCCAGCTTTCACTCTTCTGCTCCCACAGGGTCCCATTGGCTTTCCTGGAGAACGTGGGCTGAAGGGAGATCGCGGAGACCCAGGACCCCAGGGGCCGCCTGGCCTGGCCCTTGCAGAGAGGGCCCCCCCTGGACCTCCTGGCCTTGCTGGGGAGCCTGGAAAGCCTGGCATTCCTGGACTCCCAGGCCAGGCTGGGGCTGTGGGAGAGGCAGGGAGACCAGGAGAGAGGGTGAGCCTGGGCCCGGCCAGGTGGGCCAGGGAAGTGGAGTCCAGGGAGCTTGGACTCCCCCATGAATACAGGCTCCCCTGTTGTTTGCATTTCAGGGAGAGCGTGGTGAGAAAGGAGAACGTGGAGAACAGGTGAGCTGAGTGGCACAAGGTGGGGCTGCTTGGTGGCTGTGATGGTGTAAGCCACACTGTTTTCTTCTTTTCTGCAGGGCAGAGATGGCCTTCCTGGCCTCCCTGGACCCCCCGGCCCTCCTGGTCCCAAGGTGATCACCCCAGCCCTACCCAAGGCCTGTAACTGCTGTGACTACTGTGACTGATGACCACCTGTGTTGTCTCTGACCCCACAGCCTTCTGTGGTCCTGTGAGCTAGGATGACCCCTTCGGGTCTCTGTAACAGATTCACCTCTCCCCCGCGGCCTTGTGCTTGTAGGTGGCCATCGAAGAGCCAGGGGCTGGACTTGCTAGAGAACAAGGACCTCCTGGACTCAAGGGCGCTAAGGTCAGTGTAGATCAGCCTAGGGGCTCCCCCGCCATGAGACCCAGGCCTGACTGGACATCTTGCCCCTACAGGGTGAGCCAGGCAGAGATGGTGACCAAGGCCTGAAAGGAGACAGGGTGAGGCCTCCTACCCCACCATGATCTCCCTCCTGTATGGAGCATGCCAGGGGTGATGTATGTGTGTCCCTGGGCATAGGGCAGGGATTGGAGACTCAGAATGACTGCTTGCAGGGTTTGCCAGGCATCAAGGGAGACAGGGGAGAGCCTGGACAGAGGGGTCTTGATGGCAGCCCGGTGAGTCCTTGTCCCATGGGCCTCATGTGTGCAGGGATGTGGCTTTCACATGTTTGTCCTGTGTGTGGGGCTGGAGTTGGCACTGCCCTGGACTGTCTGGGTCCTGTGTCCAGCTGTCGAGGGGGTTGGTGTGTGGGGGAGAAGCTAGCGTCGGGGCACAAGGGCAGTATAGCCTTAGACTTGTTCTTTCCAGGGTGTGCTGGGAGAGCGCGGTGTTGCTGGGCCTGAAGGGAAGCCGGTGAGTGGTGGCAGGAGCGGCCAGCCCAGCTCTGGGGCCTCTGCTGTGTGTGTTTGTGTCTACATGTGCACATGTGTGTGTTCCTAGTGGGGAGGGGGTGGGGCGGTGCCTTTGAGCACAGGTGTGGGCACGGGTTCGTGATGCCCATGAGAGGCTCCCTGTCTGTGGTGTCTGTGTGCTTGTGTGCGTGGGCCCATGTGTGCTAGTCTTGAGGGGCAGCCCCTGGTACATGGTGATCAGGACCTAGGAGGTGGGGGTGCGCATGTAGGCTCCAGAAGGTGGGAACAGCCTGAATGAGGCCCAGATGGAGGCTCATCAGCTCCTTCCCTATGCAGGGTTTGCAGGGTCCCAGGGGAGCCCCAGGCCCAGCGGTGAGTACCTGGGAACCCTCACTTTGGCTCTCACCCTGGGCCCAACCCCTATGAGCAGGACTGCCTCACTTCCTGGTAGGGTGGGGCTGGCTCCCTTCATGAGATTCTCCCTAACAGGGTGGCCACGGAGACCCTGGACCACCTGGTGCCCCAGTAAGTGACAGGGGAACACTGTCTGGTGGGGGTACAGAGGGGATAGAACGGACATTGGTCACTGCTGATGAGCTGGGCCTTGTTTCTGTGAATCTCTGAGCCCATGCAGACTATTCTGACCCCTGTCCCTGCCTTGACACTCTTCTCTAGGGTCTCACTGGGCCTGTGGGACCCCAGGGATCTTCTGGCCTGAAGGTGAGTTAGGCCTGTGGGGTATGTGGATGGAGGAGGGGGTGAGCCCTGTTTACACCCAGAGCAATGTCTGCCAACCCCCTGGGAGGTCATTGCCTGCAATGGGGCTAAGGACCAGGAGCCCCTCTATGTGGGCTCGGCTCCTGAGGTTTCTGGGTCCTTTGCAGGGGGAGCCTGGAGAGACAGGACCCCCAGGACGGGTGAGTGACCCAGTTCACAGTGGAGGGTCACAGGGAGATGGTGGGGTGGGCACTGCCCTGAACATGTTCTTCCTCCAGGGCCTGCCTGGACCTGTGGGACCCGTGGGACTTCCTGGCCCTCCTGGCCCTTCAGGCCTTGTGGTGAGTCACTGTGGCTGCTGCAGAGGCTCCATACCTACCCCAGGGCTCCACCTTCTCCTGTGTCCTGTGCACCTTTCTCTGTGTCACTCATATCCATTCCCCCTCAGGGTCCGCAGGGGGCGCCAGGTTTGCCTGGACAAGTGGTGAGTCCTGGAGGTCAGGGGCTGGGCTCCAGGGGTCAAGGGTCAGCCAGCAAGTCCTGACTGAGCTCTTCCCTTTCAGGGGGAAACTGGGAAGCCAGGAGCCCCAGGTCGTGATGGTGCCAATGGGAAGGATGGAGACAGAGGAGGCCCTGGTGTGCCGGTACGTGTTGTGGGGGAGCCCGGGTGGGCCTGTTGTGGAATCCTGTACCCAGGTGTATGCCTGGATATGAGGAGTGGGGCATCAGGGACAGGGTGGGGTGGAGGCTCTGACTTCCTCACACTGCTGTACTTCAGGGGCCACCAGGTCTGCCTGGCCCTGTTGGACCTAAAGGAGAGGCTGGACCAATGGGACCTCCTGGACAGGTGACCTTTGATGCTGACCTCCACCTGCTCCACCAGCTCCTCTGCTTCACCCCCAAGCCTCAGTTTCCAAATCCCACCTGGGGTGGCCGGGTGGGAGTGGGGAGGAGGGGTGGCCAGGCCCTCACTCGGCTTTCCCCACAGGTGATGGTCGGGCCTCCCGGAGCAAAGGGAGAGAAGGTGAGCAAGTGGGAGCCTGGGAGAAGGGCTGAGGGTGGGGTGGAGAGTCCCAGGATCCCCTCTCCCTCATCAGGGAACCCCAGGAGACCTTGCTGGAGACCTGGTGCGTGAGCCGGTGAGTATGACACCTCCAATAGCAGGGGACATTTGGCTCATGGTTTACTAACCCTCATGACCCTCAACACCCTTAATATGTCCCACATTTGACCCCTGGCCTCATGCCACCCTCCTGGAGTCCCATCTGCCTGTGTTGCCTCCTGACCATTGTGGCTACAGGGGCCCAAAGGTGACCGAGGACTGCCGGGGCCGCGGGGCGAGAAGGTGAGTGGGCCTGGTCCCCTGGACTGAGTGTTGGGCAGAGAGGAGAAAGGCCAGAGCCCCTCACCTTCCTTTCCACGCAGGGTGAAGCTGGCCGTGCAGGGGAGCCTGGAGACCCTGGGGAAGATGTGAGTCTGGGGTCTGGGGGGGTCCATGCTTGGCTTGAGGAGTGTGGCCGTGGAGGTGGAGGGTCATTCTCCGGGCGCTTTGGACCACGTGGGGATCACACTCTCTTGACTTCCACACTCCGAGGGCCTGGGATCCCAGCGTGGCTCCTATATGCCTCTCTTCCTGTTCTTCCCTGCGTCTGAGCCCACACTCGTATGTTCCTATTTGCTCTCCCAGGTCTCTCCTTGGTCATGTGTTTATAATTTTCCTGGCTCTTGCTTCCGTCTGTCTAAAAACACGTGTGGTCACATCTAAGCTCTCTGGGAGCAGACATGGCAGTTCCCGTCTGAGCTCCATGTCTGTGCTCCTGCTTGAGTTCCAGGTGCCCATAATCCTGCCTGGCTGCCCACAGATCTGTGGGCCTGACTGAGCTTCCCTCAGCCTGTGCCCTCACAAGCCCAGGGTCCCGTCTGAGCTCCCAGGAGCCTGTCTTTGGTCACATGTCTGAGTTTCTGTGGGTTCATGACCACATCTGAGCTCCCCTGGGAATATTTGTTGGCCAAGGCTAAGTTTAGTGTTCATATTCCTACCTTTTCAAATGCTGTTTATTTATTTTTTTTTTTAGGGTGTAAAAGGGGCTCCTGGACTGAAAGGTCACAAGGTATATTTACCCGGAAGGATCTCTGCTGGGGATCATGGTCCTGAGCCTCTCTGAACCTAGTATAACCCCTCTTTCCCTCAAAGGGTGATCCAGGAGTTGGGGTCCAAGGCCCCCCTGGGCCAACTGGCCTTCCAGGGATGAAGGTAAGTCACCACCCCATCACCAGCCCTGGGGCAGCAGCAGGGTGGCTCTTGGAGGAGGGAGAAGAGGGAATTCTGGGGCTAATCTTGGGAAGGGATCCCACAATGACCTCTTGTCCCTTTGCCATCTCTATTTCAGGGAGATGCAGGAGCCCCTGGCTCCCCTGGTGCTCCTGGAGTTGTCGGGTTCCCTGGTCAGACAGGCCCTCGAGGAGAGATAGGCCAGCCAGGTCCTGGCGGAGAGCGGGTAAGGGGTAGAAACAGCGTGTGGGGACTTGGTGACTTCAAGATCTCTGAATCTGGTAGTGGGTGAGGAGAAGGGGACCTAGGTCTGACCTTGGGGGCTCCTAATCTTGGGGGAAAGAGGAGGAGGAAGGTTCCAAGTCACTCTTGACTCATTTTCCTGTAGGGTTTGGCAGGACTCCCAGGGAGAGAAGGTGCCCCAGGCCCCTTGGGGCCACCTGGACTGCCAGGGTCACCGGTGAGTAGAAGTGCCCCCATGTTCCAAGTCTCTCCATGGGAGGACGTGTGATGGGGACTAGGCCCCCCTGTTAGACTCTGTGTGTGTGTGCGCTTCAAGGACCACAGGATTCTCACCTCACTCTGACCCACAGGGAGTGCCTGGAGCCTCTGGACTCAAAGGAGACAAGGTTGGTGCAGTGCTGCTGGCTTTCTCCTGTGCCCTGTCACCCCTCCACCCTCCCCTGACCTCCCATGACATTCTTTTTCCCTCTGATTCCCCTCATTGATTCCTGATGTCCTGCTGATCTCTAGGGAGACCCCGGAGTAGGGCTGCCCGGGCCCCGAGGAGAGCGTGGGGAGCCAGGTGTCCGGGTACGTATGGCTTCTGCCACACCAGGGAGCCATGGCCTGATTCCTTCATAACAGGTCTTGCCTCAGATTTCCAACCTCTGAGTCAATGGACCTAATGTAACCATCCAGGGTGAAGATGGCCACCCTGGCCAGGAGGGACCCCGAGGACTCATGGTAGGTCACTTTGGGGAAAGTGATGGCCCTGCCTGTGTCCCTTGTGTCCTTAGGACACTACATTCTGCCCAGGCCCCTTGCTCCTTTCTGTTTCGCTTAGTTCCCCTCTGTCCTGCTCTGTCTTCCCCTGCCCCTTGAGCTGCTCCTCACTAATGCCCCCAAATTCCTGTAGCTCAGTCATTTTCTCTCACACAGGGGCCCCCGGGCAGCCGGGGGGACCAAGGGCAAAAGGTAAGAATGTGGGGAAAGGTGTGAGTGGGAGTGGAGATGGCTCTTCAGCACGGGGGGCTCTCTAGCTTGAGTCGGTCTCACCACTCTTCCCCTCAATAGGGTGACTCTGGAACCGCAGGGCTAAAGGGTGACAAGGCAAGTGTGGGCATGGGGTAGGGCAGGAGCAGGGGACTAGGTTGCTCCTGACTCCTCTGACTGCTCCCTACCTCCTCAGGGTGACTCAGCTGTGATTGAGGGGCCTCCAGGACCGCGGGGTGCCAAGGGGGACATGGTGAGGGGTCTGGCTCATGTGCAGACTGGGTCCCCATGGTGCGGGAGGGGTTTCTGGGGGGCTTGGCTAGGGGGTCTGAGAGCTCAGGTCTCTCACCTCCCTGGAAGATGAGGGGCTGCCAGCACTCGACTCTGACCTCTGACCCCTGCTCCAGGGTGAACGAGGGCCTCGGGGCCTAGATGGTGACCAAGGACCTCGGGGAGACAGTGGGAACCCTGGTGACAAGGTACAGGGAGGAGGCTGGGTTGTCTATATAGGGTCCTGCAGGCTGTAGGGATTCCATAGCAAGTCTAGGAGGGGCTGGCAGGAGGGACTGTCTTGGGGGCCCAAGGGGAGGGCCTTCTGTAGGCTGAGAGTGTGGGGGCTTGAGTGAGGCCCTCCGGTGAGGGCAGGAAGGTAGCTCTGGGGACCGTGTCTCCTTGGCTGTTGGGGGTGCCCCACATGGGGTTAGGGGCTCAGTGTAGGTGGGAGGGGCCCCTAACAGGGGGTCCTAGGGTGAGGAGTGAGCTTCTCCGGGCATCCCAGCACCAGCTCCGTCCTGCCAGGGCACAGGTGGAAGGAGGAGCCATTGCGGATGGCTGTGGGAGCAACATCGAGGAGCTCTGCCGTGCTAGTGATGCCAGTCATCCCCAGAGCCTCTGCCTGGTCTTGATTCTGGCCCTCTGCTGGTTGCTCCCACAGGGTGCCAAGGGAGAGCCTGGTGAGAAGGGCGTGGCTGGCTCAGTGGGAGTTCGTGGATTCGCAGGACCCAAGGCAAGCCCAGCCCTAGACCCGGCCGTGGCCCCGGCTGTCCCTGAGGGTGGGAGGGTTCCCGTTCCCTTGCTCTTGGTGTACAGTGCTCGCACAGGACCTGTGTGCGGGCTGGGCCCGGGCCTGGGGTCACCAAGCAGCTTCCTATGTGCTTGGTCAGCCTGGCGCCCAGTCACCCTGAAGGGCTCACCCCAGTCTGTGCTCCCACAGGGTGAGCCTGGTGCTCCAGGGACTGCTGGTGACCCGGTAAGATGCCCCCTTCCCTCCCACAGGGACCCCATGCCCCTGGTGGTCCCACTCATGTAGCCTCTTCGTTAGTGACCCAGTATCTCACGGTGTTTTCCTGCTGCCCAGGGACCTCCACCTCCACAGTGACTCCCTAATGATCCTGACCACGCCCATGGTGACCCTTGTCCCCATGGCAAACCTTACCCTTCCTATGTCACCCCATGATATTCCCTGCCTGCAATCCAGGGTGATTCCCTTTGATCCCTTACTGACCTCCCTTGACCTGATATTGACCCTTCCAGGGACCCCAGGGAAAAGATGGAGCCCCTGGTTTCCGAGGAGACAAAGGAGATATTGGCTTCATGGGTCCCCGGGGCATCAAGGTGGGAAGGGAAAACTGCTTTATTTTTTTGTTTCTGATCAGGAAGGGTGCGGGATGGGGCCAGATGTTGGAGTACCCAGGGAGGATTGTGAGTGCTAGGTCAGAGGCTGGAGTATCTAAAGTTGATTGAGAGAGTTGGGTCTAGAGTCAAGGGTTCATAGGAGAAAGTGTCTGGAAGTTGCTTTGTTACTTGCTTTTCTCTCTCAGGGTGAACGAGGGGTGAAAGGAGCCTGTGGCCTTGATGGAGAGAAGGGAGACAAGGTACAGAGGTAACAGGGCTGTGGGGAATGTGGGGGCTGGGACCTAGGGGTGACCCCTCTTCCCGATGCCTGCAGGGAGAAGCTGGTCTCCCAGGTCGCCCTGGACTGGCAGGACAAAAAGGAGAGATTGTGAGTAAAGGGCACCCCCAGAATGAGGATAGAATGGGTGAGCCAGGGCCAACCTTATGCTTTTTTTCTTCTCCAGGGGGAGGCTGGTATGCCAGGCCAGTCTGGGGCTCCTGGCAAAGAGGGCCTGATCGGTCCCAAGGTACAGTCGCTCAACAGGGGACATAACGGGGGTCAGGATGGGGTAGGAGAGGTCACATAAGGTCATGAAGGCTGGGCATGGTGGCACATGCCTATAATCCCAGCACTCAGGAGGCTGAAGCAGGAGAATCGCCATGAGTTCAAGGCCAGCCTGGGCTGCATAGTGAGTTCAAGGCCAGCCTGCACTATATAGTGACACCCTGTCCCCCCAAAAAACAAAACAAACAAAAAACACACAAAAAAACAAACCCATAAGGCCATGAAGGCTTGGAGTCAAAGAAGGTTGTGGTGGGTTGGTTATTAGAGGATGATGTGGGGTGGTCTTGAGATTTCAGAGTGGGCTGGGGTCGCAGCAGAGAGGTTGAAAGGGTGGAAAGTGGAGCAGGGCTCATGCACGTGAGGGCAGGGGTTGCAGTGGGGTTGGCATCACGGGGACCACAGATGCTCACATCACGGAAGGTTATGGGCATTGGGTCAAGGTGTTCACAGGAGGTTAGGGAGGTCAGGGCAGGGTGTCTCTCATGCTACTTCTGTCCCCAGGGTGACCGAGGCTTTGATGGGCAATCAGGACCCAAGGGTGACCAGGGTGAGAAAGGGGAGCGGGTAAGTTGAAGTCAAGGCTGTGGTGAGTTAGGGGAGCATGTTCTTTGGGAGTGGGTTCTTTGGGGGTTCTGCTCACTGATTCTGTCCTGTCTGTCCCCAGGGACTCCCAGGAATTGGGGGCTTCCCAGGTCCCAGGGGCAACGATGGGTCTAGTGGTCCCCCGGGGCCACCTGGCAGTGTTGGTCCTAAAGGCTCTGAAGGACTTCAGGGCCAGAAGGTAAGGATCCCCACTCTGACTCCTGACCTTGAACTTCCCTACTCCTTTTTTATTTTGTTTTGCAGTGCTGGCGGTGGAAGCAAGCATTCTACCCAGGGCTCCCTGTCCTTCCTACTTCTCTGATTTCTGAACCTGCAGCCAGCCCATCCTCCACTCTCCTTGCCCCAGGCTCTGAAGCTGTGATCCCCAACTTGCTTATCTTCTGATCACCACTGACTGACCCTGCTCACTTTGTCCTTGTATCTGACAGGGTGAGCGAGGTCCTCCTGGAGAGAGTGTGATGGGGGCCCCTGGGCCCCCTGGGGCCCCGGGTGAGAGAGGGGAACAGGTGAGTGGGGATTCCTGGACTTGGGCTCAGAGACTGGGGTGACTCTGGTGTCCCTGAGACCTGCAGTCACAGCCCGGTCCTATCTGTTGCACATAGGGGCGTCCGGGTCCTGCTGGTCCCCGTGGTGAGAAGGGAGAAGCTGCAATGACGGTGCGTGCAGCCCTGGGGGCTGGGGCCCTGCTCCCGCACCCTGACCCCTGTGTCCTGGGCCCTACTGAGTTGGTCTCTCCTTGATCCCCGCGTTATGGGCCTTGTTACTCCTGTGATTCATGGGTTTTCCTGGTCACTGTGGTCTTGTGTTCCTAGGAGGATGACATTCGGGGCTTTGTGCGTCAAGAGATGAGTCAGCATTGCGGTGAGAGGGCCTAGCCTGGAGTCCCCAGAACCCCATCCTCACTCCATCTTAGCCACTAGGAAGGGGCCAGCTGATCCCCAGAGCTGAGGGGGAACTAGGGGTGTGGAGATGGGGGTGTACACAGGACACAGGTGCTGTGGGACAGACAGACGTGTTGGTAGAACACTTCTCAGTGAGGAACACACACAGGCAGAGGTGGGCGGCCGAGTGCTCCAGCACGGCTGTGCATGGTGGGGAGGAGGCAGCAGAACTGGGCTGCTGGGCCTGGTGGGGAGGGGTCTACGATGACCTTAGGGGCACCAAAAGTAAAGCTCTGTCTCTTCCCACTCTTGTTTGCAACTTTGTTCACTGTCCGTGCTCACCTGTTGCTCTCCATCTCCATCACTTGCCCTTTGCTGGCCTGTCCCTAACTTCCCATTCCTGTCTGCTTTTCTTCCTCTTTCTTCTTTGGCGCCTCTCTCCACCTCCCACCCTCTCTTCTCCTTCCTTTTGTCTCTGTCACTGTCTCTGCTGCTATCCCTCTGTACATCTCAACCTGCTGTGTGCTCTGTGTGTTTCCATCTCCGTCTCTTACTGTCTCCTCCATCGCCCTCTGCCCTTCTCTGCCCGCTCCAGCCTGCCAGGGCCAGTTTATCGCATCAGGATCGCGTGAGTAGTTTCCTATGCTTTCTTCCCCGGGGCCGTGGCCTGAGTCCTCTCAGCAGAGGTGTGGCTGGGTGGTTGTCCCTGAGAGCCCCAGCGCATCACCAGGGGTTATCACCTGCTCTGTGCTCCAGGACCCCTCCCCAGCTACGCTGCGGACACGGCTGGCCCCCAGAGCCATCGGCTGGTACCTGTGCTGCAAGTCTCCCACGTAGAGGAGGAGGGTAAGGACACGTAGACCCTGGGCCTGTAGGGGGGGCACGCACATGTGCGCAGGTGCCCATGTATGCTGGGCACGTGCCGTGTACATGAGTTCCACGTGCAGGGCATGAGCATGGGCACCTTGTGTGCACAGGATGGGGGAATCAGCATTGCCCACCTGTCCCAGGGCCAGCAGCTGCCCTCTCACAGCACACCCATCCTGCCTGCAGACCAAGTACCCCCTGAAGATGATGAGTTCTCCGAATACTCTGAGTATTCCGTGGAGGAATATCAGGACCCTGCGCTTCCTTGGGACGGTGAAGGTGAGAATGAGGGCTGGGCCAGACAGAGGAGCTCAGGTAGGGCCAGGCAGAGCCAGTCCTTAGCCTTTCACCGACCCCTACCCCCAGGCCCACTCTGACCCCCACCACCCTGTTGACCTGACCCCATTGGCCCCAGACCCCTGCTCCCTGCCGCTGGATGAGGGCTCCTGCACTGCCTACACCCTGCGCTGGTACCATCGGGCTGTGCCGGGAGGCACGGAGGCCTGTCACCCCTTTGTCTATGGTGGCTGTGGAGGGAATGCCAACCGTTTTGGGACCCGGGAGGCCTGTGAGCGCCGCTGCCCACGAGTGGTCCAAAGCTCAAGAAAAGGTAAGCGCCTACACCCACCTCAGCGGGGCCTGGGCGCCCAGATCCATCCTAGATGCAGAGGCCTTGGATGAGGTCTGGGCTGAGAAGCGTCCTCAGATGCAGGACCTGGGACAGATCCCCAGATCAAAGAACTGCACCCAGAAATACATCAGTGAAGCTCTCCACAGGTCCCCTCTCAGGGCCAGAGGCCCCTCCCTGCTGGTCCTCAGCTCCCCGCTGGGGCTCAGCCCCCTCCCCAGGATGCTCTGCTGCCTCGCTCCTTGCCTGACACGGGTGAGAAGATCAGAGGACCAAAGGCAGTTTCTGACCTTCCCACCCAGGTGCTGCCAGGAGCTGAGGCCACCGTGATGGGCTGGTGTTCAGCGTCCCCTTGAGGGGCCGGGGTCTCAGCAGGGCCCCATGGTCCCTCCCCTTGGTGCTAAGAAGCTGGCGTGCGTGTGAGCGTGGTGTACACGTCTGTTATTTCAGTGACTGGGTCCTGTGGGTGTAGGACACACACAGACCCCCACTGTGGCAGATGACTCACGGTGCAGGCGGCTGTGGGCAGTGGGCAGATGTGACTAGTGTCTGACGGTCCCTTGACCCAAGCCTGTGATACTATGGTGCTGATTCTTGGGGGGCATTAAAGCTGCTGTTTTAAAAGGCTCTTGTGACTTTTTTTGCGTGTGTGACTCTTTGTGCTGGGGGACAGATTTTCCCTGGTGGGTCACTATTATTCTGTGTGGGTAGAAGTCCTGCTGCCAAGCCCTGGTCATTGTCCTGTGACCCTCAGTGTCCAGCTTGTCCCCTTAAAAAAGGAGAGACATGCCCTCACTGTTGCCAGGAGGGGCTGAGTCATGGGGGGGCTGCCTCGTGCCCTGAAATATGCCCCAGCTCCTGCCTCAGGGACTGGGGGAGATGAACAGGCCATGAAGAGGAGCAGAGGGTTGGACCGCAGGATGGCGTCACTTGGCAGCAGCCCCGACTTCACCCAGAGGAAGACAGCTGTGTAGGACTGGCGTCTGCTTGTGACAGGAGGGTCCTGGGGCGGTGAGTGAACCAGGGAGGCTTTGGGATCTTTGGTTCCTTCTCTGCCTCAAGGACCTGCATCTGCTGCTTGTTTCAGCTGCTAGCTCCCTGGCTGAGTCCCATCTTCCATTTTATCATTCTGTATTTTTCTGTCTCTGAATTTTTATTTCCATAATTCTGCCTGTCTCGGGAATATTTTCTGTCTCTCACTTTCCTCCACATTCCTATTTTGCTCTGTCTTCATCCGTCTCAGTCATCTCCCTCTCCTTTTCCTCTCACCCCTCTGTTTCTGCTCTCTCACCATCTCTTCCTCTCTCCCTCCATCTCTTCTTCTCTTCCCGCATCTTCCTCTCTCCCTCCATTTCTTTCTCTTTATTTCTTCCTCTCTCCTTCTCTTCCCCTATCCCCCATCTCATTCCCTCTCCGTCCATCTCTTTCTCTCTCTTTCCTCTCTCCATATCTTCCCCTCTCCCTCTATCTCTTTCTTTCTTTTTTTTTTTTTTGGGTGGGTACCGGGGGTCGAACTCAGGACCTCGCACGCCAGCAGGCGCCCGTGCCGCTGAGCGATATCACCGGCCCCTTTTTCGTATGTGGGTTCCGGGAGTCGAACTTGGGCCCTCGTGCTTGCCAGGCAGGCGCTTACAGCGCTGAGCCATCTCACTGGCCCCTCCCTCCATCTCTTTCTATTTCTTCCTCTATCTCCTCTTTCTCTCTCCCTCCATCTTTTTCTTTCCCTCCATCTCTTCTCTCTCCATCTCTTCCTCTCTCTCCATCTCATTCCCTCTCTCTCCGTTTCTTTTTCTTTCTCTTCTCTCTCCTTCTCTTCCTCTCTATCTCTTTCCCTCTCCCTCCATCTCTTTCTCTCTCTATCTCTCCATCTATTTTCTTTCCCTCCATCTCTTCCTCTCTCTCCATCTCTTCCTCTCTCTCCATCTCTTCCTCTCTCTCGCTCTTTCCCTCCATCTCTATCTCTTCCTCTCTCCATCTTTTTCTCTCTCCATCCATCTCTTCCTCCCTCCCTCCATCTTTTTCTCTAGTCTTCTCTCTCCATCTTATTTCCTCTCCCTCCATCTCTTCCTTTATCTTTTTCTGTCTCCACATCCCCCTCTCTCCCTCCATCTCTTTCTCTATCTCTTCTCTCTCCATCTCTTCCTCTCTCCATCTCTATCTCTCCCTCTCTCTTCATCTCTCTCTCTTCCTCTCTCCCTCTCTTTCTTTCTCCATCTCTTTCTCTCTCCCTCCATCTCTCTCTCTCCATCTCTTCCTCTCTCCATCTCTATCTCTCCCTCTCTCTTCTCTCTCTTCCTCTCTCCCTCTCTTTCTCTCTCCATCTCTTTCTCCCTCCATCTCTTTCTCTCTCTCCATCTCTTTCTCTCCATCTCTTTCTCTCTCTCCATCTCTTCTCTCCCTCCATCGCTTTCTCTCCATCTCTTTCTCTGCATCTCTTTCTCTCTACCTCCATCTCTCTCTCTCCATCTCCTCCTGCCTCTCTCCATCTCTTTCTCTCTCTCCATCTCTTCCTCCTCTGTCCATCTCTTTTTTTCTCTCTCTCTCCATCTCTTCCTTTCTCTATCCATCTCTTGCTGTCTTCTCTCTGCTCTTGCCAGCTGGATCTGCATAAATCATAGTTAATCAGAGCCTTTGCCCTGGGTATGTTTTCTCCTTGCAGCCAGAGGCCACGATGACCAGGTGGGCTCCGTGGGTGCTGATGGTCCTGATGTTGGCCAGGGTCCTGGTTATCCCAGTGACCCCTTTCCCAGCTTTCCAGAGCCTCCCTCAGAACTGTTCTCAGACCACTCCTTGTCCTGTGGCCTCAGCGAGCCCCTCAGCTACCACCACAGGCCTGTCCTCCGCCTGGGGTCACCCCAACCCTGGCTCCCGCCTTGGCCCACGCATCACCCTTTCACTGGACGCCCCCATTGGCCTCCTGCAGGTCTTACTGGACCAGGCCCAGACCAGGGCTGCCAGGGAGCAGGCTGCTGCAAATGCTCACATCCTGGCCCATGTTGGCTGACGCTGAGGAAGGGGTCATAAAAACTGGGGCAACCCCGGATGGAAAAACCTAGAGGATGGCGACAGCTGGACAATGCTACATCTGGGAAGAGCGTGCCTAGATACTGTTTCAGGAGCCTCCTGCCACGTAGTGTCATGTCTCACTGGAGTGCTCCACAGACGCAGCGCATCTGCATGGCCTGGACCTTACTTTGTTAAGTCACTGCTGTGTGGAGCCGTACCAAGCCTGTGGGCACCCTGGACTTACAGTATGTCTGCACAGCTTGGACAGTACCACATAAGGTCACTGCCATGTGGAACCTTGCATGTCGGGCCACCCCCTAGTCCTTGAACATCTGTACACTGTCCCACTTGGTCACAGTCATATCCCACTCATGAGCTGAATTGCACGAGCCCAGTGCTGCATCTGAAGCAGTCACTTTAGGCCTACAGTCTGGCTCCCCCATGTACCACAGAGAGAAGGCTGCATGTTTTGTTCCGATGAATGCGCGCCCCTGCGGCGCAGCCAGCCAGCCATGTGTGGAAAGTCTGGCCGGGCAGCCTTGCCTTGTGGATGCATGTGCTGCCCGTTACCAGTTTCTGACAGCTGTGTGTGTGAGCAATGAGGGCAGTGCTCATCCCCCAAGCCTGAGTGAAGCACACACAACACACAGCCGGCCGCTCTGCTACCCTCACCCCTGCACACCCAGCCTTGACACACGGCTCAGGGGAGAGGCAACTCGTTCTGCCAGGGCTCCAACTCAGCGCTCCCCCTTCCTCACTAAAATGTCCTGAGCAAAGGTGCCACCTTTCTGGGCCTCGGTCTCTTTATCTGTAAAGCAGGGTGATGCCACCGAGCTTCGTGTGCGAAAAGTGACATAGTGTGCATGAAGGCTGTGGCTAGCTGCAAGAGGCACTCAGTAAATGTCAAGTGATCGGAGTGTGGGATGGCTGAGATTCCTCCATCGTGTGCATGTCAGGGCTGAGTCACAGCCACTTTCTCTGCTGCCCCATCCACTTTCCTCCCCACACTCTTAACTGACCCAGCCCCTTAGTAGTTTAGGAGTAAGTATTGCTCTTTCACACTCCTCCCACCATTGTTGGGTGGGAGCTAGCCGATCTGGGCACATGGGCAGGCCTGCCTGAGGGTGGGGCAGGCACTGCACGTAGGGTAGAAGCTCTGCCTAGAGACAAGGGCAGCCCCTGGGCAGCTTTGGAGAGAGGCAATGCCTGCCGCCGTGTGCAGCTGCCTGCCTGGTCAGCCTCACAGTAGTAAGCAGCCCTGGCAGGCGGGCCTAGGGCGGCTGAGAGGCGGAGCTGCTTTCTTCAGAGCCTGCCTGAGGCAGGCAAAGGCGGGGTTACCCTATTCCCTCGGAGCCACAGGGGGCGGTGGCCCTGGCCAGTTCGGTGGCAGGATGGACAGAGGCACATTAAGAGGCAGCTCTCTGACCAACCCAGGGCCGGGGAGCAGCAGGCAGGGTAGGCATGGGGCAGTGTGGGGAGGATGGGAGTTTGGGGGAAGACTGGGGTGCAGGGAGGGAGAATGACAGTGTTGGGTGTATCTCCCCTGTCGGGTGCTCTGAGAGGACATCAGTTTGTCAGTGGCTCGGGGGAGGGGGAGCACTGTCGTCTTGCAGGGCAGAGGGGGCTGGGCCAAGGGGAAACTATAAACAGTGTCTTCCTTCAGCCCAGGGGGAGGGGCAGCCACTGGAGCTGCCCGAGGCCCTCCCACTCTGTCCCTTGCTGACCTCCAAGGGGTTATGTTCATGTAGGTCCTTCCCAAAGGGTCACCCAGAGTGGGGAGGCGCAGAGGCTCATTTGGAAAGCTGTTTGTATCATGTGACCTTTGCCCTGAAACCAGCATTTCTAGGTACCCAGTGTGTGCCCCGTGCTGGTCCCGAGCATCTCTAAGCGCCTACCGTGTACTCTGTCTTGCTCATGAGCCTCTCTGAACCCCTTCTCTGTGCCCTGGCTGGTCCTGAGTTACTTTGAGTACCTACTGTGTGCCCTACGTCAGGTTGGAACCAGGAAGTGCAGATCAGGGTGACAGGCTGTTCTCAAATGGCTGTATACATAGTTGGAACCTCACACTGTGAGCTCTGGGCCCAGGAAGTCCCTGGGGACAGTCCTTCCTGGAAATGGCCAGAGGAAGCTAGGATTCCTGGCAACTTCCCCTGCCCCTCAGTGACTGCAGCATAGGATGGAGGAATAAAGACAAAGGGGGCAGCAGAGAGCAGCAGGCCCTGCAGGGCTTGCTGGTCCCCGTGCACTGCCTGGGTGCAGGGCTTGTTACTAGGGGTGCTTCTGTGTGTTCAGGTGCACGCTTGTGTGCCCTGGGGTGTGTATCTTCATGGCGTGCATCCAAGCCGGCCTAGGTCTTTATGCTGCGAACGATGGACTGGGCAGCAGATATGGGGACTGGGGAGAGTTTGAGCCTTGAGAACTGAGGGTTGAAGACTTTGGCCGCCCCTTGGCTTCTACCCTGGGATCCTAGGAGGAGGTCCAGTGGTTAGTGCAGAGAGCACTAACTTTCCTACCTAAGAAGTGAGGCCATGGGAGGGGAGGGGAGAAGTATGCTCAGAGCAGATGTAGACGCTGGCCTTGGGGAGTGGCCCAGGCTCCTGATGTTGACCTGTGTCCTCCCAGCTGTATATATAGACTTGGAAAGGTGTGTCTGGGTGAGCCCAGGGTCAGCTAGGGAAGGGGTGGAGGTACTGAGTTGTGGCATTTCCTGGAAACAAGGCTGTCTGGTGTGAAGATAGCCCTACCCCCCTGCCCCTTCTTGGTTGCTCCCACCTTTCAGCTCTTGACTAACATCCAGAGGGGCTGGAGAAGAGGAAAGCAGGTCTGACGAGGGGCTGGATGCTTGTGTATGTTAGAGGAGGCAACTTCTCTAATGGAATGCTAGGGGTTGGACAGGGTGTGTGCGTGTGGCAGTGAGTTTTCTGAAGCCTGGATGGCCACAAGATGGCCTTGGCAGTGGCCAGGAAACAGGAGTGCTGGCTGTGTGGGGAACAGAATGTGTGGCTTTGGAGAAGCAGGGCCAAGTGGGTTATCACAGGGGCCTGGAGACAGGCTGGGGGGCAGACATTGCAGTTGGAAAATGAGGAAGAAGGAAATGGTTTACCCTGCCCGAGGCAGGGCATTCCACAGCTAAGCAGCTACAGCTGGTTTAGGGAGGGTCCAGGTGGGCTTCCAGCATTTGGATCTCCTGTGCCTTTATTTCTTGTGAAATGGGCAACACATGTCTGTCATGTTTTGTTTTGTTTTTGAGATCGGATCTTGTCTTGTAGATCAGACTGGATTTGAACTATGTAGCGCAGGTGATCCTCCTGCTCCAGCCTTCCTACTTCAGCTAGGATTACAGGCATGTGCCACCACAGCTGGCTTACGTGTCTCATCTCAACGGTCCTTGCAGTGTTTGGTGGTTTGGAGGCTTGATTCAAGGCAGGGGTATGGGAGGAAGGACATGGGGGTAGTGCTGCACCTACTGCAGATGAAGTCAGCCTTGTTCTCTGTGGCCCGTGCTCCTGTCTGGGTACACTTTGGGAAGAGAGAATTTGAGGATGCAGGGACTTGCTAGGGTGTGATGGAGGACATTGCTTGAAGGCAGTGTGTTACAGGCTCAAGCCCAGCTGGTGAGGACCGGAGCAGAAAGTGGCTGGCAGACCTGAGGCAAGAGCCTGCATTGGTCTGGTGGGGCCAAACGCAAGACAGTGAGCAAGGTGTTTCTGAACTTCTGGAGCTCTCCCTGGCCCTTTGTCCCCAGAACATTTTTCAAAGACAAGAGGGAGATTAATATAATGAATGAGAACACTAATGTGTTTTAGAGTGAATTTCTCAGAGATTGACACATTTAATCTACACCATGATCTTGTCAGATTGATGTTCTATGCACCCTATTTTCCAGATGAAGAGATAATGAGCTTGGTTTGGTGGCACAAGCTTGTAATTCCAGCAGGAGGAGTGCAAATTTGAGCCCAGCCTGGGTAATTTAGTAAGACCCTGCCTCAAAAAAAAAAAAAAAAAAAAAAAGGAGGGGTAGCTGGTGGGGATGTAGCTCAGTTTGAAGGCCCTTGGCTCAATCCTGGCTTTACTCCCTTGTCTAAAATACATAAACTCATGATTAAAAATTTAATTGGTAAAAATAAAATTTTGGAAAGAAAATTAATACACTGTCAGGGATCAGGGAGCCCACAGACAACTTGATCACAAGGTCCCACGCATTTACTCCAGGTGGCAGGGGTCTAGTCCAAGCTCCCCAGCAGCCAAAGCTAGAAGACACACGACCAATTTTGAGATTTGTCCTATGTCCCTGTACATGAGACGAAGGAGGTTTTCTGGCGTGATTGATCAGGTAGCCCCCGTGAGATGGTCAGAGACTTGGGGCTCGGAGCAGAACAGTGGGCCCAGCACTGGGCCAGGGCGGGGCTGGGGGGATGGAGCGCTGCGGGACTGACAGCCAGCCGAGACAGCAGGCCAGTTACGGGGCTGCTAGGCCTGCCAGGCTGGTCCTGACCAACAGGGCCCACGGAGTCCTGCAGGCCCCGCCACACTGTACGAACCCCTGTCCTGCTGGGCACCCAGAGGTCAGGCTCTGCCGGGAGCCGAGCCTCCGGCACCGTGGAGGTGGGGCTGCAGCGCCTTGGGCGGGGCCTAGGGTGACACCTACGCAAATCAGCGCAGTTGAGTGTGTGCGTTGGGTTTACGCATCCGGGGCGGGGCCTGCATAATCCGGGCCTCGCGCCTGTTGGACAATGCGCACGCGCATTCTTGCCCTAGTTTGAGGGAAGGCGTGCGCTTGGCCCAAAAAGGGACCTTAGGTGAGCTGCGCATGCGTAGTCGGAGGCCCGGGCCTTCAGTTGGGGTGGAACCTATTCGTCCTGGGGCGGGGCTTATGGGAAGATGGACAGCGCGGTCAAGGCTTGAAAAGGGGCGGGGCCCGAGGGGCGGGACCTCGGATGGCCCGAGGTGGCCCGGCTACTGGGTGCGAAGCTGCTGCTGCCCGACTCCTCTTGGTTGCGGGATGGCGTCCCCGCGGGAATTGACGCAGAACCCGCTGAAGAAGATCTGGATGCCCTACAGCAACGGGCGGCCCGCTCTGCACGCCTGCCAGCGTGGTGGTGAGGCCGGGTCCTCTGGAGAGGCGGGTGGTGCGCCACTTGAGCAGACGGACGGCCTGGGCGGGGGCGGGGGACAGGTGGGGACCCGGGTCAGGGGAGGTTATCGTGACTGGTGGATAGAGTCGGGGACAAGCGGGGGGCTCGGGAGGAGTGAGGTGGCAGTGACAATAGTGGGAAGATAAGTGTGGCAGAGCAGGGGGTGGGGACAGGTGCGTGGGGCCATTCGGCTTGGAAGGAGTCAGGCCTGGCCACCATCACCCCCAGGAGGGGATGGGCCCCTTTGCTCCCCACTCTGCGCCCAGTGGCCACTGCCGGGGAGGTCTCCGTGGACACGGCCCCTCCCTTCTTTCCTGGCCAGAGAGTGGGCCCGTAGACAGGAGGGAACTGAACTGTGTGGCCCTAGAATCACTTGGCCTGAGCCCAGAACTTGCAAAGAATTAATCCGCGTGGGCTAGGTCTCTGGAGTGAGGACGGTGTCCTTTGGCCTTAAAACCAAATTTCAGGAGAAACTTTAGGGAAGTGTAGATGTGGTCAGAATAGACAGGATATAATGCCATGTGCACCCAATTTACCTCCGAAGATATTCAGGTTGTGTGGATTCGCAGGGAAGGGTCAAACTGGAGGGGGAAACATTCCTTAACTTTCTGCTTATCCTTAAATGAGTCTGCAACTTTCTTCATACCAGAGAAAAGAAAGGTTTGTTGTAAGAGTAACTGAAACATTGTAATGAAATTGCAACTTGGCAGGACCTCAGGATATCTAGTACAAATGGTGGTACCGCTGTGGACATGGCGTCGGGAGAGCGTGCGATGTGCTGGGGCTCTCTGGGCTCTTGGCCTCTGCTAATGCATGAGAAGGGAGGGGAGTGTTCTGCGCTCCTGCTGCCAGCTCAGCCTGTAGTGATGACTTTGACCGTGATGTGAGTCCCGGGAGAGAGGTATTGTATCTCTGTTACACCATGAGTCCTGGTAGGGGTTGCGATGGTTCCTAAACTGTTTTCTGAGTCCCCAGGGGCATGGCCTTGGCCTGGCCAGACCTTCTCACTCTTCTGGGGGCACGGAGACTGAGGCCCCTCTGTGCTGTGCCAGTGGTCCTGATGAGGGTGGCCGCTGTTACTACAGAAAGGGGGATGAGTGAGGACCTGGGCTTCTGGAGTCAGGAACATTCGGCTGTGTGACCTTGAGTAAGGAGCTGATCATTTGGGCCTTAGGTTCCTTATCTGTGGGATGAGATAGTCATCATCCTTTGCCCTATGAAGGAGCTGGAAGTCTCTAACAAGTAGGCCCTTGAAAAGTGGAAGGAGGTAATTCTGTTTCACCATTAGTTTTTTTTTTTTTTTTTACTTCTCACGGTATCAGAGTTGGGACTGATGCATCAGCGAGAGCCAACACCCCAGCACAGGAGAGAAGGGAAGGCCCATTGGGAAGAGACCTGGTGGGCCTCAGCTGCTGACTCAAGGTCTGCGTTTCTTCAGGCTCTACGTGTGGGATTCCAGCATGGCTCTGGCCTGAGCAGAGGGGCTTGGCTTGTGTTGGAGTAGGCTGTCTGTGGGCCCAGACCGTCTTGACACCCAAGAGGTCAAAGAGGAGGCTGCAGGTTGTGTGGGGGATTGGGCCCCTCTGAGGCCCCAGAGTTTCCAGCAGAAGGTGGGTAGGCCGTGAATGTGGAAGCAGCTGTGTAGCCCCTCTGGCTCCCAGTGCCTGCACCGGAGCAGGATTTTACCTCTTGTGTAATAGGCTTAGGGCTAGGCTAGAAGACTTCAAGGACAGTAAAGACCTGTGGGTGGGGGAAGTTGACTTGGTCACAGGATTTTGTGGGGAGGAAGAAGCAGCTCATCTCTATGTTGTGTGGTAGGTTTTCTTTGGGGTGTGGTCCCCAGTCCTTGGGGCATGGCTGATTAACTAAGAGGTCCTGTGCCACTTCCACCCCCCACTGCCATTAGCAGTTCTTCCCCAACTTGATAAAATTCAGAGCCACACCCAGGGGCCTGGAAGCTTCTAACCCTACCCAGCACTGGCCTCTCAGCTCAGACCTGGAGGACCTTGGGGACAGGTCATGGAGAGGAGACGTAGCAGCAAACATGGCAGAAAAGGTACTTCTCTCAGTCAAAAGATGGCAAGTGACACAATTTTTTTTTTAATTTAAAAATTTTTAATATTTCTTTATTTGGTTTTTTGAGACACAGTCTTGCTATGTAGTTCAGGCTGGCCTTGAACTCACTATGTAGCCCAGGCTGCTCACCATGTAGCCCAGGCTGGCCTCGAACTCCCAAGTGCTGGCATTACAGGCGTGCGCCACCACGCCTGGCTATTACTAAAAGTTTTTTTTTTTTTTTTTAAATTGATGGTACTGGAAATTAAAACAAGGGCCTTGACACTGAGCTATGTCCCTCGGCCTTTTTATTTTTTAATTTTAATTTTGAGACAGGGTCTCTGGCTGGGCTAGAACTTGCATGCGCCAACACACCCAGTTCCTGTTGCTTTATTATATAGAGTTCTTCCTTACCCAGCTTAGCCCTAGGAGGTGGGAACAGAATCTGTTCTGGAACCTGCTCCAGGGACTTGTGGCTGTCCCTCTGGTGGAAGTGCCAGGAAGTAGGAAGAAGGCACTGTCCGCTGGCAGGCGTGTCTCAGGCCTCTCGATTCACGTACCTTCAGCATATTCACAGTGAGACCAGTGAGGGAGCCGGGTTAGCAGTCTTCCTCTTCCCTTCTGTGTGTGCTCAGTGTTGCAGACAGTGTGTTCTGCTGTCCTGTTGCTTGGTGTTGGGTCCGTGTGGGCTCAGAGCTGCAACTCTGGCCGCACACTACAGCTCCCTGTGCCAAGGGCTGGTGTGTCCCCTCCTTGTCGTGCCTCTGTGATTTTTCCACTGCTGGCATTTTCCCAGTGTTTTGCTGCTGTAAGCAGAGCTGCTGTGAATGTACTTGAACTTTGATTTTCTTTGGGTCATTTCTTGGGCACTTATCTTGGGGAGCAGAGGTGACAGCTGATTTATTGCCTTGTTTTGTGCCCAGGCCTGATTTGCTGCCCTGACTGCCCACTTGTCTCCAAAGGTTGTGGGAGGAGGTTGGGGCAATGGGAAGAGCCAGGGCCATCTCTGAGAAGATAGAAGGTGTGCAAGCCCCACGCTGAAGCTGTATCCCTGATGCAGTAGTGGGAAGGGTGGCCTCAGCATGGGGGCCGGGGCCTGGTGGTTCCCCTGGCTATGGCTGACACAATGCTCTTGACTGGCTTGAGGGCCCTGGCTAGTCTGGCAGGAATTGTGCAAACCACTCAGGCTGCCACTGTCTGCTGGCTGGAGAATGCAGAGCATTGCCTAACTTGTTTTCTTCTCACCTTAGCTAATACTGAGGTTTTCCTGTGAGTTTCTTCCCTCTTACTCACTTTCAGCCCACACTCTGAAAGGGTCTCCTCCTTCCCTCCCCTGGGGCTCAGGGCTTGGGTCACATTTGCACAAAGGCCATGCATAAGAGTGATGGAGCCCCCACTGGCATGCAGAGCCCTTTGCTTTTAGACAGGACCTGTCTGGGACCAGGCTGCTGCCTCCTCCACAGCCCAAGTCCCAAGGGCATTGGTTGTGGAAGGCACGGCTTCCTGGAAGTGCTTTGTCTTACACATGGACTAGTGGTAGATCTTCTCCAAGGGATTATTATCCCACTTGCTAGGTGAGGACACGAGCTCAGAGTTGGACCCTAGGCTCAGGGGGTACCTGACCTCTGAGGTAGAATATAAGTCCCTGGCAGTCAGTGCAAGGACAGCTAGTGAGTGAAGGGCCCTGCAGAACCAGATGAGCAGAGGGGCTGTCACTGTTCCCACCACTGGTCATCAGTCTTATCTGCTCTGGCTTTGTTGGCCCAGGTCCTAAGGTTGATGAAAAGGGAGCTTCTGAGATGAAGCCACATTTGACTGCATTGAAAGCTGAGCTGGGTCACAGGAGCCTGGCAGTTCTCCTGCTTTGGTGTCTGCCCTAGCCAGCTGTGGCTCAGGGGAGCTGTGTACAGACTCTTCCCTGCCTTCAGCCTTGGCAGCTCCTCTTGATTGGCACACTGACCTGGTGACATGTAGAATGGTGGTGGCAGGCTATAAGAGGGACTGTCATTGTGAGCATTGGTCTGGGCCTCTGGTCTCAGCCCCTTGTAGCTCTCACCCTGCTAGCCTTCTAGATACCTCCCTGCTCCTGCTCATAGCTCCTGAACTAATGCCATACCAGGCCCCGGGCCTTAAATGGCTCAGACACTGCAGGGATGCTTCCAGCCCAAGCGATCAGTCTGGAGAGAGCAGACTCATTAGTGAGGTGAGTAGGTGGAGGACGAGGGGTGCATCAGTTGGACGTGGAGGCTCCTTGAGGAAATTAGAGTCAAAACAGGGAGGTTAAACAGTGGGACTGTGAGTGCTAGGTTACTAGGGTAGGGCAAGATGGGAGCAGGTTAGGGTGCAGATTCCTGGATGACAGAGGCTAGCACTGAATACCCCCTGTGTCTCCTCTGGCACGGTCTTAGCATGGCCTATTGAGCTTTTTACTGCTGGTGCATGTCAGGATGAGAAGGTTCCTGCATCTGCCGGAGCCCAGACGGCCCTGGGGAAGAGGGTCATGCCAGCTTGAGACTGGGTCTGGGGGTGCTCAGGGCCCTGTCTAATGCCAGGAGGTACAGGTGGTACCAGTCTTGTGCTCTGAGGATGAGAGATGACAGGCAGAGGGTCTGACACTGTGTGCTGCTTGCCTTGCAGTTTGCATGACCAACTGCCCAACACTCATTGTCATGGTGGGCCTGCCTGCCAGGGGCAAGACCTACATTTCTAAGAAGCTGACCCGATACCTGAACTGGATTGGGGTACCCACTCGGGGTGAGGCTCTGTGAGACACCGGGGATTTGTGGGGGAGGGGAAAAGGGAAGGGGAGGCCAGATGGTGTGCAAGGCCTGGGGAAGATCCCGTCAGGGATCAGTGGGGTTGCTGCTCTGTGAAAGCTGAGCTTTTCCTTTCCCCCAGAATTCAATGTTGGCCAGTATCGCCGGGACATGGTCAAGACCTACAAATCTTTTGAGTTTTTCCTCCCAGACAATGAAGAGGGCCTGAAAATCAGAAAGTAAGTGTGTTGGGGGTCACTGCTGTTGAAATGGCTAGCAAGTTGCTGCCCATTTGCTGAGAAGCCCCGAAGCCTTGAGCTAAGCTGCTCATGCATGCCTGAATTGCTCCTGAGCCTGGCCCCGGCCTGTCGCCAGCACCGTGTGACAGGGCTGGCTTCTTGAACTCTTAGGATGTTGTTGAGTTGGGATGCAGTGGGTTTGGGGATGAGAGGAGAGGCTGTGTGGCCTCCTGGTGGCTGGCCCATCCCTGCTGTAGTGTTGAGGATCCTTGGTCAGGAAATCCTGTGGGAGGGGAGGGAGAGACAGAAGGGAAGCTTCTTTAGGACAGGTCAGGGGCAGCTGTGCTGCAAGGGTGGGGAGGGCAGCCCTAGAAGGCACCCTGATACAGGCCTCGGGGATAGACCAGGGTGAGGCTTTCCTCTCTTGCCCCAGGATAAGCTCCCTCCTCTGTGCATGTGGAGTATATCTGCTGCGTGCTTAGAATGATCTTGGCATGTGTGGGCTAGGCTCCAGCTTTGTTTGAAGTATCAGGGTTGCTGCTGCTGGGTGAGTAGTTCCTGCTCTTGCTGGTATTCATGAGGCTGAGCTTGCACATGATGCTCCACCCTCCACCCCGTTCAGATGCAAGGGCTTTCTCCAAGGCACTGGGTACGGCTGGTGGTCTATGGAGCCACACTGTGCCCTTCTTGGCAGGGCCAAGAAACCCCTTCTCAGCCTCGGGTGGCAGACTTGCCTGGGTTCAGCCATGATGGCAGGACAATGAGCAGAGGTTGGACAAGCTCTAGTGACTTCCCTAAATCAAGCCCAGCCTCAGGGCAGAGGCTACACGCAGGCTCTCTCCTAGTGGCCACCAAATAGGACACCTGGCTGTGTATTCCTTCTCTGGCCACCAGGGGGCAAGTGCTCCTGAGTGTGCTCTTGTATTATTGGGGCTGCGCCTGGCTAAGGGGAGTCTGACTTTCAGGTTCCTATGGCCAACTTGTGTGTAAAACTCAAGGCTGAGTGATCTGGTGATATGCAGCCAGATAAAAGGGAGAGGACTGACAGCTGAGCCTCCTGTGGGCTGGGTGATTTGAGGCCCATTGTCACACACACACACTTTACACATGAGGAAACTGAGGCTCAGAAAAACCAGAAGTCTCACACAAGTAAGTTATTTTACAGTTAAATCTAAGTTGTCTTGAATCTAAGCCCATTTACCACTAAAAACCATCCTTCATTCCAAAATTACCCAGTTAGTAGGTGAAAGAATATACCAAATGCGGGTTTTAAATCAGCCGCAAGCGTGGGCATGGACGGATCAGCTCGTTTGGCCTTCTTCTGTCTTTGGCAGTTGGGAGTGGCGCCTTGCTTTCCCAGGTGCAGAGGCTGGGTCGGGATGGATGGTGCTGTCCCGTCCTGTGGGGCTATTTCGGGTGTGAGTTTGAAACCAGGTCTCGCTGAATCCAAACTGTTTGTGGGAAGACCAACGGAGCTAGCATTCCCAGGTCTGTCTGCCGCTCTACTCAAGCCACCCCTCAAAGGTAGGGAATCGGAGTAGGGAACGCCAGGTTCAGAGGGGTTGGGAGCTAGTCCAAGGTCACCCAGTGGAACACAGGACCCTGTGATAGAAACCAGGGCCAAGTTCATGAGCCACCTTACCATTTTGCAGACATAGTCTCTACAGTTCCTAGAAGCGCTTCTCCCTATATCCAAAGCCTGGATTGGGCTACAGGGCCAATTCCTGTTAACTAGGCCTCAAATTTCCATAAGTAATTGGAAAAATAAAAGGATCAGAAGTTTTTAAAATGAACTGGATGTGGTAGTACACACCTGTAACCTCAGCACTTGGGAGACTGAGGCAGGAGGATTGCCATGAGGCCAGCCTGGGCTACATAAGTTTGAGGCTAGCCTAAACTATATGTTTCCAAAGAAAAAGTTTTAAAAATGGAAAACCTGGGAAGGGAGGGCGCATTTTGCAGAGGTCCAGTTGTTCACACTTTATTAATGACCCCAAAGCCACACAGTGCGAACACTCTCCCGGTGGAAGGTCTAGAAAAGTGTGTGACAGTCACATGTAAATATGTAAGGGCACATACACACATATGCCAGCTGGTGTATTCATAGTCCTGCACAAATACTTCATGTACACATATCTGGACATCCCCCCATATGTATGCATAGGTGCATATACACACATATGCACATTCCCTGTACATACACAGACTATACATGAAGGTGTGTGCATATAAGTACGGGCATCTACACATATGAATACTTGGGCTCAATCACACATGTGCAGTACTGCTCACAGTCACACCACACACAAGGGCAAGTGTACACACAGACACACATGTGCTCACTGTGTGTGTGCGCATACATACCTGAGCACACTCAGGCATGGTGTGTCAGGGCTCTTCAAGACCACCCTCAGGCTCAGCGATCTGCTAGGATGACTCCCGAGACTTGGCGTATAAGTGGACTAAGGTTTATTACAGTGTAAGCATCCAAAGCAGAATCAGCAAAGGGAATATGTACATGGGTGCAGTCTGAGCATCCTCCCTCCTGGAGTCACACAGGATGCATTTAATTCCTCTATCACTGAATTATGGGAACACATGTAAGGTCTTGTCTACCAGGAAAGTCCCTTGGAAACTTAGCGCCCAGGATTTCTATTTGGGGCTGGTCGCATAGGCACCCTGTGTCTAATGTTTTCCAAAATTCCAAGCTTCAAAAGGAAACCAGTTATGCAGCATAAACATATTGTTTATGTAAACAGTGTAGACATTGTGAGTTCAGGGAAAGTTTTATGTCAGTGTACGGAGCTGCACACAGTGGATACCTCATAGGCACCTGTGTGGGTGCATACACACTTGGCCTCATCTTGTATGTACATATGGATCTGGGCACACATACACACCAAGCACACTCATGTATGTGCTCACACAGTTATGTACTGCACAAAAGCATGTGTACATGCACCCTATATATATGCATATGGGTGCACACATCATGTATACATACATATCCTGGGTACACACATGTGGGTACATTCCCCCAAACCGTGCCCACTCTGTCAAATACTACACATGAGGGGATGGGCACACTCGTGCATGTCCAGCCGTGCTCTCAGACCTAAATGCACACTCACAGACCTAAATGGCCACACATAGACATAGCACACTCATACATATTCACCCACACATGCAGATAAACGCACATGTGCATCTACTCACACTGATACACATGTGCCCACAGCTTCTGGCCTGTTCCCCCCGCATCTCCACTGGACCCTGAATTCCCTCCCAGATGCTGGAGCCACAGGCAGAGAAGGCCATGAAAGATCCTCAACCAGTACTTGGGACCCCATTGCAGGCAGGAAGAAGTGGCCCAGCAAAGAGGTTTGTTTTTTGTTTTGTTTTTTTTTTCCAATAAATTTTTTAGACTCTCAGAATTTAGAGATTTTGGCAGAAGAAGAAAGCACTTTGAGGATTAAGTGAAAGACCTATTGGGGCACAGAAAGGTCACAAGAAGGCATGGGAGCAGGACCCCTTCAAGTGACCTAGACTCAGCGTTCCCGCTGCTTTCTCCATGGTTCCCAGCAGACGGTGTGGAGCATCTGCCTCTGCCCTTTAGCACACTGACTTCGTGAGAGCCTCACAGCATAGTTCTTTGACTTGACATATGGGGAGCTTATGCACAAAGTCCAAAGGTCAAACAGATGAATGAGATCTAGCTTAACTCTCATGTTGAAAAGGTGAAGGTAATAGACAAAAATAAAAGGAATGTATCTATCTCCAGGCTTATGGGAGAAATGGATGAGAAAGGAGAGGTCTTTCCTTGTGCCAGTCCATTTTGCAGCAATGAGTAGAAGAGCTGAGATTCTGGAGACAGTGTAGCCCGTGGTGTGGTGTTGAGGGTCACAAGTTGCAGAGGTCTGTGAGTGTGGGCCCAAGGGCCACAGTGGTGACTCCGTCCTCTGGGAGGTGGTGTGGGGAGTGCTCTCTCCCAGGACAGAAAATTGAACATTAAGCTTAGTGTTGCCCTGGGGAACGGCCAAAGTGTCTCTCTTATCCCATCATCAGCCACACACACACAGGCACACACAGACACACACACACACACACACACACACACACACACGTGCGCATCTGACTATAACTACTTATTTCGATAATCAGGGGAAGTGTATGACACTTTGGAATCATGCTTATGGCAAAGTTGGCAGCCGTGGGTACACAATGAGTTGATGAGGCAAGTATGGAAAAGTGGTTTTTAAATCATTGCTAATGGCCAGGTCCACATAACCTTCCACCTTACGGAACAGTGTTAGCCAGACACTGAGAATTCATGACATTTTACTGAAAATGAAGGCGAAGCGGAACTTGAAAGGAAAGGGGCCTAGAGGCAGTCCCTCTCCGGTCTTGGGTAGGCTGTTCCTCTGTCTTCCCGCAGCCAGGGCCCAGTACTTTGCTGATTCTTTTTTCTCTCAAAGGCAGTGTGCCCTGGCAGCCCTGTGTGATGTCCGGAGGTTCCTCAGTGAGGAAGGAGGACACGTGGCGGTAAGTGTGATACCCTGGTGACAGCTGGGAGGCAGACGTGGAGCCTATGTACATCTACCCTTTGCTTGTCAGGCACCCAGCGGGGAAGGCAGGGTATGTGTGTCTGGATGCCCCAGGTGCCAGTCCTGGGGAGGAAGTCTGGCACCCCTACAGGAGGAAACCAGGGACTGTGTCTAGGTCAGGAGTTGCCCTTCGGGCTTGTGGCTGCGTTGGACCCTGCAGGCCTTCCCTCTTGGGCTGTCAGGACACCTGAGTCTTTTGCACATGTCATTTCTGCTGGAGTGGTGAGTCCTGCCCAGTGTTCACTGGCTGTTGGAGGAGCTGGTCGAGGCCAAGGAAGGGAGTTTCGCTTGGTGGTGGGCCTTGCTGTCAGCCAGAAGGGTGGGACAAGGCTGAGCTGGGGCACCTGTGCTCAGATTCAGAAGTCATTCTTTCCCTTCCATTCTTGTCTTGGAGTTGTGCCTCTTGGAGCTCTCTGTGCCCAGCTCCAGCCTGGATTAGCTGCCTGTGGCATGACCATCATCTGGGAGTTCCTTCTTCTGTCTCCTGGGTTGAATGCCCTGCCCCTGGACCCCGTATCTTCTCCTTGGGTTACTGACTCGTTTTATGGAAGCACGTCATCCAGCAGCTTCCTGAGAAAGGTGCTTGGGAAGTAAGTTATGCCTTGCATATCAGAAATGGCTTTTTAAAATCTTTGCATTAGATTGTTGGGTATGGAATTCTAGATGGAAAAACTTTTTCCTTACAATTTCCACAACATTGCTTTGTTGTCTTGTGGCTTTCAGTGTGGCCATGGAGAAATGTGATGTCTTTGATTTGCTGGTCTTCCCGAAAGTCTCATCTTTTAGAGAGAGCTGGGGTTTCCTCTTGTTCCTTCTCTGCCAGAGGCCCTTGAGTCTTCAAGACAATGTGCCCTGTGGTGGATCTTTTGGGCCTTTTTATCTTTTCCCTCATTTCCTCTTTTTTGTTTTGAGGGAGATTTTCTCAACATTATCTCACAAGTATTTGGTAGAGTTTTTTTTTTAATTTCAGTGATCATTCTTGAGTGCATATTCCAATTTTTAGAACTCTGTTCTTTCATGGTTATTATATCCTTTCATATCTCTCTTTGCACTTTTTTTTTTTTTTTTGGAGACAGGGTCTCATTATGTAGTTCAGGCTGGCCTTGAGCTCACTGTGTGGCCCAGGCTGGCCTGGAACTCACAGTGATCCTCCTGCCTCAGCCTCCTCACTGCTGGAATTACAGGTGTGTGTCACCATACCTGGCTTATATCTCTCTGAATAATGATTGTAAGGTTTTTTTGCCCTGTTTCTATGTCCTGTTTTTTATTTCCTCCAAATTACTTTTTTTGGTTTGATTTAGTCTCTGTTTTTCTCATTAGAGGTTTTGCTGGAGTGTCCGGGGAACCTGATTGATGCCCCCCTTTTTTATTTGTTTGTTGGTGTTTTCTGTACTGGGTATTAAAGTCAGGGTCTCCCATGTGCTAGGAAAGTACTCTGCCACTAAGCTACATCTCTAGCCCATTTTTGGTTTTTGTTTGTTTTGTTTTTCTGAGACATAGTCTTGCTAAGTTGTCCAGGCAGGTCTTGAACTGTGATCCTCCTGCCTCTATTTTCTCTGTTTCTTTTAGTCAGTAATTAGTGACTGTTTTACATTTTGTTGACATTTCCATCTCTGCCTTCTCTTGTTCTCTTTGTCCTGTGTTCCCTTTTACTGAGGTATCAGAATGGAGTATAAATAAAGGTAGGTTCAGTTCACCAGACATTAGTCTGTTTTTCATTACTGTAACAAAATACAGTAATGTGAATTGTCTGTGAGGCAGACAACTTTATAGAGAAAAGAGGTTTATTTAGATCACAGTTTTGGAAGCTGAGAGTTCAGAATCAGGCAGCCTCATTGGCTCAGCCTCTGTTGAGGACCTCATGGCATCATGGCCAGAGCCTGCATGGGAAGAAAAGGTTACATCTGGGGGGCAGAAGCCTGAGAACTGGGTGGGCCAGACTTGCCTTTTTATAACAGCCACCTTGGGAGCACTACCATACATGGACCTCAGGGGACCAGCCACATCGAGACTACAGTACCAGGGTTAACTGGTTTCTCTGGAATTTCTGCTGGCCACACACTAAGCATCTACTGTGTGTAAAGCGTTGCACAAAGTGTTCCTCTATACAAGTCTGGAGGAGACTGGCCAGGACCGAGGCCAGTTGGACCTGGTAAGAAGCCCAGCACTGGCAAGAGATGCTCGTGCTGTGGCCCTCAAGTGCCTCCTGCCTTCCTAGGGCCAGAGCTGAGTTAATTCCAGTTTGGTCCTAGGTTTTTGATGCAACCAATACTACTCGAGAGCGGAGAGCGACGATCTTTAATTTCGGGGAACAGAATGGCTATAAGGTGAGGCCTCCTCAGGGCCCCTCCTTGGCTGGGCAGTTGCACATCCGGACCTTCAGGGGGTCTTTTCACAGCCTCCTGATGCATGCAAGGCTTTGGGCTGGCATGGATCCCAAATGGAACATTTGGGATGACAGGCACTGTCCTTACTCTTCTCCTGGACTTTTCTTTTAGTGGGAAAGTCCTGGACAGGGCGGGTTCTCCTTTAGCTCCATGGTCTTCAACCCTGCTCCCTTAGAAGAAGGGCCTGAGGGAGTGGAAAGCTCTGGCAACAAGGCCAGGGCCCTAAGTGCACCTCACGTGTGGTTTCTTCCCTCCTGCCTATCGGGGTGCTTCTGCCCTTATTGCAGACCTTCTTTGTTGAGTCCATCTGTGTGGATCCTGAGGTCATAGCTGCCAACATTGTGGTGAGTGTGCATCTGACCTTGTTGGGGGCAGAAATGAAATAGAAGGTGACAATGAGGTCCCTCTTCAGGTTTGGGTTGATGCCTGGCTGCCCTTCATCTAAGTTTCTTGAACCTTGTGGGGTGGGGAAGCAGTGTAGTCACCAGTGTGGGTCAGGAGAGCCTGTCCCCCGAGGATCACTCACGTGGCAGACTGCATGGCTCATGGTTGTACCTTCTTGCTCTTCCCTCTTCCCTTTCCTCTCCCTCCTCTCCTGAGAGTCCCCAGACATTGGGGGAGGAGCTTCAGCCCAGAGCGTGTACGTCACAGAGTTCTGTTCCCCACTCCCAACTCTGTCCCTTACCCGCTCTGAAGGGAGGACCATGTGGTATTGCGGAGATGGGACCGGGTAGGCAAAGGCTTCTGGTCTCCTTGAGCCACAGAGGTGAGGGACTCTGAGCTCCGGACACTTGTGTGCAAACTCAGCCCAAGGGGCTGCTGGACTCCCCCACTCAGCTTCTAGTTTCCAGCCCCACCCCTGGCCCAGCCTCCCCCACCCCCCGCACAGCAGTCTCTCTGATCTCTGGCCCTGCCTGGCCTCCAACCCTGATGTGTCTTTGCTCTGTGCCTGGGTTTGGCAGCAAGTGAAGCTGGGCAGCCCCGACTATGTGAACCGGGACAGTGATGAGGCCACCGAAGATTTCATGAGACGAATTGAGTGCTATGAGAACTCATACGAGTCACTGGATGAGGACCTGGACAGGTGAGAGAGGAGAGTAGCTGTGGTGAGTGGGGGCTGGGGTCGCACTTGGCTGCCTCCTTCTGGCCTCCCTCTGGTGGCGGCTGGGGACCATGCCAGGAAGCAGAAATGGTCTGACCTTTTTTATTTCTTTCCTTGAGGCAGAAATCCTTGGCCAGAGGTGACTTGCAGAACACCTGTTACCTCATCTGGAACTGTGCGAGTCGGGACTTCCTACCGTTCCAGCACGGAATCACGCCTGATTTCTGTGCAGAGGGGCCTCCAAGGCATTGCAGACATCACACACATCTCTCAGTGTGCAGTCTGCGGGGGGCGGGGGGCTGCTTGTGCAGACGGGGAGAGCGGAGTGGGGGTGTGGAATGGTCCGTGGGGGTCTGGTTGAGGGGTCAGCAAGCATTTTCTGTAAGGGTCGCAGAATGGCTCTTTAGGTGCTGGAGGATTTTTCAGTCTTTGTTTTAGTTAGTCAGCTCTGCCATTGTAAGTACAAAAGAAACAGGACATAAATAAATGAGCATGGCTCTGTTCCAATAAAACTTTGTGAAAGCAGCCTGTAGGCTGCCTTTGGCTTGCTGGCCGTAGTTTGCCAACTCCTGTCTCTCAGCATAAATGGTCAGTGGTTAGGTAAATACATAACAGTGTAGCCCGTGGTAAAATATTACACCATCCTTCTAAATTATAACTATGGAGAGGCACGAGGACATGTTTGTTGTGTAGCATTAAGTGAAAGACTGGAATATAAACATGTACTTGGGTCCTTTATAATTACAGAATTGTATGTAATTAATGTGAACCAGGGTACATGCACAGCCACTAGAGGGAAGGCTTTTGAGGGGTTAGGGCGGAGTTGTCCCTGGACTGCCATGGGATGAGACATTTGCCCCCCCTCTTTGCTGGGCTCAGGAGCCAGCCCAGGTTGGGGTGGAGCGGAATGGCACTGAGCCCCTGTGGGCCTCCGTGCTTTCCCTTGTACCCCCACACATTTCTGTTTCTTGTCATTGCTCTGTGATGTGGCCAAACTAGTGGGAGCTTGTCTGGAGCAGCTTCTGTGAAATTGGCTCTTATTTTTCCTGGTGGTGTCAGGGTAGTGACCCTAAACCAAAGCCACACAGTCCATACAGTGAAGACCCGGATGGGAATATCCAGAGGGCTCTGAGGCTGAGTCGAAGTTGGCCCTACTCCTGCCAACATAAGCGAGCTGTCCCAGCTGCAGCACTGCCCAGGTCTAGAGCAGAGAGAGGGTTGAGCCGGGCTCACGGTCTTGTCCACTGGCTGCCTGGTGCATGGTGTGGCAGCAGCTCGGCACACCTGGGTGACCTGGACTGGGGTTCTGCGGGAGGGACTGCAAGGGGAAGGAGAGCTGGCCAGAGAGCATTTGCCAGCCACTCCTAGGCCAGCCTGCAGAAGCTGGCTCGGTGTTCAGTGTGCAGCCTGTGTGCTGAGATCTCAGATATAGGCCAGGAAGGGTTGGGCACGTGTGAGCAGCAGTAGCAGTCATGATGTGTTGTGGCTGGCCGCCGCTTTGATGTCACCTTCAGAAGCATGATGAGGGCTGAGCACTTCTCACAGGGCTTGTCTGTGTGTCACACGTGGCATGTTGCTCCTGCCTCCCACCTATCCCTTGCATACCAGCCAATGGTCCTGCGCATTGTGACTCAAGCCTAGTGCTCGTGGATGCAAGACCTCACTCCCAGCTCCTGTGGCTGGCCAGATGTGCTCTGAGGGCCCTGGCTCCACTCACAGGCTCTCTCTGCCTTCTCTCTGGAAAGGGATCTGTCCTATATCAAGATCATGGATGTGGGGCAGAGCTACGTGGTGAACCGAGTAGCTGACCACATCCAGAGCCGAATTGTGTATTACCTCATGAACATCCACGTGACACCACGGTCCATCTACCTCTGCCGGCATGGGGAGAGTGAGCTCAACCTCAAGGGCCGGATTGGTGGGGACCCAGGACTGTCCCCTCGGGGCCGGGAGGTCAGCGTGCGTGTTGTATGTGCGTGTGCCTGTGTGCTGGTACCTGTGGGTGGCTGAATAGATATATGTGTGTGTACAGGGGCTGGGCTTCTGCTCCATAGCTAATGTCCTCTTGATGGCCTTCATTCAGTCTCAGATGTTCCTACCCTGTAGGAAAGGTCACAAGCACCAAGCAGATGCCTGGATCTGTGGTCTCCATGTGAGCCGTTACCAGCTGAGCCCCTTTGCTGGCAGAGTCAGGCCATCCTTGCAGTGACCTGAGCCTCAGCAGCATAGCTGATGGCTGTGCCACGATCTAAGGGGATCTTGGGGCCTTGTGGGGAGATTGTGTGGGCCCGGGCACGTGGGCTGGAGTAGGGGGCTGATGAGGCATGGCCAGAGCTGTCTCCGGGTCTGGGGGAGTGCACGAGATCAGCCTTGTGGGTGCATGTGGTCGGGAGGTTGGCTCATAGTTTTTACTAAACCTGTCTTCTCTGAGGAGTGGGTGGACCCTGTCCTTTGAGGGCTGCTCGGAACCTGTGGTCTGAATTGGCTCATGATGTGTTTCAGTTTGCCAAGTGCCTGGCTCAGTTCATCAGTGACCAGAACATCAAGGATCTGAAGGTCTGGACGAGCCAGATGAAGAGGACGATCCAGACGGCGGAGGCGCTGGGTGTGCCCTACGAGCAGTGGAAGGTCCTCAACGAGATCGACGCGGTAACCACCGTCCCTGCCCCCGCCTGCCTCCGGGTTAGGGAGGAGACCCTCCTTCTTCACTTGCTTCATTGTTGTTTTTGGTTTGGGGTTTTTTGTTTGCTTACTGAGGATTGACCCCAGGGAGTGCTGAACTATACCCCTAGCCCTTTTTTATTTTGAGACAGGCCGTCACTAACTTGCTCTGGCTGGCCTGGCTGGCCTGGCTGGTTGGTTTGTTTGTTTGTTTTGAGACAGGATCTGTTGTGTTGCCCAGGCTGGTGTTGAACTGGCCAGCCTCCTGAGCAGCTAGATCATAGGTGTGTGCTGCCGTGTCTACCAGCTTCATGGTTTTCTTTGATTCCTTACTCTCTTTTGGATTTAAATTAGACCAACCAAAATTTATTTTGGTGTTCTGACAAAGATCTTAAATCTGGTCTTGTCCCAGTTAACTCATTCAGCTATCACCATCTATCTATCCTTTTCCTGTCAACTTATTTTACTTACTTTTATCTGAAGTTCTTACCCATGGTATGTATGTCTGTTCATGTGCCAGTATCACCTTGTTTTGATTATGGTAGATCTTGCTGTATTTATTTGCTATTTGGATATCTTTTTATTTTTTATTTTTTTATTTTTATTTTTTCATCCTATTGGATTATCTGCCTTTTTCTTACTGATTTTTGGGAGTTATTTTAATATTCTGGGTCCTATCCAGATGTGAATGTTTTGGTTTGTTTGTTTTTGGTACTGGGCATTGGACCCAGTAAGTGCTGAGGTGTATCTCCAGCCCTTTTTAAAATTTTTTTTTTGAAACAGGGTCTTGGTAAGTTGCTAAAGCTGGCCTTGAACTTGTGATTCTCCTGCCTCAGCCTCCTGAGTAGTTGAGCTTATTGGTGTGTGGCACCACACATGTCTCATGCCTAATATTTTTGAATAGATGCTGGACATTTCACAAGGACGGTGGTACAGGTGATTTGAAGCTCTGGTTAATATTACCTTTCTCTGGGGAATTTACTTTTGCTTCTGGCAGGTAGTTAAGGATGGATTATCTTAGTCAGAGATAGACCTGTTTCAAAGTGGTGCTTTGATTTTTGTAAGGGCTACTTGGTTTTCAGGTCACTCCTACATCTAGGCTACAGTCTTTTAAAGTTCTGACTGAAAACCCTGTAGGCCCCAGGCTTATATTTTCCCTATTCTTCCTCTTCCTTTTCTTAGCCAAAATTACTGATAGTTCCACCAGGCTTCTGCCCATGCGGTTTCTACTTTCTGCTTAGTTTCTCACTACTTTCAAATTGGCCAAATTCCAGAGCAAAATGTGAGACCACTCTGCTCCAGGATTTTGGCCCTTTCAGTCCTCTCTGCTTTTGTAACTATGATGATGTCAAACAGATTAAACATGCTCTTCTGTATGGCGCTTTATTTTTGGTACCGGGAATTGAACTCAGGACCTCGTGCCTGCCAGGCAGGTGCTGTGCCACTGAGCTATATCTCTGGCCTGGCTTTTCTAATTACTTGTACTGATTTGTTTTGTTTTGTTTTGTTTTGTTTTGTTTTGTTTTGTTTTGAGACAGTATCTTGCTATGTAGTTCAGGCTGGCCTTGAACTCACTATACAGTCCAGGCTGGCCTCGGACTCACGGCAATCCCCCTGCCTCAGCCTCCTGAGTGCTGGGATTACAGGCGTGCACCACCATGCCCGGCTGTACTGGGCTGTTGATTGAAATAAAATAGTCTTCCGATGACTGAAGCAAAAGTCACTGAGATTTGAGTCTTAGAAAAGTTTCATTAGTATAGAAAGTGTTTGTCTTAGTTACTTCTTGTTGCCAATACACAGTTGTGGGTCGCCAACACCCACAACCATAAGGAGGAGAGGTTTATTTTAGCTTGCTGTTTGTAGAGGTTTTAGTCCATAGTTGGCTGATTCCAAGGCAGGGTGGCATGGCAGAGGGGCCTGGCAAAGGAGGCTTGCTCATGGCATGGCAGCAGAAAGCAGAGAGAGAGATGAAGGGAGGAGGGAGGGAAAAAGACTTCCAGGCTACGCCCCAGTGACCCACCTCCTCCCACCAGGGTTCACTTCCCAAATCACCTTTAGCTATAAACTCATCAGTGGACAAATCCACTATGATTATCTCATCCCTGTGATCCAGTCACGGCCCTAAAGCCCCACCTATGAGATGAAAAGACTTTGGTAGGGGGCATCTAGATATAAACCATAAGAGTGGTTTTCTGGCAGTGGTGAGGACAAGCTGGAGGAAGGAGATTAGTTGGAGTACAGTGGCCTGGTAAGGTGATGAGAGGGAGCAGATGGATTTGAGGTGTGCTTTTGCATTTGCTCATCACAAATTAATGTGAGCCTACCCTCTGGCTGCATTCTGTAACCCTTCCTGCTTGCCCCTGCAGGCCAAGGAACGGAAAAGGCTCTCTCTGTTGTTAGCCCCGGGTACTGCACCAGGCTAGGTAGCACACAATCCCGCCTACAGTCTTGGAACTAGCAGTTTTAGTAAATTCTCCTCAAATCCAGCTTGATAAGAACAACGGTTTGCTGCTGGGATTTTGATTACAGTTTGTAGATGGGCACCTGTATGGGACTGGCAGGCCAAAGCAATACCCAGTGATGCTGAGAAAGCCCAATGCCCTACAGCATGGGGGTGGATTTGGCCCTTCAACCCCGGACTGGCCGTGGTACACTGGCCTAGTGTTACTGTGTGTATGCAAATGTCCAAGAATGAAGTTGCAAACCAGAGGAGAAGGTTAGGGGTGTTTTCTTGGGGATAAGGAGGAGAAGAGCTCCTGGATTTCCGGGAGGGGTCCTGAGTGGGTGGCCTCGCGGCCCTCCATTCAGAGCCAGTTGTGGATAAGCAGAGCACAGGAACTGCTCAACTGTGTAGTGGCCACCAATCACAGATGGCTGTGTGGATTTCAAATGACCAATTGGAACTCAGGCTTCCAACCCAGTTCCTCAAAATGTAGGGTTTACAGGAAACTGGGATATTAGAGAAAAAATTGGTTATTTTGGATTTTTTTTTTTTTTTTGTGGGTACCAGGGGGTCGACCTCAGGACCTCGCGTGCCAGCAGGCACCCGTGCCGCTGAGCGATATCACCAGCCCCTTTTTCGTATGTGGGTTCCAGGAGTCGAACTCGGGCCCTTGCGCTTGCCGGGCAGGCGCTTAAGCCACTGAGCCATCTCACCGGCCCCGGTTATTTTGGATTTTAAATTTCTCAAAATTCTGGACCTTAGTGGGGAGTGAATGTACTTCCATTTAGTACGGAGGGAGCTGCATCCCATGTTGCCTGAGTGATGAGGAAAACAAAACTTTGGAAAACCAAAGCTTAGAACCAAAATGGATAGCTTGCACAAAGCAGCTGTCTCATTCCACTTCTGGAATCTTGCTTGTACAGCCCGCCTCAAACCCCCTGTGCTTACCCGTGCCCTATTCTGCCTCTGCAACTCAGCCTGCGCATTCCCACCTAAAACCGCTGTGTAAGACAGCCCCCAAAGGCTCGGGGCTCAGACTTTGGAGCAAGCAGCTCCTCTGGACCCACGGGTGGAACAAAGTTTGGTTCCCTCCACCTCTCTGTGTGCTGTTCGGTTTCTTTGACTCTGGTAAATCAAAGACTGCTGTAACATTTGGAAATTCATCCTTGGTCCAAAGTCCTACCTACCTAGCTCACTGTCTATTCTTTTTCGGGTGTTTGTTTGTTCATTTGTTTGTTTGTTTGTTTGATACAGGGTCTCGTAGTTCAGGCTGCCTTTGAACTCACTGTGTAGTCCAGGCTGGCCTCCAACTCTCAGTGATCCTCCTGCCTCAGTCTCCCAAGTGGTAGGATTACAGGCATGTGCCACCATGCCCAGGATGTCTATTCTTATTTTAATTCTTATCAGTCTGACTGATCACCCAACTCTGTCTCAGGCCCTTCCCCTAGCTAGCTGCCTTACTCATAAACTAACAAAATAAACTATTTTCTCTACAAGGGTCTTTGCCATTCCTCACCAGCAGCTGAGCTGTCCTCTCATCTAGGACAGAGGACATACCAAACACTTTCCCAGCTTCCTCTGCCCAGGCAAAGGGCTTTTGCCCTAAGCCTAGCCAATCAGATGTTCTGCAGTCTGGTAGAGTGCCAGTGACCAGCACTAGGATAGTACAGACTCTGCTGTGGTGGTGTCATCAGAATCCTAGGCAAGGCACTGACTCTGGGGTCCCAACGGGCCAGATTCAGACATTGGTCACCTCGAGAGTATGATCAGAGGCAAGTGGTAGAGAAGCAGGAAAGCAATAGGTTCAGTATGGTTGAGGGAGGGATACAGGAGAAATATGACTCCCAACCTGCTGGTTGTCAGATATGCCAAGTTCATGTCCCCTGAACTCAAAGAAGGAATCCCGAAGGATGGAGAAGGTTTAGAGTAGGAAAAGTTTATTGAGGGACCGTTCCTGAGAGACAGGTAGGGTCCCAAGTGGGCTGCCACCAAGGCCCTTTGTCAGGGGTAATTTATACAGCAAGGTCACAATGTGGGTGCAACATGGGTCGAACTGTAATCACCAATAAGATTACAAGTACACCGGCTTAGCTAATATGGATCCAATAGGGAAGTAGCGCATGTAACAAGGGTATATGGGTGACATCCTTAACCTTGGCTTATCTATGACCCCTAAAATTGGAACAATTTTGGGAAGGGTTGGGTCCAGGTGTTCAGGTCACCCACCCCGGTGTCTAATACATGTCTGGACTTAATGGACTGGGCAAGGCTGGGATTATAGTTTGGTGGTGCAGCGGCTGCCTGGCAAGCGCAAGGTCCTGAGTTCGATTCCCAGTACCAAAAAAAAAAAAATAAAAGGGACTGGGTAATACCAATCACAGTATAGTCTCAAATTTCTACTTATCACTTAGAGAAATATGTAAGCTAGTCCATGGTGACTTTATCTTAAGGTCTTGCCTTCTGTAACATATATAACATACAGGGGGAGAGGAAGAGCCAGCAGAGACCACCAGGTTTGTGTAAAGGCAACATGGCCTGGAATTTATCATGGAGCAGGCAGAGAGTACGATAAGACCATCTGCCAGGAACAAAGAGAAGTGTGTCCCTTTTTATAGGGCTGGAGAGAAGGCAGGGGGCATTAGGCGGGAAGATCCCAATGAACATCTGTAGTTAAAGTTCTCTGGCAATCTTGCATCTCAGTGGGCAGAGTCCTTTGAAGTGTCCAAGGTAAGCTTTCGGGTGTCTCCAGATGTCTCCAGGACCTGCAAGATTATTTGTCCTGTCTTATCTCGTTTCCTGTGTTTGCCAATGACAATTTTAGTACTGAACTGAGTTCCCTGTGGACCGTAGTGCTTCTGCTGGCAAGCAGGTTGGGGGCTGAGAGAGTCAGGCCAGGTTTTAGACTTACATTCCCATCTTTTAGTTATAATAAAAGAAAAGAAAGAAATGGGTGTCAGTTTTCATGGCTTTTTCCTGCGTGACACATTGGCTTGAGTGGGCAACCTAGTGGGAGAGAAATCTTGAGGAACAGGGCTGTGTCGAAGAGAAGTCAGCACCAGCATGTGTTTGTTGGTAATTGCTTGCATACGATTCTGTAAAAACAGAGAGAAAAGTCTGAGAAGGCCTGGAAATCCAGGTCTGGGGAGGGACTGGAATGACCATATAGGTTGCTGCTGACATGGAGATGCAGAGCCAGCAATCTTTGGCTAGAGTAGGATTGGAGCAGTTTAGTAAGGAATGAATTAACATTAAGGTTTTGTAAAGGTGATTTGGACAATTGAGTGAAGCTGCCAGTCATACGAAGATTGTAGGTAAGGGGAGGGGAGTTTAATTAGGGCTGTGGTAAGCACAAGCACGAGGGAAAGTATTTTATCCCTAAGGTAAAAGACAATTGCATTGGAATTGCAGTCAAATGTGAGAGTAAGATCTACAGAAAATGTATAATAAAATGGCCTATTATAGAGGATAAGGAGAAAGTCTAGGGAATTTTAGAATCTAATATGGCCCTAACTTGTTGTTTTAGTATCTTGAATAGCCATAGAGACATTGGAAGGATCAGGAATTTATACATAGCATTTAGCTTTTATAATGGCACAAATTTTTTTTTTTTTTAATTTAGGAGAGGGTGAAAACAGTCATTGCGTCTTTTACAGTGAAGAGTTGCTATTTTGGAGGGCATATAGACAGATGACAAAAGTTTATCTATATTTTTGATTATACTTTTCTGCTGGGTGTTTAAGACCAAGTTAAAATGAGACCCGTGTTAATTAAAATTGACCTCTCTCTATCAAGGTCACTTAAGTCTCCTTAGGACTTACTGTGGAACCATGTATAGAGCCTCTCAGTTCTTCTTTTAGTGTCAGCCATCAGGATGAGTCACAGCCATTGCTAGGCCAGGTTTTTTATGAAAACACAGTAGACTTTTTCTCCTGGTGACTCTCCTTAGGCACCCTATGTACCGTTGATTTTTGTCCTCTGTGGTCCATCAATCTCCTTGGTCAGGAGGTTGGGGACTCACCGAGTTATAGGATGTCATAGAAGAGGTTCCCTCGTCCTGGGTCCTCATTGACCTTGGATGTACAGGGCCAAAATATTGGCTGTCCTCTTAGCCCATCTATCTTTCTAGTTTTGGTCTCTAAACCTCAGTTGTTGAACATCCAGAAGAGAAAGTTATGGGAGCAGTGAGCTTATTAAAATTTTATCTGGATATTAAGCATTCTGAAATATAAAGTATAGCCAGAATACTTATTTTTTACCAACCATTGTTATTCTAGTTGAATCTCTGTAGAGTGTTAACAGACAACAATTATAGTTTATAAGGAAAACTTGTGAGTATATAGGAAGCTGTTATCTAATTTGTTGTCCTTTAATGGAATGTCATTGAAGAAATTTGTGACATTGTCTGGATTGTTTAATACCTAAGCATCTCTGAGTATTAATAACACATGTATAACATAAACATCATAGAAACTTTTTTCCCCTTTTTAAATTAATTTTTGGGGCCGGGGATATAGCTCAGCGGCACAGCACCTGCTTGGCAAGTGCAAGGTCCTGAGTTCAATTCCTGGTACCAAAAAAAATTTTTTTTTAAATTTTTGGTAGGTGGTCTCATATTGGCTTGGCATGAACCTCCTGTCACAAGTAGCTGGAGCACAAGAGAAAGGCAGATATCTGAATCTGAAAGAAAAGGCTTATCACTATAAACAATCTCAGTTTTACATTTTAGAAGACCTGTACAGCTGGAAGGCGTGAATACATTTAATTTATCATGAGATTAGCAATAATGAATTGTCATAGCCATATGAAAACCTTTTTTTTTATTTAGTTTTGTACCAAGAGCATCTTTTTTTTTTTTTTTTTTTTTTTTTATGGATACCGGGGATCGACCTCAGGACCTCGTGTGCCAGCAGGCGCCCGTGCCGCTGAGCGATATCACCGGCCCTTTTCTCGTATGTGGGTTCCGGGAGTTGAACTCGGGCCCTCGTGCTTGCCACGCAGGCGCTTACGCCACTGAGCCATCTCACCAGCCCATCCAAGAGCATCTTTTAATCAGAAAACCTTGTCTTATTTTTAGAAAACTTAACCTTTTGACAATGACCAATGTAAACATATCACAATAATATATTTTTAATAACATTTATTGGGGTGTCTTCCATAAGGCTATGGACATTATTGGGGCCTTCATTGATGAACAAAGGCTGGAATATGATTTTTTCCAGGCAGCTGCTCCTTTATTCACCAAAGAGTGTCCTGTCCAATAGTTCCCTCAAGCCTGAAGGGTCCCCATTTAATTGCCATAACAAATTTTTTATGACCTATGAAAACAAGATCATAACACTTAACGCATAATGTTGATCAGTGAGAGATTTTTGAGTCATTGTATACAGACAAAAATATGTATTATATTTATAAAACCAGTTTTAACATCATTTTGACCATCTGGCAACTTAAGTTGAAGCATGTTACCAAAAATGCAAAATAAGAAAAATGTGTTGAGCTCATATAAAACGGCTGTTTAGGGGTTGGATAGATAGACAAACAGACAAATATACATAAGACAATTTGGTTATAAAATCATAGTGCACTGAAATATATTTGGTTAAACTGAATTATAATAACTTTTATAGTTTTAAAATTTGTTACTATAAATAGACTAGTCAGAACTTTTGTAGGTTAATTGAGATCTCTTGTAATAAGAATCAGAAGGCATAAAACTTTTTACACCTGTGAAAGCAAAGACAGTTATTAAGATGGGCCCTAGGCTGATGGTTTATCTGATTGGAATATCCAGGTATACAGGCCACTCATTGTTTCTCTGATAACCATAGTTGTTGGATAGTCACAGCTGATGTCAAGATAATTTTAACTATTTCCAAGGGGGTGAGCAGGCCAGGTTTGGGCATAGAAAGTTACTCTGTTACGGCTTAGTCTTCATTTTGGGTTGTTCTTTTTCTCAGTATGAAATGCTTTGTAACATGGGTTTGTACTTTGACCCATCCCTGCCTTTGCTTTTTTGGTTTGTTTTTGTTTTTGTAAAACAGGGTCTCGGGGCCAGGGATAGAGCTCAGTGGCACAGTGCCTGCCTTGCAAGCATGAGGTCCTGAGTTCAATTTCCGGTAACAAAAAACAAAACAAAACAGGGCCTTGTTATGTAGCTCAGGCTGGCCTTGAATTCACTATGTAGCCCAGGCTGGCCTTGAACTCACAGCAATCCTCTTGCCTCAGCCTTCCAGAGTGGTAGGATTACAGGTGTACACCACAATGCCTGGCTGCTTTTGCTTTTTTTTTTTTTTTTCTAATTTTTTTTGCTATTTATTATTGTAGTAAAAAGTACATAACATTAAATTTACTCCCTTAACTTTTTTTTTTCCTGTGAGAATTTTCACTGTGTTGCCCAGGCTGGCCTTATACTCTTGATCATCCTGGTTTAGCCTCCCAAGTAGCTGGGTTTATAGGTATACACCACCGTGCCTAGTTTGTTTCAACTGTGTGTGTGTCTGTGTGTGTGTGTGTGTAACTGATAATCGAACCCAGGGCCTTTGCACTGAGTTACATCTCCAGCTCTTTTGCACTTTGAGACATGGTCTTGCTAAGTCAATAATTTGCCCAGGCTGGATTTGATCTTGCAACCCTCCTGCCTCCCAGAGTGTTGGGATTGCAGTCATGTGCTGCCACACCCATATTTTAACTATTTTTGAACATACATTTCAGTAGGATTAAATATATTCACACTGTTGTTCAACCATCCCTGTTATCCATCTCCACAACTCTCTTTATCTTAGAAACTCTAGGCCACTAACTAATAATTCTCCATTCTCTGCCAGGCATGATGGTGCAAGCTTGTAATCCCAGCACTTGGGAGGCTGAGACAGGAGGAATCATAAAGTTTTGTCTTTTGGCAACTGGCTTATTTCACTTAGCATATCTCTATGTTCATCCATATTATAGTACACATCAAGCTTCCCTTGATTCTAAGGCTGAGTAATATTCCATTGTATGCACACCCCACATTTTGCTTATCCTCTGATCCATCTGCAGATGGTTCCTCTAACTTTTAGCTATTGTGAATAATGCAGCTCTGAGAATGAGCATACAAGGATCTCTTTAAGATGTTCCTTTCAATTCAGTTCTCGCTATCTAAGTAGAAGAAGAATTGCTGAATAATGCAGTGATTCTGTTTTTATTTATTTAGAGGAACTGCTGTAGTGTTTTCTGCAGCAGCTGCACCGTCGTGCATCACCACCAACGGTGTGCAGAGGTTCCAGTTCCTCCACATCCTTGTCAATACCAGTTTTTAAATTTTTATTAAACACATCACGTGCTACATAATATATAGCTATGGTATTTTTCACCAGTTAGGAAAATACTTCCTAATCACTGTTCTTCACACCCACTGACACATAGTCACATTGACTGCAGAAATTCGCTGCCCATACTGCACTGACACAGCAGCACCTGGGCAGGCCTTTCTTTCTTGCCCATGTTGGTGCTCGTCTGTGTGTACGCGTGGGCATTCTGGCGATGAGTGTGCTTTGCACCCCATGGAGGGTGGATCCAGGTACGGTGATCCAGATCCTGCACCTGGGCTTCCTAATAGCGGAACACTATTTTCTGGCTTTTCATAGTCACCATCCTAATGGATGTGAGATAGTATCTCGTGGTTTTTGATGGACCGGCCTGCTTTTTGTCCATATTTTTTGGTTATACTTCCTCCATTAAATTTTTAATCTTATTTGTGTGTCTTCTTAAAAAACAGTATATGGGTTTGAGACCAGGGATCACTGACTTAGATTTCCTGTGGTCCTCCCTCTTTTTTTTTTAATTTTGAGACAAAGTTTTGCCTATGCTGCCTCACAGTGTGACCCTCCAGCCTTAGCCTCCCTAGTAGCTGGGATTACAGGTGTGTGCCCTGGCAGCTGGTGTGTCATGTTCTTTAGATAAAAGAACATACATTTGGTTTGTTTTTTAGCTTGACAGTGAGCTTTTTTTCATTGAAGGATCTAAATCCATTACATTTATTGTTATTATTTAAATTGTTTTTTGAGATGCTGGGGGTTAAACCCAGTACCCTACACATGCTAGGCAATGCTCTACCACTGTGCTATATACCCCAGCCTCAGTCATTATTATTATTGTTATTATTATTGGTGTGCTTGTCTTCTTTTCCTTTTCTTCTTTTCCTCTCTTTTTTTTGTTTGTTTTTTGAGACAGGCTGTTCTTGAACTCACTATGTAGCCCAGGTTGGCCTCAAACTCTAGGTGATCCTCCTGCTTCAGCCTCTTGAATGCTGGGATTACAAGCAGGTACCACTACACCAGATTTCTTTTTTTTTTTTTTAAGACAGTCTTGCTGTGCAGTTCAGGCTGGGCTTGAACTTACTGTGTAGCCCAGGCAAGCCTTGAACTTGAGGCAATCCTCCTGCCTCAGCCTTTCAAGTGTTGGGATTACAGGTGTGCACCACATGCCTGGCAGTTCTTGTTTTCAGTATCATGAAATTTTCTCTTTTCCAGTTTTTCTCTGTGGACATATCTTTTCTGTGATTTGGAAGGTAGGCAGTGTTCTTATTCTAGTAGTCATTACTTTAAAGCTTTCAAAGACATTCCTAAGCAAGATCACATAAATAGAGAAATCAGTAAAATATACTCGTCCAAGTTAGTAAACTTTGTGGAAGAAAAAAAAAAAACAGTGAAAAAAATTCGCTGTTGGAAAGGATGAGGGTGTGTTATTTCCATTTGTTTCCCTTCTGCTGTTTTCTCATTAATGTAATTGGGCAGAGCATAGCACTATAGTTTTATTTATTTGTTTTGCTTTTGTCTTCTTCAGAATATCTTTTTTTTTTTTTTTTTTTGAGACAGTTTCACTGTGTAGTTCAGGCTGGCCTTGAACTCACTTTGTAGCCCAGGTTGGCCTTGAACTTGCAACAGTCCTCCTGCCTCTGCCTCCCAAGTGCTGGGATTACAGGCATGTGCCACCAAGCCCAGCAATATCTCTTTTAAAAAATAAGCAAAAAAATGTTTTCTGAGGCAGGGGCTCCCTAGGTAGTTCAGGTTGGCCTTGAACTCATAATGAACCTTCTGCCTCAGCCTCCCAAATGCTGGGATTATAGGTGTGCACCACCACACCTGGGCAAAATATAAGCAATTTTTATAATTCACTTCATAGTCATTTAAGGCCATTCTGTATTTTATTTTGAGACATGGGCTCACTAAATTGTCCAGGTGGTCCTAAAACTTGTAATGCTCCTGCCTCAGCCTCCCAGGTAGCTGGGATTATAGGCATGCACCACCATACCTGGTAAGATTCTTGGCCGGTGAGATGGCTCAGCGGCGTAAGCGCCTGCCTGGTAAGCGTGAGGGCCCGAGTTCGACTCCCGGAACCCACATACGATAAAAGGGCCGGTGATATCGCTCAGCGGCACGGGTGCCTGTTGGCGCGCAAGATCCTGAGGTCGACCCCTGGTACCCACCAAAAAAAAAAAAAAACAGATTCTGCTGTCTTTTCCCTCTCTGGTCTCAAAAGCACGTCCCTGGCATAGGCATGTAACAACGCATTTCCTGTCATCTATTGTCAGTTTACTTCATAGACTAGAATGATCAGACTTTCAAAAGGAAAAAGTGAATTTAAAGTTCCCCACAGGGTTGGGATGTGGCTTGGTGGTAGAGATGCTTGGCCGCCAAGTGCAGAGCCCTCGGCTTCATCCCCAGCACTGCCAACAGACACCAAAACAACAAAATAAAGACGCCATGAGGGAGGCCTCAGCACTGGTTTCTTCTCGCTCAGCAGCGTATCTGAGGCAGGTCACAGTGCCTCCACACAGACAGGTGTGAGGAGTTGTTATGTTGTATTGTTTAGGGAATAATGATAAGGAAAAGTCTGTATAGGTTCAGAACAGATGCAATTTTTTCTTCAAATATTTTTGATCCACGGTTAGTTGAACCCATGGATGTGGAGCACATGGATACAGAGGACCTACTCTATACAGTTGTTCATGGCATTCTCTTATAATCCTTTTCATTTCTATAAGGTTGGTAGTAATGTCCCCTTTCATTCTTTTTTTTTGTTTTTTGTGGGTACCAGGGGTTGACCTCAGGACCTCGTGTGCCGGCAGGCACCCATGCCGCTGAGTGATATCACTGGCCTTTTCTTCGTATGTGGGTTCCGGGAGTCGAACTCGGGCTCTCGCGCTTGCCAGGCAGGCGCTTACACCGCTGAGCCATCTCACCGGCCCCTCTTTCATTCTTGATTTTATTATTTATTTATTTTTGGTTTTTTGAGACAGGGTCTTACTCTATAATTCAGGCTGGCCTTAAACTCACTATGTAGCCCAGGCTGGCCTGTATCTTGTGGTGGAACTTCCTGTCTCAGCCTCCCGATGTAAAGGAGATTGTAAATATAAAGGGAATTTCAAAACTTTTAAAACTTATAAGTCTGCCACTGTATTCAAAGACAAGACAAGGCAGGAGCAGCCCATTTCCATAATTAGAGAGAGTAGCAAACTCAGCTAGCCTTGGCATTCCAATGCCAGCTGCAGCATGTAAGATAAAGTGCACCTCAAACAAAGTGCATCTTGTTGTGTTAACCCGTTCCAAGGTTTCAGAGACAGCTCGGCTCAGTCTAAGACAGTGATTGATTCCTCCCGCTCACCCTAGCCTGACCTCCCTGTTAGAGGATAGAAAGCCCCCAATTAACTTGCCAGAACCAAACCTGCCTAGCAACGTATGACAAGACAATATGTAGCCAACTGTAGAGTATCCCGTTATCAGCCTTTCGTATTTACTGCTAACAACCTATATAAGTGACTGTTTAATTCCAAAATGGGGCTGGCGATTTTGACCTCAGTGTCCTCCAGCCTGCCGGCGTTAGTAAAGCTGTTTGCCTTCCAAGTTCCTCGGTGCAAAGTGTCTTCCATCTGGCTCGGTCCCACTTTTCTGCCCACTGAGTGCTTGGATTATAGGCATGCACCACCATGCCTGGCCTCATTCCTGACTTTAATAACTTTAGCCTTCTTTTTTTGGCCATGGTCAGTTTAGTTAAAATAGGTTTGTAAAATTTGTTAATCTTTTCAAAGGATTAACTTTTGGGGAAGGGGGATTGAGTTTTTAAAATTTTCTTTAAATTTTTTATTTTTATTTATTTATTTATTTTTTTGAGACAGGATCTCACTGTGTAGCCCAGGCTGGCCTTGAACTCACAGTGATCCTCCCGCCTCAGCCTCCTGAGTGCTGGGATTACAGGCGTGCGCCACCAACCCGTCTCCCCTGGTAGCTTCTCACAGACAGGTGGCTGCCACCGTGCTCAGTGTTCTGAGGGGCCTGCTTTTCCAAACAGTCCAAACTTCAGAAAACCCAGGGAGTGCCCTGTAAACTGGTCTCTTCCGCCTGCCACACCCCAAGGCTGCCTAGGCCTGCGGTAGAAGGTGTGATGTCTGTGTGTCTCCCCAGGGTGTCTGTGAGGAAATGACCTACGAGGAAATTCAGGATCATTATCCACTGGAGTTTGCTCTGCGGGACCAGGACAAGTACCGGTATCGGTATCCCAAGGGGGAGGTAGGTGGGTCATGGGGACTCGGTTCTGGCACCTGCTGCCTTCCTGGGAGCACCGCCTATGGCTGAGGGCTTGGGTGTGAGCCTGAATGTGAGCCGAGCAGAGTGGTCCTGACTTTCCCAGGACCCCAGGATAGCTCCGAGTCCGCTGGCATTCCCAGGCCAGCCCTTCCCAGGGTGCTTGAGTGGCCAAAGAGTCAGGATGCAGTGCCGGGTCTGAGATTCAGGTCTTGCCTGCTTGTGTCTCTGCCCCAAGCCTTCACCTTTCCTCTGGATGCTCCCCCTTGTCACAGGGTGACCTCGTCCTCCCTGTAGCTTCAGGGTCACCCAGCCTGGGTTCCAGACCCAGGGAGACCTTCCCCAGATAGATTGTGACCACCATAAGCAACCTGCACTCGTCTCCTTTCCTCAGACAGATGCCTTGGTCAGCCCAGGCCCAGGTCAGGACCCAGGGGTCCCATTGACTCAGGCATCTCCTCTCCCTTCTGGGAGCTGGGCTTGGACAGTGATCAAATAAAACTTCCCCCAGAGGGGGTTGGGAATGTGGCTCAGTGGTAAACCCCTTGCCTAGTATGTATAAGGCCCCAGTTAGATCTCCAGCACTTCAAAAAGACAGAAAAAGACACGCAAGTGTGCATCTACACCTGTGCACCACAGAGGCTCCCCACCCCGCTGGCAGGCTCCCGGGCTGTGCCGTACTGTCCTCAGGAGTAGGGTGGCTCTGAGCGATGTGAATATTCCCAGCACCATCCTGTAAGGGAGAGTTCAGATTTGGAACCAGCCAGATCACAGCAGAGAGAAGCAAATTAGGGAAAATTCGGTTAGAAGGTTCCCAAAAGAATTCATCTAGGATTTCCCTAGAGCTACTGGGGTAAGCACAAAGCGATATGTTGGTATTGCTTTCCAGTTAGAGTGTGGGGCATGCTGAGCTCAGCTACTGGAGCCTTACTTTAAAGGGCTGCACATTGCATACAGGGGAGTGAAACTCCCCTCACAGGAAGGTCCAGTTTTCTGGTAAAAAATCTCTAAATTTACCAGCTGAAGTGTTGGCCCAGGGACCAGCGGAGGTCCAAGTGCACATTACCATAGTGAGGGGGAGGGCCATGGTATTCATGAGAACCTGGGGTATTTCTGACAGTCCCATTCCAGGAAGCTCTGGGACTTCTGCTTCCCTCCCCCTGCCCCTGTGCACCCTGTCTGCCTTTTCCACCAGCCACTGTCACCAGTACGGGAAGTTCATACTGGAGGGTTTGGCACAGGACCCATGGGTTGGCAGGAGGTGCCCCCTGAAGTGGGAGCCGGCTGGGTCCTCTCAGTCCTACCAGGACGTGCCTATAGGAGTGGGGAGAGGGCCCTTTCTTGGGTGGTCCATCTTTGTACTCACCAGCTTCCTCGTCAAACCAGGCATCTCACTGTGGCAGTCTTCTGGGGTCAGCTGTCCACCTTGCCCTCAGGAGCAGGCTGGAAGAGACCTGGCCACACTCTCTGGAGTGGGGAGGTGGCCCACTGTCCAGGGTGCTTCCGTTCCTGCCCCTGGAGCCAGCCTCAGAAACACCTTCCCTTTTTGCCCTTGCAGTCCTATGAGGACCTGGTGCAGCGACTGGAGCCTGTCATCATGGAGCTGGAGAGGCAGGAGAATGTGCTGGTCATCTGCCACCAGGCTGTAATGCGCTGCCTCCTGGCTTACTTCCTTGATAAGGCGGCAGGTGAGGGCCTTACCCCTACCCCAGGGAAGGTGTGTGTGTGTGTGTATGTGTATCCATGTGAGAGAGTCAGTTGCTGGGCATCCCCTGCACGTCAGCACTCCCTTCCTCGTCCACAGAACAGCTGCCCTACCTCAAGTGTCCGCTGCACACGGTCCTGAAGCTCACTCCTGTGGCCTACGGTAAGGGAGCTCCCCATGCACTGACCCCAGATCTCTTCAGCTCTGGCTCTCTGCAGGGTTCCACGTCTTTTGGCAAATCCTTGTCAATCCCATTGAGTCCCCCTTAATACTCTTCCCAATGTGTTTTTAAGTTGGTTATAAAGAAGTTTACGTGTTAGGTTTGGGGTGTAGCTAAGGAGAGTTTGCACCTTAGTGTGCATAATGCCCTGCGTTCAGTGCTGAGTACCGCAAAGTGAAAAGTTTATATGACCACAGGAAGCCTCCAGGGGACCATTCCTCAACTGTCACCCAACCCACCTGCATAAGGGGCTTTTCTACTGTTGTTTCCAAAACCTCCACAGCACCGGTGGCTCCCGGGGCTGGGCTTTAAACTATTCTGGGTGCGGGGTGGTTTTTGTCTACCACATCTCCCACTGCATCAGCAGAGACCTCAGGCAACTTCCTGATCTCCTGGGACACAAGTGTTCGTGGGAGGATGAAGCTCTATGGCAGCTGGTGTCGTTCCACTGTGCAATAATCCCCTTGTCCCTCTTGCAGTGAGTGCTCAGCCCAAGCTGAGCTTGACTGGATCTTGTGTGTCAGGGTGGGGATGTTGGGAGCTTGGGGTACCAAGATTAGTGTCCCCATGTTGAGCAAGGCCTATTCCTGCTCTGAGCACCTGCAGTTCCTGGGATGGGTGGCTTGGGGTCTGTGATTGCACAGTAGCACATCCTTCCTGCCTTCCTGGAGCTGCTTGAGGTAGGAGGCCAGAATGAAGGTGAGCAGCCACCCTGTCTCAAGCCCCAGCCTCCTCTGTCCACTGTGGTTCAGGCTGTATCACTGGCTAAGACCGGATTTGCCTCTTCCCTTTGGCAGGTTGTAAGGTGGAGTCCATATTCCTGAATGTAGCAGCTGTGAACACGCACCGGAACAGGCCTCAGGTAGCAGTGGGGTCACTGCTGGGTGCGGGCCTGTTCCTAGGGGGTCTAGACTCCATGTCTGCAGGACTCCTGCTTGGAGATTTTCTCTTTCTCGAGCCAGAAGGAGCTGGAGTTTTCTGCCAAGGCTGTTCTCTGCCACAGCAATCTGCTGTCCAGGGGGCTGAGGGTTGGTTAGGTGCTCCCAGGCCAGCTGCCTTGGGGTGGAGGAGGTCCTTGATGCTGGGCCACCAAGGCAGAAAGAGCCTGAGCCTGGGTATGGTTGACTCCCCTGCAGCGTCACCATGGAGGTCTGACAAAGAGGAGGGTCTCAGCTGAGGAAGAGGAGGGCCTCAAGGGGGCAGGTGGGAATTCTTCCACACACCCACCCCCGGCCTAGGCATCATGAGCACCTTTTCTAACTGGAGCACTTTAGAACATTAAAATGGTATCGTCAGGCACGGTAGTGCCCGTCTGTAATCCTAGTATTAGGGAGGCAGAAATAGGAGGATTGTTGTGAGTTCGAGGCCAGCATGGGCTACATAGTGAGTTCAAGGACAGCCTGAAGTGCATAGCAAGATGCTGTCTCAAAAAGCCAAACAAACAAATTTTTTTTGTGTGTACTGGGGGTTGACCTCAGGACCTCCGGCGCCAGCAGGCGCCCGTGCCGCTGAGCGATATCACCAGCCCCTTTTTCCTATGTGGGTTCCTGGGGTCGAACTCGGGCCCTCGCACTTGCTGGGAAGGTGCTTATGCCGCTGAGCCATCTCACCGGCCCCAAACAAACAAATTAAAAAAAAAAAAAAAAGTGCCTTGTTGGAGATGTTTTTGCAGAAGGGTGATTGCTGCCTGTGTTCTCTGAGGTCCTTAGTGTTTTGTGTCTTGATTGTTTATGTTTTGACCTTTAACTCACAGCAGTCCTCCTGCCGTAGTCTCCTGAGTGCTAGGATTTTAGGTGTGCACCACCACGTCCAGCTCTGAGGGCCTTGTTCAAGGTAGAAGCTCTTGAGGTTCTTCCCAGAACCCCTGCCTCACCCTGCAGCAGAGTGGGCGCAGCCTGGCTTTGGCTCATGCCTCACCCGCCTGCAGTGGAGCACCCCACCTCTATCCTGTTGTCTGAGCACCCACTGTGTGCCGGGAAACCGTGACCCTGCACTCAGGTCGGGGTTCAGATCCTGTGGCTCAGGCTCCAGAGGTAAGGATGTGTGACTGTCCATCTGGCCACAGAGATAAGGCAAGCAGGCAGCAGGTGTCTCACTATTTCTTCCACAGGGTGAATGTTCTGTTTCTATCGTTGTGCAGAATGTGGACATCTCTCGGCCTCCAGAGGAAGCCCTTGTCACAGTCCCTGCTCACCAGTGACCACATCTCATCCACTGCGCTGCCTGCGATGAGGTCATTCCAGGCCCCGCGGAGTGTGTGACGGTGACCTTATGTGAACACTCAAAGCTGTGTATGGCTGGCAGCACCCCTGGCAAAGCCCATCTGGCTCCTTGATGATAGTGACAGGGTTGACATGGCTGCTGACTTGCTATTAAGAATCACCAGCCCGGACAGCACTGCGCGGGTAGGGCAAGAGTGCCAGCCACTGGCTGCTGTGTTGCAGTTCTCAGATGGTCGCTCTAAGCAGGCCTGCTGGCTTGTGAAGTGCATAGCTCTGAATGTGAAATGGGAAGTCTCACTGAGAGGTCCCCGCTGTGGCCCAGCGGCCTCGGGTAGAACCTGCAGTGCTTCTCCTCTCCTCTCGGGCTCCTTGCTGAGCCAGTGGCCAGGTCTTCATGGGATCCTGAGCCTCTGCTGCTGTAGGTGCAGGGAGAGTCCTCCCTGTGCTTCCTTGCCAGGAACCAAGGATGTTGTGAGGTGGAGGAAGCACATGCTGGGGGCAGGGGTGGGTGCCGCTCTGTGGCCGCCCCTTCCTGACTGTGCATGCACCGGACTGGGAGGATCTGGTTCCCAACTGAGATGCTCACGGTGGAGCCACACAGACAGGGCAGCTGCACACAGGCAGGCAGCCGGGGAGCCTCTGCTGTGGCTGCCTCTGTCCACACAGGAGCGTACGCTGGTGGCAGAGGTGTGCGTTCACTGTGATGCTGCTGAAACCTTGTGGTCTATAAAACCCGTGCCAGTGCTCGTTGGCCTCTCCCTGTGGGACTGAGGAAAGGATAGAACCCAGAGGTAGCCCCTGGCCAAGGGAGGATTTCTCTAGTCCTGATACAGCTTGGGTTATGCACGTGTGAGCCAGGTGAAAATGGCCCTACGAAGCCTGGCGTCTGTCATGGCCCTGAGTTCTTTTAGGTCCAGGCAGTGGGTTCTGGCTCAAGTTCATAGCTGGCCAACAGACCAGCCAGCATGTGGGGTGGGGCCAGAACATACCTAGACTAGTAATCGAGGTCGTGCTGTCCGCAGGTGGCCTCAGTGGAGTCAGGCCTCTGGCTCAACCTCACTTTGTACCCAGAACCTTTCTAGGCCTGTGTCTGGCAGAGCAGCCTGCCTTTTACAGCCCCCAGGGCTTTGCAGCCTACAGGTACCACCTGCCCCCAAGGAAAATCAAGGCACCTGTCCCTAACCATTGCCCCCTCATTCCCATGTGCTGCCACAGCGTGGACAAACACAGGGAGAGATGCCTAGGATGGGGTGGGGCAGGATCTTCCTCCTGGAGTCATCTCCTGTCAGAGCTCTGGGCCCCACCCCAGGCCCAAGGACCACACATTTGGCTTTGGGACATGGGGCTGTAGCCTTTGGTCTGTCTCTCAGGGTTTTGATGACTTCTGTCACCTGGATATACTCACTTGTTAGCCATAGTGAGTCCCTTTGGTCAGTGGCTGCTCATACACATCTGAATGTCACCTGGGGCAAGTCACAGAGGACTTTTTTCTCTGTGTACCGAGGGGAGGCAGGAGTTACTGGACATGGATGCTTTATGGGGGCTGGAGACAGGGCAGAGGGAAATCTGGGGGCCAGGTGTACACAGGCACAGCCTCTCCCTGTCTCTGCCCTGGAGCAGCCTCTGTGTGGCAGTGACATGCCCAGGTGGCTGCCAAGTTTTAGCTGGGATGGCTGATATGCCTAAGGTACAGAGGTCCTGCTTTCCAGGGAGTGAGTGGCACTGGTTCTCAGTCACAAATTGGACTGTGTCCAGCATTCTTTGCAATAAATACTTCTAAAAACCTAACAATTTCAGTTTATTTTATAGCCAGTTCTCCATCCCAAGGTATTCTTTCTGCAGCCCCGTAGAGGACCCATGTTGTGGTCTTTCTCATAGGTCTGAATCAGAACCCTGAATTCAGCTCCCACCCCTGGTAGCACCCTTACTGGAGAGGAATTGTGTTACCTTGGAGTGAGGCCTGGGCTGGGTACACATGGGTACCTAAGGGATCCACCCCACTCCCTTCATGGGCTTCTGGGTTTGTGGGGTGATTTTATCTGGGAAATTGAGGAGGGGGTCCACTCTGTTGCAGTCAGGTCTCTGTTAGTTGGGCCTCAGAGTCTCCAGGAATCTAGAGCCCTGTAGGTCAGATTATTTGGATTATCTTCAAGCCCACACACTGTGGTCTCTGCACTTCTCTCTGTGGCAGCTCAACACTGCCATGGAACCCTTGTCATCTGGGATTCTGGAATCTACATTGAAATTTGGGAGCTATTTCAACTCTGGTGTCCTCCATGGGAATCCCTGATCCACGGTGAATAGTGATGTTTTGGAAAGACTGAGTCCCGGTGTATGAGAACTGGCTGTCAAAGGTCAAAGGTACCTTGAGACCAAAGAAAGAGGTAGACAGATCTAGGATTGCACAACCTGGAATTTATTAGGCACAGAACCAACAGAAGTGCGTCTTGGGGGCGGGGCCTAGGCGCGCCTCTGGTCTGCCGGTGCCGGCTTCCGGGTGGTACAAGCACGAGGGTTTGGGGCTGTCGAAGCCCGCCGCCCTCCACGCAGCGTATAGGCGGAGGCCTCCGACCCCACGACAGCCACAGCGCTGTGCTTGAAAGCTGCTAAACCCTCGGGTCTGGATCCTGGCGCCGCCTCCTGCGGTTTGCGTGGACAGCTGGTTGCACTTCCCCGTGCTCTGCATGCTCCTGGGACAGGATGCGATGCTCAAAGCCGGGTTCAGATGCCACCTGCAGGTGCTCACTGATGCTGGAGGTTGGGTGCTAACAGCACCGCAACAGCAACCGCTTTGGTGCAACCCTCAACTACCTGCGGTTCGGGCCTGTGCCCCTGAGAGTACCAGAAAACCGGGGAGCTCCTAGGCGAAGCTCGCTACCACCTGGTACAGGGCCTGACTGAGGACTGCCAGCTGGCACTACAGGCACACGCCGGTTTCTCCAGTTGTTCCTGTAAGGAACAGGACCAGTCAAGAGACCAGCAGAGACCACCAGGCTTGTGTAAAGGCAAAACGGCGTGGCATTTATTGTGCCTGGGTGCAGGCAGACAGAGGGTGAAAAGGCTGACCGTGGGGTACGGAGGAAAACAGCCTTTTTATAGGGCTTGAACAAAGGGGGTCAAGTGGGAAGATCAGGTAAGGTATCTGGTGAGGGGGTCAGGGACTTCCAGCGAGATCTAAGCAAACGTCCACGGTCGAAGTTCTCTGAACGTGCGGTGCCTCAGTGGTCGAAGTCCTCGAAGCATCCAATGTAAATGTATGGATGTTTTCAGGTGTCCTGGTGCTTGGAAGATTCCATGTTCTGTCTTATCTTTTCCTTATGCCATCTCGTCTGGTGTTTACTGAGGGCAGCAGCACCGGCGTTGAGCTGTTTTTTTCTGAAAACAGTGCAGCTGCTGACAAACAGGTTGGGTGCTGGAAAGTCCCACCTGAGTTGAGCCTGACAGTTCCAGAAATGTTTTTGCAGCTGGTTTGTCTAAACCAGGATCCAGTGTGCATCCATGCATGGCATCTGGTTATTCCGTTCTGTAAATCTCTTCCATCCCAAAACAGCCCCTTTTTTTCCCCTGATGGTGACTTGTTAAAAAAAGAAACTGCTCCGGCTGGTGAGATGGCTCAGCGGCTTAAGCGCCTGCCTGGCAAGCGCGAGGGCCCGAGTTCGACTCCCGGAACCCACATACGAAAAAAGGGCCGGTGATATCGCTCAGTGGCACGGGCGCCTGCTGGCGCGCGAGGTCCTGAGGTCGACCCCCCGTACCCACAAAAAAAAAAAAAAAAAAAGAAACTGCTGGTTTTCCTGCACAGTAACCAGCTTACCAAATTTGCCTGGTATCATTTGGTTTGTTATCCTGCTTATTCTGAATTTCCTGTAAGTTAGATCATAAATTTAAAGGATTGATATTAAATATTTTGGTTAGAATACCAAAAAAAAGTGTGTGACAGCAAGACAAGGTCATGGCACCCCAAGGCAGGAGAAAGGGTTTTGTCCCATCCCCCAGGACCACGTATTAAACTCAGTGCTTCACACTGAGCTGTGTCCCCACAGCTTTTTAAAATTTTTTTGAGACAGGGTCTCAATAAGTTGCTAGATTTCCCAGGCTGAGCTCGAATTTGTGATCCTCCTATCTCAGCCTCCCAGAGTGATGGGATTACAGGCGTGCTCCAACATATCCAGCTAAGAGGAAGGGGTTTATATGCTCATACAGACAAAAGTAGCCAGCAGCCAACCAGGATGTGTCTGGGACTTCTCAAAAACTATTAAGGAGAACCAGGTGTGCTGGTACACGCCTGTAATCCCATCGCTCTGGGAAGCTGAGGGAGGAGGAATGCCACGAGTCGATAGCCTGGGCTACATAGTGAGTATGAGGCCAGTCTAATCCGCACAGGGAGACATTGTCTCATAAAAAACCAAAACCAAAAACAAAACTCCAACTGTTCACATAGGCTGGAGTCACCTGGCTGGCAAAATGATGCTTATGACCAAGGTGGCTGTAGTCGTGTCAAGTTGGATCCCCACAGGTAACTATGGTAGTTCTTAGGGGTTGAATTGTGTCCCCCATTCATGCATTGAAGTTCTATGACCCACTATCCCATAATGTGAATTTGTTTAGAATAAGATTATTGAAAACCAAACATGGTGGTGCATGCTACTAATCCCAGTACTTTGGGAGGCTGAGGCAGGAGGATTGCAAGTTTGAGCCCAGCCTGGGCAATTTAGCAACTTAGCAGTATCCTGTCTCAAAATTTAAAAAGAGCTGGGGTGTGTAGCTCAATGGGTTCAGTCCCCAGTACTGCCAAATAAATGAAAATAAATAAATAGATTATTGTAGACATGATAGATGAGATCAGACTGGAGTAAGGTAGACTGCTAATCCAGTATTCCCTAGCATGGCCCTTCTAACACCTTGATTCCAGACTTCTAGCCTCTGGAATTCTAGACAATACATTGCTGTTGTTTCAGCTATTTAGTCTGTGGCACTTTGTAACAGTAGTCTAGAAGATACTCCTCTCAGCAGTGAACTTCCCAAGGCGTCAGTGAGGGGAGTATTTTGGGGGGCTTCTTCAGGAACTCTTCTCAGAGAAAAGGTGAGTCACTGATAAATTCAGTCACAACATTTATTTTGAATAAATGATGACTAAATCTTAAAGCTTTGGATTCTTTCTTCTCTATGCCATTGAGTTTTTGACACCTTCTATGGTTTTGTTACCATTGGGCTGGTGGGTTCTTCTTTCAACCCGGAAACAGTTACAAGGCAGAGTCAAGAGCGAAATGAGCAAAAGCATTTATTGGAGAGCGAAAGCAGAAAGCTCCCAATACCGGAAGGGGACCCGAGTGGGTTGCTGTGCGGACTCTTTACCTAAGGTTTTTATTCCCAAGAAAATAACTGCATTTAACTTTTCTAAAATTATCAGCACAGGGCCGGTGAGATAGCTCAGCGGCGTAAGTGCCTGCCTTGCAAGCGCGAGGGCCCGAGTTCGACTCCCGGATCCCACATACGAAAAAAGGGGCCGGTGATATCGCTCAACGGCACGGGCGCCTGCTGGCGCACGAGGTCCTGAGGTCGAACCCCCGGTACCCACAAAAAAAAAAAAATAAAAAATAAAATTATCAGCACAAATGGAACAAAGACATTCTTTAGAGGAGTATCAATAGAGACTTGGTGGTACTGGTTTTATCTTATTTATCTTAATTGTTGTTTTATCTTATTTTTGCATAAGAAAATCCTGTCAATGTAATGAGGTCTTTATTGAGTTGTCAGAGCCCTGGCCTTGGCCACTGTGTCCTTCACTGAGTTATCTGGACTCTCTCTTTAGCTTGGCTTTTCCCTTTCTTCCTGTTCTGTCTGTGGAACTCTTCTTGCCAGAACACTCCCCTCCCCTCAGGGGCCAGTATCACTCTGAGAAAGCTCAGCTTCCTGCAGGGCCCCGCTAGTCCTCAACATTTTCTAATACACATCACATTTTACTGGAACTGATTGTTTAAATTACTGTACATCTCTCACTAGGAAAATGATACCTAAACCTTAGAAAATGGAACCTAACCCCAACTGTGCCTTCATGGAAGGCTTGCAGTTCATTCTCCCCAGGTGTTTTGCTACTTCCTTGTTTCAGTTTGAATGTGGCTTGGTGCATCCCACAGGGTTCAGGTTCAAAAGTTTGGTGCTCAGTGTATCTGTGTTGGGAGGTCATGGGAGGCACTGCCTTGAGACGGGATTGATAAAGTTCTTGTGGACCCTGGCTGGTTCTGATGAGAGTGAGTTGTTGTAGAAGAGTAGGACTGGCCCTGCCCCTTTCCCTGGCTGTATCTTGGCATGTGTTCCCTCTTACCCACGTGCTCGCCATGATGTAATGGAGCCAAGGGGCCTCACCAGAGTGAAGGGGACTGCCCATCTTGAGTTATCAGTCTTCAAAGCTCTGAGCTCAAGAAACCTGTCTTCTGGCTAGACATCTAGGTGAATGTTAGAGTGTGTGGTTAGGAAGTACCAAGCCCTGTGTTCAATTCCCAGTACCAAAAATATGAAAAATAAATCCTTTTTATTTATTTTTTTTCTTTTCCGGTACTGGGCCTTCACGTTAAACCACATCCCCAGCCCTCCCCTCTTTTTTTTAAATTATGAGACAGGGTCTCACTAAGTTGCCAAATTTCCCAGCCTGTGACCATCCTCCCAGAGTGCTGGGCTTGTAGATGTGCACCACCACATTCAGGCCAAAAGGAAGTCTTTTGCTACAGTAGCCATAGTTCTAGGTTTCACTCTTGGAATCATGACTTCACACATGCTTGGATCCATCTCTAGTTGAAGGCCCTGGAGCCATTCAGGAGTTGGGAGTGGGGACCAAAATCACTCCCTTGTGGTGTCTTTCAGGGAAGGATCCTTGCTTCAGTGGGCAAAGGGTGCCAAAGGCTTGGGGTTGGTGGTGATTCAGTTCCTCCAAATCCTTTCATGTATCTTCATTCCACTTAGTTCATTCATTTGGCACATTTATTAAGTGCCTACCATGTGTTAAGCAGTAGAGATACAGTAATAAGCACAGCATGAATTCATCGCTAGCCAGGAAGACAGCAAGACCCTGTCTCAAAACAAAACAAGCCAGGACAACAACAAAAACCAAGAAAGTAAGCACAGCAAAGTCCCTACTATCAGAGAGAGGACATTTTAGTGGTGAGACAATAAATAAATGATAAAACATGTAGTACATTAGACAGTGGTGGGACCAAGGGTGCGCCTGAGTGAGAAGGTGACAAAGGCCTGCGGTAGGGGATGGGCCATTACTACAGCCAGTGAGCTCAAGGCCTCAAGGGAGGCTACAGAAGAGGAGGGAGGAGGGAGAGCACATTCTGCGGGGCCTGAGAAAGGGCTTTAAGAAGGAGGAGTTGGGTGGATTGGACAAGGAGTCCCTCTTCTGCTACTGAATGGAAATAGAGTACTGGGATAGAGCGGGCTTGTGTGGAACCTGCTGCGGTAATGCAGGTGAGACGCAGTGATGCCTGTGATGGAGCTGCCCAGAAATGGTTGGATTCTATGTACATTTCATTTTGTTTGTCTGTTTGTCTGTCTGTTTTTATTTTTGTTTATTTATTGTTTATTTATTGTTTATTTTTGAGACAGGATCTTGCTATGCAGTTTAGGCAGGTCTCGAACTTGTGGCAGTCCTCCTGCCTCAGCCTCCTAAGTGCTGGGATTACAGGTGAGTGCCACCATGCCCAGCTATTATTTATCCATCTATTTGGTACAGGAGATTTAACCCAGGGCCTTGCAGTGCAGGCATGGGCTTTCCTGAGATGGGAGGTTAGGGTGTGGGAAAGCTGGCTGGGCCAGTAGATGTGGCCTGTTAATTACAAAATCCCAGGATGCATGGGCAGAACAGTTCCCAAAGCCCTGCACATAGACTTTTCATGAGAACTTGAGCGCCTAGACCCAATGTCAGCCTGAGGAGTGGGAGATACAAAAAGGACAGTCCACACTGAGTTCTGCCACTGTGTCCCTTCATAGTAGCCCACTCTTTCCTGTAGAGTATACTTATTTCCTACTTTTACTTGGCCCAAACTCACTCTACAGAGCCTCTTTCTTCTTTCTTTCTTTTCTTTTCTTTCTTTGATTCTTTCTTTTCTTTCTTTTTCTTTCTCTTTCTTCCTTTTTTCCTTTCTTTCTTCACTCTTTCTTTCTTCTTTCTTCCTTCCTTCCTTCCTTTTTTTCCTTTTTTTTTTGGAGGAAGGGTTTCACTATGTAGTTCAGGCTGAACTTGAACTCACTACAGAGCCCAAGCTGGCCTTGAACTCATGGCAATCCTCTTGCCTCAGCCTCCTGAGTGCTGGGATTACAGGCATATGACACCACGGCTGGCTTCAGAGCCTGTTTCTTTACCTATATTTAATAAATGCAAAACTTTGCTACCATTTGCACTTGTCTTGACTGGTTCTTTGTTCAGGACAGAAAAAACCAGGAAAAAGCTGTAGAAGAAAACTCCAACACCCCCAAACCTGGTAACACTACTGCTGAACAACACAGCTATTGCATATATTTTTTTTTTTTTTTTTTTTTTTTTGTGGGTACCGGGGGGACGACCTCAGGACCTCGCGCACCAACAGGCACCCGTGCCGCTGAGCGATATCACCGGCCCCTTTTTCGTATGTGGGTTCCGGGAGTCGAACTCGGGCCTTCGCGCTTGCAAGGCAGGCGCTTAAGCCGCTGAGCCGTCTCACCGGCCCTATTGCATATATTTTTATGGTAGAGCCAAGATCGGCTGGCAGTGAGGAAGGCATGTGAGAGAGAGATGATGCTAAGGGACGGAGTTACCATGTGTGTCTGTGGGGAAGCCTCTGGTGGTCATGGGTTGGGGATGGGGGCCAGCAGTTCAGCCAAAGGCGAGTTTAGATGAAACGCTAGATAGATGTCAAATCTGGAGCTGAAGAGGCCTAAACTGCAGGTAAGAAATTAAATCACTGGTGTGTAGATGGTATTTACCTCTGTGACACTGGGTGAACTCTGGAAGATGAGGATAGAGGAGAAATGGGGCTTTTACAGTTAGAAACAGAGGAGCTGAGTCACTCCCTTCCCCATCTAACCCTAAACAGCACCCCATAGATATTCCTGCTTCCATTATCCTAAGAGAGAGAAAATAAATAAATAAAGACCTAGATTGGCAAGATCACAGGCACCAGAGCACTGGCACCATGGGAAATTCAGTGGGAGGCACCAGAAAGCAGAGGTTTCTGCCCTTTAAACTCTGAAAACCTGAGTTATCAGCCCTTTTTTCCTTTTTCCTGTTGCTATTGCTACCTTTCCCAAGATCTTCAATAAATGTAGGTACTTACTACTGGGTGTATGCTTGGCAATACTTTCCTCGGTGTACACAAGGACCTGGACTATTATTGGCCCATTAAACTGTAACAGCTGGTGAGTCGGGCAGGAGGACGTGAAACCTCCGGAGACATCACTGGACGATGAGCCAAGGGACTTCATTACACAGCAGCCCATGACCTCACCAGATGTCGGAGGCATCAGCAGCTCAGAGAGCTTCCAAGACCTCTGCAGAAGTGAGTATCCAGCAGCCAGACAGCAAGGAAGATAACGCTCCACTCCCTTGGGAGATTCGTCTTCCCCTTTCTGGGTGAAGAATGGATTCCCAGAAGGAGAGGCAGACCAGTGGGCATATAGAAACAAAAGGCCCTTATGGGGGACACAAAGACCTCTACCCATCGGTTGGGTTTATATTCGGTAATTGATCCACACAATATGGAAAGTCTGTCTTGGAGGCTATGACTCAGGCCCCAGCGGGATGGAAGCAAAGCCAAGCAGAGCAGGGGAGAAGGCTGGTGCAAGTAGCCTAGTGCTTTGTCCTAGCTGCCCACAGCGGAGACCAGGAGACAAGGACCTGGCCGGCCTAAATCATTGCTTTTCTCCTTGGAGTACTTGGTAAGTTGCTCTGGACTTGAGCAACTCTGTTTAGCCCTTGGGGCATAAGACTAATTTTGTCATCAAGGTGCAGAAACATGGGTCTGTCAGACTCACATATATTCTTCAGACTATTTCTATTGATGAATTGTTAATTTTATGAGTTTTATTATATTAAACATTGAGCGCTTAACAGGAAAGAAATCACTAAAATATTGCTTTTTTTTTTTTTTGTGGGTACCGGGGGGGGGGGGTCGACCTCAGGACCTCGCGTGCCAACAGGCACCCGTGCTGCTGAGCAATATCACCGGCCCCTTTTTCGTATGTGGGATCCGGGAGTCGAACTCGGGCCCTCGCACTTGCAAGGCAGGCGCTTACGCCACTGAGCCATCTCACCGGCCCAAAATATTGCTTTTTAATATTTATTGTTTATAAAAAAGCATCAAAACTTTCAACATTGACTGATTTTTGGTGTACAAAGTCTAAAAAAAAACACAAATAAATTCCTATATGAACTACAATGAAAATACCAATAAAACTCTACCACAAAAATAATCTTTGCTTCAACTGTCACACCCAAGTCAGTCTTCACACATGACAACTGCATGTCCCATGCACATGGCTCGCTTACACTGACAGCACGTGTGATTAGCTTTCCTGTCCTATATGGCAGTCTTTTCACTTCTCTTTCTGTTTTGTCAGGAGCTTCCTACTATATTGTACACCATGCACTCAGCAGGAAAGTAAGATGTCAATGAAATAAAATATCAAATATGTAATGAGTGCTTAGAATAGACATCAACATTTTTACATCAGCTGTTTACTTGCTTACAAAACCTAAAAGATAACATCAAAAACAAAAATCTATGTGAACTACAGTGTAAACACAAACAAAATTCTACCATAGAAATATGCTTGGCTTCAACTCACACCCAAGGCAGCCTTCACACATGAAAACTGCGTGTTCCATACACAAGTATTACTTACACTGATAACATATGTTTTGTTTTCCTGTACCTTCTTGAAGGGCACAGTTGACATCTTTTTTGTTTTCCTGTTGTCATAATAGGTCTTTGTGATGCTGTACCTGCCTACTTACCTGTCAGCTCACCAGTGTGCTCCACAATTTTTTGCGTAGTTCCCTGGGCAAAAACACTGTTTTTCCTCTGCTGTAAATGATCTCTTATGAGCTCCAGTCCCAATCCTCTAAGAAAATTTCTCCATGATATTTTGCACTTGTTATTTTCTTTGTAAACTATCAAACTGTTTATGCCATACATGTTTAGGATCAAGTAAAACACAACTGTTGGCCAATGCTTTGTGTTTCAAGTGACATCATAGTTGCTGCATAACTCATCAACAACATCTTCTCCACCTTTAGTTTTGTGGTGTTACGGCAGACGCAAGGCATATACCCACGGGAGACCACGATTCGAGGGACAAATGAAATCGTTTATTAAAAAGAAAGTCAGTGGACAGCAGGTCACTCATAGGAGTTGAATCTGCTGACCCCGAGCCTATTGTGTGACACTCTTTAAATACACATTTGGGGGGCCGGTGAGATGGCTCAGCGGCTTAAGTGCCTGCCCGGCAAGCGCGAGGGCCCGAGTTCGACTCCCGGAACCCACATACGAAAAAGGGGCCGGTGATATCGCTCAGCGGCACGGGCGCCTGCTGGCGCGCGAGGTCCTGAGGTCGACCCCCCGGTACCCACAAAAAAAAAAATAAATAAATAAATACACATTTGGGGGTTTTACAAAAGTGCTTGATGGCCATAGAGACCACATTCTTTACTACATCATATCTTTGGAATTTCACAAGGTCCTTCTCAAACATCAGGTTAATTAACACAGGGAAAGGGCGTAATGGGTACCATCCTGTGCTAAAACCATTTGTCTTTTTATGGTTTTATGACTGCAAGACTGTGATAAAACCTTTCGCTTGTGATGACACCATTTGTTTTTCCTTTTATGGGTTTTTATGGTTAACTGGGAAGGGGTCTGAGGAGTGAGTTTATCTATGGGTTAGTGCCTTAATATCTAACAGGGTTGGGGAGTGAGCGCATCTAAGGATTAAGTGAAGACAAACTGGCATCTAAAAATAAAATAGAGTCACTTTAGCCATATCAGTGGTAGAAAGTTACCATCTCAGTCTTCTGTTTTCTTGAGGTTTTCCTGTCAATATTTCCATTATGGTGCAATGTTGACATCAGCAGTACCAGTTTGTTTTTCTTTGCCATAATCAAGGCCAACATTATATCTTTCTGAAATCCAAAGACTGTACTATATAATTCTATGTTTTGAAATTGCAACATTTCATTTGGAGTCTCTGCTTTGTTTCTGTGTACAGTACCTATGCTGGTCAACTTGTGCTCTGTTAGCAAATGTAACATTAGTTGGAAACTGGTAATCCAATTGTTGAATGTCACATTCTGATTAGTTTGGAAGATGTGAGCAACAAGTCTGTTCACAGTATCATTTGGTTTATTATGAATAAGGACCTGATGGCTTAGTTCCAGGATAAATTTTTAAACTGAAAGGATAATAAGTCTTTGCATCTACAAGGGCATAAATTTTTATGCCATATTTTGAAGGTTTTTTGGGACTATACTGCCTGAAGCTGCAGTAACCATGAAATGCTGCAAGATGTTCATCAATAGTCGTGTATTCAGATGGTGTGTAAATTGCTTGACAATTAGCCACAAACCTCTCAAACCATCAGTGGGTAGCAGCCAGATTATTAATTCCTCCCCCCTCCTTGGTGGGTTGTTTTGTCATTAAATCTTAGGCAATTTTGAAGGAAACCAATTTTGTTTTGTTTTGTCCTTTTTTTTTTTTTTTTTGTGGGTACCGGGGGTCGACCTCAGGACCTCATGCACCAGCAGGCGCCCGTGCCGCTGAGCGATATCACCGGCCCTTTTTTCATATGTGGGTTCCGGGAGTCGAACTTGGGCCCTCGCGCTTGCCAGGCAGGCGCTTATGCCGCTGAGCCATCTCACTGGCCCTGTTTTGTCTTTTTCAGACAGGGTTTCACTATGCAGTTCAGGCTGGTCATTTTGTACCATTTCTATTAGTCAAATATGTACTCATATTGCTGCTTTCTTCATCATCTGAATAAAGGAGGTATGCACTCCTTGTGTCTGTATCAGTTGATTCTTGCTCCATTTTGCTGTCACAGGAACTTTGACTCACATGACCAATGTCAAATTCATTATCATCTTCATCATTCATGCATGAATTATATGACTATTCACTTTTGACCTCCTCCAAAACATGCAAATCTGGTTTTTCATGTGCCATTGTACTGAATTGGGCTACTTTACCAGAAAAATCAAAAGAAAACTTTTTTTTTTTTGAGACAGAGTTTCACTATGTAGTTTAGGCTGGCCTTGAACTCACTATGTTGCCCAGGCTGGCCTTGAACTTGCAGCAGTACTCCTGCCTCAGCCTCCTGAGTGCTGGGATTACAGGCATGTGCTGCCATGCCTGGCAAAAACTTTGTTTTAAAAATAAATCCAATGAGCATTTCATGGGTAAAACTCACCTGTTGCTGCTTTAGATCTCCTGTACATGCCTTGCCATTCGTGTGCCAAGTGGGTGAATGCACAGATGGGTTTTTACTTTCCCCAGGCTCAGCTACTGTGAGTCACACCCACATTTCATTATGGTAAAATACATGTTTACACAGTGGAAGAGTGGTGTGGGTATATTTTACCCGCTGTGATGCTCAGGTAAACATACACAAAACCTGTTAGATGTAGCATTATGTGGGTAAAAATCCCAGTTTGACACTTTTGCACACATGCACACAACTTGCCAGTCATTGTGCCAAGTGTGTAAACACAAAGGTTGCTTCCTGGGCTGGGGATATAGCTCAGTGGCACAGTGCCTGCCTGGCAAGTACAAGGTCATGAGTTCAATTCCTGGTACCAAAAAAAAAAAAAAAAAAGATTGCTTCCTGTATCCCCCAGGTGCAGCTACTGAGGTGCACAGCTGGCTACTATTATGCTAAAGTACAAATTTACAGTAGAAAAATATGGATGGGTTGTTTTAATCCAGTGTTATGCCCCACATTTATTGGCTGTTCGTACTTCATCTGTGAAGTATCTATTCATTTCAGATGTGCTGGGGACATGGCCAAGATCCCCAACTGCCTGTATGAGGGGTATGTTTTATTTCTTTCTCTTGACTAATTGCCCTGGCTAATGTTTTGAGACTATATTGTACAGAAGTGGTGATAGTGGGTAACCTTGTCTTGTTCCTGAGCTTAGAAAGAAAGCTTTCAGCTCCTCTTTATTTAGTATGATATGGGTTGTTGGTTTCTCATAGATGGCTTTTATCAGATTGAGGTAAAAACCATCTATTGCTATTTTCTTCATTTTTTTGCCATGAATGGTTGTTAGATTTTGTAAAATGTTTTTTCTGCATGTATTGAGATGATCATGTGGTTTTTTTGTCCTTGCTTCTGTTTATGTGGTGTATCACATTTATTGATTTGTGTATGTTGAACCATCTCTGCATCCTTGGAATGAATTCTACTTGGTCATGGTGTATAAGGTTTTTGATGATTTGCTGCATTCTCTTTGCCAGTATATTATTGAGGAGTTTTTCGTCTATGTTCACTGAAGAGATTGGCCTGTAGTCCTCTTCTGGTTTTGGAATCAGGATAATGCTAGCTTCTAAGAATGGCTTTGTGAATACTGCTTCCCTTTTGATTTCATTAAAGAGTTTGAGGAGTATTGGTATTAGAGCTTCTCTAAAGTTCCTGTAGAATTTGGCAGTGAGTCCACCAGGACCTGGGATTTTCTCAGTTGGTAGTTTTTTTTTTTTTTTTTATTACCTCTTCAACTTTATTGACTGATATTGGATTATTCAGGGTTTTTATATCTTCTTAGTTCAGCTTTGGTAGTTCAAATGTATCTGGGAATTTATCTATTCTGATAATGTATTCAACGTAGTTATTGATGATCTTCTGTAGTTTGGAAGAATCTGGTGTGATTTTGCCTTTTTATTTCTAATTGCACAGATTTGGGTCTTTTCTTATTTTGGTAAATTTGGCTAAGATTTTGTCTATTATGCTTAATCTTTCAAAGAACTAACTCTTTGATTCATTGATTAATCATACTTTTTTTAGTCTCAATTACTGTCATTTCTGCTCAGATCTTTATAATTTCCTTCCCTGTACTAGCTTTGGGTTTGGATTGTTCTTGTTTTTCTAGAACATTGAGGGGCATAATTAGATTATTTATTTGAGCTTGCTCTGTTTTTCTGATGTGGGGATTCACCTTTATAAACTTCCCTCTTAGGACTACTTTTATTGTGTCCCATAGTTCTGGTATGTTGTACTGGCATTATCATTTGTAAAAATGAATTTCTTCTTAATTTCATCTGTGACCCATTGATTATTCAAGAGGATATTATTAAATTTCCATGTGTTTGTAAAGTTTCTGTGGTACCTTTTGCCATCGATTTTTAGTTTCGTTGTACTACGATTTGATAATATGCATGAGATAATTTCAATGCTTTGCATTTACTTAAGCAAGCTTTATGCACTAGTATCTAGTCTATTTTGGAGAAAAATCCCATCTGCTATTGAGAAGAATGTATATTCTTTTGTTGTTGGGTGGAACACTCTAGATAAGTATTAACTCCATTTGTTCAAAGGTTTGGTGAAACTTTGATATTTCCTTGTTGATTTTATTTTTCTCATTGTTACCAGAACCATAATTTTCAGGAGATTCTTTAAAACTGATCAGAGTATTTAAAAACTTGAAATTCCTTAAGGAAATAGATTACTTTCTCTGGATCACTCCATTTTTTTTTAAATAAGGAGGAAAATAGTTACATTAGCCACCTGTAATAATGCATCTGATGAAAGCAATTAGTGATTATTTTTTAACATAAGGAGTCAGTGTGAGAGTGGTATTATAAATATTATATTTACAATATAAACTTAGCATCATTAATGAGATTGTCATTTCTTTTTTTTTTTCTTTTTTTCTTTTTTTTTTTGTGGGTACCGGGGGTCGACCTCAGGACCTCACACACCAGCAGGCACCCGTGCCACTGAGCAATATCACCGGCCCTTTTTTCGTATGTGGGCACTGGGAGTCGAACTCGGGACCTCACTCTTGCCAGGCAGGCGCTTACACCACTGAGCCATTTCATCAGCCCGAGATTATCATTTCTAAAAAAAAAAAAAAGACCATCAGCAGCTTTCTCATTTATGGCAGAGAGATGCAGACAGTTTAAAAACTCTTAAGAAATGGTCCCTACAATTATAATATATGGGATCTTATATATTTGAAGAGTAGTAATGTGTAAAGTTTTTAAAAACTTTCTAATAAAAAAAAAAATAGGGCCGGTGAGATGGCTCAGCGGCTTAAGCGCCTGCCTGGCAAGCGCGAGGGCCCGAGTTCGACTCCCGGATCCCACATACGAAAAAAGGGCCAGTGATATCGCTCAGCGGCACGGGCGCCTGCTGGCGCGCAAGGTCCTGAGGTCGACCCCCGGTACCCACAAAAAAAAAAAAAAAAATAACAGCCAGGCATGGTGGCACAAGCCTGTAATCCCAGCACTCAGGAAGATTGCCAAAAATTTGAGGCCAGTCTCCGTATTGAGACCCTATCTAAAAACAAACAAACATAACCAAACAATCAAAATAATTAAATAAAAACAAATATTTTCCTAATAGTTAAAGCACGAGTATTTTAAATACCTCTTGATACAATTATATGACTTCTTTACAATAAACAATTTTTCCACTCTCAGGAGGCTGAGACGATCATGAGTTTGAGGCCAGCCTGAGCCACATAGCAAGTTCGAGGACAGCCTGAACTGCCTAGTGAGATCCTGTCTCCAAAAAAAGTATTTTTTCCTTTTTTTCTTTTGAAACAGGGTATTACTATGTGTTTCAGGCTGGCTTTGAACTCACTACGTAGCTCAGGCTGGTCTTGAACTCATGACAATCCTCCAACCTCACCTCCTGAGTGCTGGGATTACTAGTGTGCACCACCATGTCCAGCAATGAAGTATTGACATGAATGGAAACTTCCTGATTCCTGGTAATAAATGTATGTTTTGGTACTAATCATTTTTTTTTTTCAATAGAAAAGTTTATTTGAGGGCCGGTGAGATGGCTCAGCGGTGTAAGTGCCTGCCCAGCAAACGCGAGGGCCCGAGTTCGACTCCTGGAACCCACATACGAAAAAGGGGCCGGTGATATCGCTCAGCGGCACGGGTGCCTGCTGGCACGTGAGGTCCTGAGGTCGACCCCCTGGTACCCAGAAAAAAAAAAGTTTATTTGAAAAAGCAAAAGTGAAGAGTGAGAGAGAAAGTGGCTCTGCAGAATGAGCTTGGGCTGAGTAAAAGAAGGAAAAGGAAGATCGAAGTACACCTTGGCAGAAATAGGGGGGGGGCGTATCATGAGGAAAGCCATGATAGCCTGTACTAATCCTTAAACAGTCTATTAGCTTTTCCCCTTCTAAATTCCCATATTTTCATTCAGAGTGACACTTTCTTTTCAGTTCTCATTCAAACAACATTGGCACCAATCCTCCCTCTATCAGCTTGATACTCAACTCAGGTCTGACCTACTTCTGCTCAGGCAACTAATTCACTTTACTTTTTGGTCAAAAATAGGTAAGGGTAAGAAGAAAGATGTGAGAGAGGGGAAAAGATACCAGGTCTATCTCGTGTTAGATTGCAGTAAGGTATCAATCTAATAAATTTAGGTACAGTTGTTCCTTGGTATCAGTGGGAGATTGGTTCCAGGAACCCCATCTGTATCAAAATCCACAGACTCTCAAATCCCTTATACAAAATAGTATTTACATTTAAATTACACAGATCCTTCTGTATCCTTTAAATCAGCTCTAGCTGGCTTATAATGCCTAATATAATGTAAATACTTGTATCATCTAGTTATTAATGACAAGGAAAAACAATTTGTGCTTATTTATTTATGTACTTTTTTGAGACAGGGTCTCCCTATGTAGTTCAGGCTGTCCTTGAACTCACTATGTAGCCCAGGCTGGCCTCAAACTCATGGCGATCCTCCTGCCTCAGCCTCCCAAGTGCTGGGATTGCAGGCATGAGCCACCATAACTAGCAATCTGTGCATGTTTAGTACACGTGCAATTTTCTTCAAATATTTTCCATTTGCAATTGGTTGAATTCACAGTTGTGGAACCTTCAAATACAGAGGACTGGCTGTGTTTTTATCACATGTCATGCAGAGTTCAAAGGGTTGCCTCAGTTCAAACTGACTTGTGATTGAGTTTAGCTGCACTCCACTCCAACTTTTTCTCCAGCTATTCAGAAAACCTCTTCTGCCAAGTGTAATGGTGGACACATGTAATTGCAGCTCTTGGGAGGCTTAGGCAGTGCGGTGGATTGACAACTGGTGTTCAACTTGTAACACCCAGCTGAACTGAATCAGTGTGGTGCTGGGTGTGGAGGGCCCACCTGAGGACTGTTGCCAACAACATAAAAAGGAGAACTGGAGAAGAAGTGGTGCTGTTGGTTCTCCTCAAGGAGCTTGTCATGCTGGCTTTCCTGATAGGAACTTGGCTGTTCTTATTGTCGGAGGAGCTCAGGACCTCATTGTCGCTGAGGATGGCTGTGGTACTTTTTAGGGGAGCACTGGTCTTTACTTTGAGCATTGCTTCCTGGCTCTGGTGCAGATCCCTCAGCCTGCTGGCACAGATCCTTCATCCTGCTGGCGTAGACTTTCTAGCTTTTACCACTGGCCTTTGGGCCTTCCCAGCACAGATCCGTGAAACAGACTTGCATGGGACATTGTTGTGGGCTCCGGGCCTCCAGATGGACTCATAGGGGGCATTGCCGTGGGCTCTAGGTCTTCAGCTGGACTCATGCAGGACATTGCTGTGGAATCCAGGCCCACAGCTGGATTCTTTGGGTCTTTCATGTGTGACAGATTTCCTGTACTCCTTTTATATTTGACTCTTTGGGTGACTATTATAAAATAATCCTATAAATTATGTGTCCAGTATCATACCTTTTCCCTTGCAAACCCTGACTACAACAGGCAGGATTGCCATGAATTTGAGGCCAGCCTAGACACATAGTGAGTTCAAGGCCAGCATGGACTACATAGCAAGACCCTGTCTCAAACTCCTCCCTCTGACAAAAGAAAAAAGAAAAACCTCTTCTGCAGTGCCTGGAGTGAGTGCTACATGCCTTCTATGTGTCTGTTCCCAATGCTCTTCCAGGCACTAGAAGGAATGGCTGATGTTGCCTCCGGAGGGTGTGGAACTTCAGCCATGGTTGCAGCTGTAAACCTTTGTTTCTGTTGCTCTGTTTCCACCTGTGTGTCACACATGCAAAGCTCTTCCATGTTTCAGTAAACAGAAGAGTGTCCTTAGGTTCCATCTTCCCTTGGTAATATGCCTCTTGCCTCTACTTACAGATGGAATGTCTTCCAACTGACCATCACAACCACCATGGACCATTAGGAGTTGAAATTTCTACATGCCTGGGTTCTTGTCCAAGTCATATCAGTGATACCTGCAATTGGCACCTCCATCCATACTGGCTGGGGCCACCATTATCTCCCAAGTTCCTTTCAGTGGACCTAAGAGCTGAGCATGGCCATTGCTTGTCAGCCTCGCTTTTCTCTTCTATCTTTGTTGATTTTTTGTCCAGTTGATCTGTTTACTTGTCATAGTGGGGTATTGAGGTCCCCCATTACAATTGTATGGATGCTTATCTGATTTTTCATGACCACTAGTGTTTTATATAGTTGGGTGTGCTGATATTTGGTGCATATATGTTTATAATTGTTATCACTTCCTGTTGAATTGTACCCTTAACCAATATGTGCTGACCTTCTTTGTCTCTCCTTATCAATTTGGCTTGAAATTCACTTTGTCTGCAATTAGGATAGCCTGCTTTTTTTCTGGGTTCCTGTTGCATGCAATATTGATTTCCATCCTTTGACTTTCAGTCTATGAATTTCCTGTGGGGTTAAATGTGTTTCTTGTATACAACATATTATTGGGTCTTGTTTCTTGTTTTATTCTGCTAATCTGTGTCTTTTGACTGGTGAATGGAGAAAATTCACATTGGTAGTTATAAATGATAGGTATTGACTTATCCTTGTCATCTTATTTTCCTGCTGTTGATTCTCTTTATTTCCCAGCTACTTTATTGCTTGGCCTGCCTGGTCGATTCATTCTTTCGGGCTTTTTGGCATTGTAAGCTTCATTGTCTGTTTTTAATATATCCTTAAAAATATTTTCTAGTACTAGCTTAGTGTTCATGAATTTCTTTAGCTGCTCTTTATCAAACAAACAAACCTTGTGGAGGAATGGCAACAGGCAACCTAATTGACACCTTTAAGTTTGGATTGGAGCCTTCCCTACCTGTTCAGAAAAGGCTATGAAGGTAGTCAAGGTGCTCCTCAAAGAAATCACTCCTCAGTTTGGACTATCCCCATCCCTCCAGACTGACAATAGGCCTTCTTTTTTTTTTTTTTTTTTTTTTTTTGTGGGTACCGGGGGGTCGACCTCAGGACCGCGTGCCAACAGGCACCCGTGCCGCTGAGAGATATCACCAGCCCCTTTTCCGTATGTGGGATCCGGGAGTTGAACTCGGGCCCTTGCGCTTGCAAGGCAGGCGCTTATGACGCTGAGCCATCTCACCGGCCCGTTTTTTTTATTTGTTTGTTTTTTTTGAGACAGGGTCTCATTATGTAGTTCAGGCTGGCCCTGAATTCATTATATAGCCCAGGCTGGCCTCAAACTCATGGTGATCCTCCTGCCTCAGCCTCCCAAGTGCTGGGATTACAGGTGTGCACCACCACGCCTGGCAAAAATGGACCTTTCTTTTACCTCTCCAGTAACTCAGGGGTTGGCAAAGGCTTTAGGACTAAGGTCCTGTCTCCATTCTTCATGGAGTCCTTGGTCTTCTGGCAGGGTCAAGAGAGCTAATCAGACCCTGAAGTAAACTCTGGCAAAAACTTGCCGAGAGACTCCTGAGACGACTCCTGTTATTGCCAATAGACTTACTGAGAATCTGAAACACCCCCAGACCCTGGCTAAATATGAGTCCATTTGAAATGCTGTATGGGAAGCCTTTTCTATCTTCTGATGTAGTAGTAGACCCAGAGGATACAAATCTCTTACACTATTTGTATTTTTTTTTGGTACCGGGAATCAAACTCAGGACCTTGCGCTCACCAGGCAGGGGCTTGTGCCACTGAGCTATATCCCCGGCCCTACACTATTTTTTTTATATGCAGGTACCGGGAGTCAAACTCAGGACCTCGTGCTTGCCAGGCAGGTGCTTATGCTGCTGAGCTATCTCACCAGCCCCTACACTATTTTTTTTAATGTGGACTAAGTACAACAATACTATATGGGGACAAAGTCCTGCCAGCTTCTGGCCCAGGAGGACCACGTAGTGTCTTCCCTGGAGACCAAGTGCTCATTAAAACTTGGAAAGAAGGGACCCTTGCAGTCAAATTATTATTATTATTATTATTTTTTTTTTTTTTTTTGTAGGTACCGGGGGGTCGACCTCAGGACCTCACGTGCCAACAGGCACCCGTGCCGCTGAGCGATATCACTGGCCCCTTTTTCGTATGTGGGTTCCGGGAGTCGAACTCGGGCCCTCGCGCTTGCCAGGCAGGCGCTTATGCCGCTGAGCCATCTCACCGGCCCAATTATTATTTGTTTTTTTGAGACAAGGTCTCACTATGTAGTTCAGGCTGGCCTCAAACTCATAGCAATCCACCTGCCTCAGCCTCCCAAGTGCTGGGATTACGGGCATGCAACACCAAGCCTGGCTCCTTCAGTCAAATCTACAACCCAAATGAAAGGGCCCCTTTTCAGTGATCCTTACCACACCCACTGCAGTAAAGGCGACAGAGCTAAACAGCTGGATTCACCTTTCTAGGATAAAGCCAACCTCTCCTGAACTGTCTGAGGAAAAAGGCCGTCCAAAAGAAGAAAGCTACTCCTATGAAATTCTTAAAGACCTGAGGCTCCTCTTCAAAAAGCAAGATGCCTGTACTGCTCTGGGTGCAGGTAAGTAGAGTCACTAATGACTCGCAATCTACCACGGTTTACATGGGCACTGGTACTGGGACTCCTGCTTTTTACTGGATCCGCAATGTAGATGATTCTGCTAGGGCTATGGCTCTCAGGATCTTGGTAGTTTATCTATATCCCTCTTCACCATACTTTCCTCTTCACATGAAGCATGGAAATAAAACGCCTTAGAAAATTTTCCTCAAATAATAGCTTAGAAAAATAATGTCTCTGCCAGGGATATAGCTCAGCAGCGCAGCACCTGCCTGGCAAGTGCGAAGTTCTGAGTTTGATTCCTGGTACCCCCCCAAAACAAACAAACAAACAAAAGAACAAAAAGAAAAAAGAAATCCCTACTGGGTTGTCCCATCTCACGCCCACCTTGTGATTTTCCATTTAATTAACATTACCTAAGTGATTATACTCATAATCTTATTGGTCCACCATAGTTTTGTCCCACCTCATGCCCACCTTGTGATTTCCCGTTGGATCAGTGTTACCGAAGTGATTATATTTGTGATCTTATTAGTTGAGTATAGTTTTTCCCACCTTGGCCTTGCCTCACCTTGTGGTTTTGCTCTATAAAATTCCCTTGAAAAGTGGGGTCCTAGGTGATCCACTAGAGACCCCTTCTGTTTCTCTTAGCCAGAAGATTTGTTTCCCCAATAAATATAGCTTTCTTGGCCCTGCCCTCTCCACTCTCTTTCTGGTAGCTGAGTCCGGAGGTGGCCAGCAGAAATGGCACCTCACAAGGGGAAGGAAAAGGAGGAAAAGGTCGTCAGCCTCAGACCTCAGGTGGCTGAAGGAGAGAATGTATTTGGTGTCTGTCACATCTTCACATCCTTCAGTGATACTTTCATCCACGTCGCTGATCTTTCTGGCCAGGAAACCACGTGACTGGCGGGACGAAGGTGAAGCCTGATCCAGATGAATCCTCCCCATACGCTGCCATGTTGGCTGCCCAGGATGTGGCCCAGAGGTGCAAGGAGTTGGGCACCACTGCCCTGCATATCAAACTCTGGGCCACAAGAGGAAATAGGACTAAGACCCCTGGACCTGGCGCTCAGTCAGCCCTCAGTGCGCTCGCTTGCTCACTTGGATATGAAGATTGGGAGGACTGAGGATGTCACGCCCATCCCCTCCAACAGCAGCCGCGGGAAGGGAGGTCCTGGTCTGTGAACAAGACTCAAGTTGTTTTCTGTTAACAAATTACCTGCGTGTAAGCTAAAAAAAAAAAAAAAAAGCTTTCTTTCCCCATCAAGTAGATTCTGCTCTTAACCTCTCTTGTTCCTAGAATTCATTCTTCAATTTTAGAGAACACAAACTCAAACTTGTACTGGACATCTAGCAGGCTGGGAGTTTCTTTCCCCTATATCATTTGGAGATTCATCAAGATAATTGGTTGAGATGAGAGTTTGCTTTTGTTGCATAAATTCTGGACTGTGACTCATTTAGGTAATCAAACTTTTTTATGCTTCAGAATTTTATGTTTTTGTCCATTGCTTATAATTGCTTATGCTTTTTCTCTTATAGAGTTTTGCTAAAACTATGATAAATTTAAGTTAAAAATAGGGGAAGGTTATAAGGTTATGATGCTCCTTTTTTTTTTTTTTGTGGGTACCAGGGGTCGACCTAAGGACCTCACGCGCCAGCAGGCGCCCTTGCTGCTGAGTGATATCACCGGCCCTTTTTTCGTATGTGGGTTCCGGGAGTTGAACTCAGGACCTCGCGCTTGCCAGGCAGGCGCTTATGCCACTGAGCTATCTCGCCGGCCCTATGATGCTTCTTTAATGGGACATTTTTATTCCTGTTTTTATGTGGTGCATTTGGACTTAGTTGTTGAATTTACTAGTGTTCCTTGCTTGATTTGAGACAACAGCGCTAGGCAGAGTAACGTTAGAGCGCCCTCTAGTGGAAGTTAATATAAAATTCTGTCAAATGTGTCTAATGAAATCTAATTCATATTTAGAAAATATACATGCCTATTTATAAACCACAGGACTCCTTCACCAGTTCAAAAATGATAGGTCAGTGGCTATTCTTAAGACTTCAGGGAAGTGTTTCACTCAGACAAACTGGCCTGATCCTTCTTTACACTCTAGAGAAAATATCAAGCCTATTTTGCCTCTGTTTCCTTTCTGGTCTGATCTGCTGATGAGGAGAAGATCATTTTTCTCCACTTTGTACTTTCCTTTTTGGAGGCATGTAAGGTTAAAGAGAGAGGAACTCTAACTGCTGCAACCTTTCCCTCCTACCCAACAATTAAGTTAAGCCCATAGAAAATGAGCATTTGCTAACGCTGAAGACAGGGAAGTCATCTTAGATGAGGAATACATACCCCGTCTCTGGGTCAGATGAGACATCAGAATTTTGCCTGTCCAGAAGAATACACATGAAAGCCATGTCCCACCAGGTGTGGTGCATGCCTATAATCCCATCACTCAAGAGGCTGAGACAAGCCTATAAATTCGAGACCAGCCTGGGCTACATAGTTCAAGGCCAGCCTGAACTACATAGTGAGACCCTATCTCAAAAAAAAAAAAAAGGGCCAGTGAGATGGCTCAGCGGCGTAAGCACCTGCCTTGCAGGCGTGAGGGCCTGAGTTCGACTCCCAGATCCCACATACGAAAAAGGGGCCGGTGATATCACTCAGCGGCACGGGTGCCTGTTGGCACGCGAGGTCCTGAGGTAGACCTCCCAGTACCCACAAGAAAAAAAAAAAAAAAGCCGTGTTCTGACTTAGTATTCTGGGCAGCAGTCTTCTTTGGGAGACTGAACATGAGACCCCATGGAAAGAACTGACTTCTGTGTTAAACCAGAAGGAGGTATTTCCCAAAGCACCACACTTAAGGGACCAAAACACATTTAGCCTATGGGAGAATCTCCAAACCTCTCTCCCCTCCTAGGTCAGGTTCTCATCATTTATGTGTATAAGAGAAGAAAATGCTTGGTAACAAGTTGTGGGCTTTGAAACTTTTACTGTAAACTTATAAAATGCTATGTAATGATTTTTGCTTGGACTTTTATCTATCCCTTATAGAACTTTAACAAACAGTGGTCACTCTGCCAGCTAGTTAATGCTCTTAGAGCAGCTGCCACTCTTAACGCACAGGACAGGTTTCCCTAGCACCTCCTGGTGAATCCCCATTGAAGCCAATGGCCAATGGAATGTTGACCAGACAGGCAGCTGGATTCCTTTCCAGAGACAGAGCTCTGGTTGTGTGGACCAGTAGAAACTGAGAGAGCAACTGAGGTGTCACGGCCAGTGCTACTCTCTGGCAGATACCAAAGGTTCCTCAGTGGAAGCTGAGTCCCAACAGCCCAACTTGGGTAACCAGCAGAAAAATCTCCACTTATCTATCGTACTTTTCTCTTTGATAGTAAGTTAGAAACCCTAATATTTCTCTAACTTGTTGAGAGTTAACTCGAGAACCACCTTGTCATTAGAGCCTCCCCCACAAAAAAAAATCAGGCTGAGGCAACTTGCAACAACTGTTTGTCTTTCATGGAGAAAAACAGCTATCAGGGAAATGATTTATATTTGTGCCTTACATATGCTAACTAAGAGAAAGAAATTTTAGTTAGCCTTTTTCTTCACTGTGCACATAGAAGACTAATAAATGTGCCTTTACTAACATGTGAATTGTGATTGCTAGGTGATGGATACAAGTTTAACCTGTGAGCTTCAGAGATACAAAAATTTTTAAAAAGACTTAAAAAAGCATAGCCCTGTGTTGTAGTCAGGGTTTGTAAGGGGAACAATACAATACAGGACACATAACTTTTAGGATTATTTTGTAATAGTCACCCAAAGAGTCATATACAAAAAGTGCAGGAAATCTGTCCACACACTAAAGATCCAAAGAATCCAGCTGAGGGCCTGGATCCTACAGCAGTGTCCTGTATGAGTCCAGCTGAAGACCTAAAGCCCATGGCCATGCCCTCATGAGTCCAGCCGAAGGCCTAGGGCCCACAACAATGTCTCATGCAAGGATATTTCACGAATCTGCACTGGGAAGGCCCAAAGGTCAGTGGTGGAAGCTAGAAAGTCTGCACCAGCAGGATGAAGGATCTGTGCTAGCAGACTGAGGGATCTACCCCGGAGCCAGGAAGCGACACTCAGAGTAAGAACCGGAGCTCCCCCGAAAGTCACCACAGCCATCCTCAGTGACAGTGAGGTCCCGAGCTCCTCTGACAATGAGAACAGCCAAGTTCCTATCAGGAAAGCCAGCGTGACAAGCTCCTCAAGGAGAACTGACAGCAGCAACTCTTCCTCTCCAGTTCTCCTTTTTATGTTGTTGGCAACAGTCCTCAGGTGGGCCCTCCACACCCAGCACCACGCTGATTCAGTTCAGCTGGGTGTTACAAGCTGACCACCTGTTGTCAATCCACCACACCCTGTCTTGCTGCTATGAAAAGTTTCCTAGGTCATTAGGTAGGTAACACAAGTGTCTGGAGACTTTTTTGCCCTAGGGCCCAGCGCAGAATCCCTCAAGTCAGTTGTTGCTTCTATCTCTAGAGTTGATCTCCTTTGCAGGCTCAGAAGTGCTCCAATTACTTCCAACTCACTTTTTGGTATTTGCCCTCTTCCAGAGAACTAGAAAGCAATGGTTTAGTGCTAAGCAATGCTTCCTTCTTAAACATGACTGTTACAGCTGAGATCATTTGTAACTTGTACTTATAAAAAACACCTAAGGGAGTAAGCACACGAGCTCCCTGGGAAGATCAAATTGTGCACCAGTATGAGGGTGGATAGGCTGGTTGGATTTTATCTTCTGCTCTCTCCAGACAGCATCCATCTGCCCTGGAGTGCAATCAACTCGCAGTGCACCATGAAGGTATAGAAATCAAATAGAAATTAAAGAGATGCCAATTCTTTCATTTTGCATTTTGGAAATAGGGACCTCAGTGTGAGAGTCTCTTACTCCTTTGGAATGTATTCTTAAGCACTGGAAGATGTTTGACCCTCACATGTTGCAAAAGAGCTATCTGATATGTTTCTGCACATATGCACGGCCTACCTATCCCCTAGAGTCAAAGCGGAATATAGAGGAAAGTATTAATTATGATGCTATTTTACAACAAGAATCATACTGTAAAAAAGAGGGGAAATGGTCAGAATTGTCTTATGTTCAGACTTTCTTTGCATTAAGAAATAATCCTTATTTGTGTTCAAAATGTAAATGTGAGCCACAGGAAAACAAGATGCCTCAGGCCCTTAAGGCATCCACTATCCCTGAGCCTGAGCCTCTCTTCCTCGACCTTTGGAACCTGAGGGCGAGGTTTCTAAGACAGCCTTAATCAACACCTCAGCCACTATTACTGAGTCTTAGGCTTCCCAAACTTGCCCTGTGGATCCTGAGGGGCTTCAGAACAGCTACAGCTGAAGCCTCTATGGGGCTATACCCATCCTTAGCTGAGTTTGTTCAAGCTCCTCATGGACAGTACCCCTTACAGGAAGTAAGTGGGGAATTTGGAACTACCTGAGTTCATGTGTCTTTTTTCTCTCAGTGACCTAAAGCAGATTGAGCTAGATCTAGGAAAGTTTTCAGGTGATCTTGCTAAGTACATTGACATCTTTAGAGGATTTACTCAGACCTATGGCCTTGTCTCCTCCAGATTTAAAGCTGTATGCCTGCCCAAGAGAACGCCTGGCATCTATTGAGGGCCTTTAGATAGAGCCTCTGTGGAGTATCTCTGCTGATCACAACTATGACCCCCTTCAGCCTGAAGAAGCCAGAATGGTCATTGCCCTTTACCCCCTCATGGCAGTTAGGGATACTTTTTCAGAGGGGGGAATATTACAGACAGCTAAATTAGGTAGAAATATTATAGGCAGTCAGACAGTGGTATGGTGGCACATGCCTGTAATCCCAGCACTTGGGAGGCTGAGGCGGAAGGAGCACTGTGAATTCAAGGCCAGCCTAAGCTACAAAGTGAGTTCAAGGCCAGCATGAACTGCATAGTGAAACACTGTTTCAAAAAGGTTTAAAAAAAATCAAAGAGAACACAAACTCATACTGGACTTCTAGCAGTTTGGAAGTTTATTCAGCTTATATCATTATTCCCCAATACAGCTTTCCTACTCTAAACTTCTTTTGTCCTTTTGATACAGGGATGATATCAGTGTAAGAGGAATTTTCCCTTCTGGGAAAATACAATCCATGTTGTCCTCCTCCTCCCAATGTTCCGAGAATTAAGCTGTTACAGTTTAAAGTTGCCTAAGTTAGATAAGAATGAGAACAGGGCTGACCAGGGATCTGGATTACAAGATAAGAACAACCCCATGACTAAGGAATTTACAAAATATGCCTTTATGAGATAAGAACAACCCCATGACTAAGGAATTTACAAAATAGGAGACATCCTCCGCCGCCCAGCCTTAAATTTCCGTATGATTGTCTTCTCCCAATGAATGTAAAAAGCTGTTTAAACTAACCAATGCCATCTGCTTCTGTAACCGCGCTTGCAAAGACCCCTCCTCCCTTTGTTCTATAGACATATAAGCCCTGCACAGACAAACCTCGTGGCTCTCTGTTCCTGCGTGTTCAGTGAGCCCCATGCATGCTTGGTCAATAAAACCCCTTGCCTTTTGCATGAGAGAATGCTTCTTGGAGTCTTCCTTCATGCGGCGGGCATCTCTACCCTAACATTGGGGGCTCGTCTGGGATTGGAGATTGCCCCCTGCGTCGGAGGGCTTCAACAGACACCTCTCGGGGTAAGTACGGCCGTTTCTCTCTCTCCCTCTCTCTTTGCCTCTCTTTGTCTTACTTTCACTTTGCGATCGCCTAGTTTTTGTTGTGATGGGCACCAAGACACGTGAGCTCTTGGTCCCAGTGACTTGCCTCTGGGCTTCTGGGTCACAAGTCACTTCCCCGGGGGATGCCTCAGGGATTATAGGTCCATAGGGCCTATTCAGCGGGGGGTTCCCCGGTCATGTTTCTACATAGGCTCCTGGAGCCTACCTCCTGGGCTCCTGAGGGTCTATTCAGCGGGGGATTCCCCGGTTGTAACTCTTTCACTTCCTCTTTTGGAGAAGTTTTGTGTGCCGGCATTTGTCTATTGTCTTGGTTGTAGTGTTTGTCTGTCTTTGTTTGTTTGGCACCACTAACCTCTTTTGTTCCACAGCACCCACCATGGGACAAGCAACATCCACCCCTCTCTCTCTTACCCTAGACCATTGGTTGGAAGTGAGAGAGAGGGCTCATAATCTTTCTTTACTTGTCAAAAAAGGTAAATGGCAGACTTTATGCTCGACAGAGTGGCCTACTTTTCAAGTGGGATGGCCACCAGAGGGAACCTTCCACCTCCCCCTCATCCAGGCGGTTAAGGCTATAGTCTTCCGCCCTGGGAGACAAGGACATCCTGACCACCAACCTTACATCATGGTATGGCAGGACCTATATGAAAATCCTCCAAAATGGGTAAGGCCCTTTCTACCTCCGGCTCTACCCGAGCCCGTCACTCTCTTACCCATGAAAAGTCAATCCCTAACTCCCAACCTCTATCCTTCCCTCCCTTCTCCGGTCCTACCCGAATCACAATCTGACTTAATCCTATTGGATTCTGAGGCACCGCCTCCTCCTTATCCCCCTCTACCCTCTGCTCCAACTGAGGCGACTGCTGCTGCTCCTCCTCCCCGTTCTCCTACCCCACCCTCTTCACTCTCTTCCCCCGAGTTGACTCCGCAGGGCCTTCTGGTTGATGCTACAGACCATGGGCCAGCTCAGGGATCCTGAAGTCGGTGGGCCCTGGGCCCACAAGATGGAGTGGCAATTACACTCCCCCTCAGACCGCATGGACCCATGCTGGAAGATGGACATGGGGGGGAAATGCCAGCACTCCAATACTGGCCCTTTTCTTCTTCCGACTTATATAATTGGAAAAATAATAACCCTCCTTTCTCTGAGGATCCTTCTAGGTTAACAGGGTTGATGGAATCTCTCATGTTCACTCACCAGCCTACCTGGGACGATTGTCAACAGTTGTTGGGGACCTTGTTCACCACTGAAGAAAAGGATCGAGTCCTCATAGAGGCCAGAAAGCTCGTGCCAGGACAGGATGGGAGACCTACCCAGCTCCCAAATATCATTGATGACTTCTTCCCGTTGCGTCATCCTAATTGGGACCCCAATACTCCAACAGGTAGGGAGCATCTGTCCATCTATCACCAGACTCTAGTGGTGGGTTTCCGAGCAGCCGCTAGGCAGCCTACAAATTTGGCTAAGGTAAGGGAGATCCTTCAAGGGCCTACCGAGTCACCCTCGATATTCCTAGAGAGACTAATGGAGGCTTACCGTAGGTACACTCCCTTTGACCCTCAAGACGAGGGACAACGGGCATCTGTTGCCATGGCCTTTATAGGACAGTCAGCTTCAGATATTAGGCGTAAGCTCCAATGACTAGACAGATTACAGGACTTAACCTTAAGAGATTTAGTGAAAGAGGCTGACAGAGTATATTATAAGAGAGAAACAGAAGAGGAAAAAGAACAGAGAAAGGAAAGAGAGAAAGAGGAAAAAGAACTAATCAGAGATAGAAGGAGGAATAAGGAATTGACAAAAATCTTGGCCACAGTTGTAAAAGGCATTCAGGGAGAAATAGATGAAGGTAAGCCACGCCGCCCTCCTCTTGACCCCAACCAATGTGCATATTGCAAGGAACAAGGACATCTCATGAGAGAGTGTCTCAAGCTTAAAAGGAAAAAGGAAAGATAAAAGAAACAAAAACAGGTGTTGGAGGCTCAACAGCGCCAACAGCCTAATATACTGGCCTTAGAAGAAGAAGACTAGAGGGGATGGGGCTCGGACCCCCTCCCCGAGCTCAGGGTAACTTTCAATGTGGAGGGGACCCCAATTGATTTTGAAGTAGATACAGGAGCTGTCTTTTCTGCTCTCCAAGCCCCATTGGGACCTCTTTCCTCTAAGAGGTCCCTAGTTCAAGGGGCTAATGGGAGCAAATTCAGAGCATGGACTACTAAAAGAACTATGGACTTAGGTAAAGGAAAAGTCCAACATTCTTTCTTGGTAATACCAGAATGCCCAGCTCCCCTCATGGGAAGAGATCTCTTAACCAAATTAAGAGCCAAAATAACTTTTGAGCCCCAGGGACCCCAAGTGACTTTTCTTAACCCCCTGGTGAGCCAACCTATGGTGACTATGCTTACTTTGGCAACTGATGATGAATATCAACTTTATAGCCAGCCTACGGTTTCAACTATACCCCAAAATTGGATAATGGAATTCCCTGATTCCTGGGCTGAAACAGCTGGATTGGGACTGGCCACTTTACAACCCCCTGTGGTAATTTCCTTAAAGGCCTCCGCCTCACCGGTCCATATCAAACAATATTATATAAACAAAGAGGCCCATCAAGGGATAAAGAGACACATACAGAAGTTTCTCAAACTAGGGGTGTTGGTACTGTGTTGTTCGGCTCGGAATACGCCCTTGTTACCGGTCAAAAAGCCGGGAACAGGAGATTACAGACCAGTACAAGACCTAAGAGAGGTAAACAACAGAGTAGAAGATATACACCCCACAGTGCCTAATCCATATAATTTGCTTAGTACTTTGGGTGCCAAAAAGACTTGGTATATGGTCCTAGACTTAAAAGATGCTTTCTTTTGTCTATCGCTACATAAAGATAGTCAGCCTCTGTTTGCCTTTGAATGGACAGACCCTGACACAGGGATGTCAGGACAATTGACTTGGACCCGCCTCCCTCAGGGATTTAAGAACTCCCCTACCATCTTTGATGAAGCTCTCCATAAGGACCTGGCTACCTTTCGAGTCCAACACCCCGCTGTGACCTTGCTCCAGTATGTGGACGATCTTCTGCTGGCCGCAGATTCAGAAACAGACTGTATGTATGGGACTCGGGAACTATTACAAGAATTAGCCAGATTGGGATACCGAGCCTCTGCTAAGAAGGCTCAAATTTGCCAAAAAGAGGTTATCTTCTTAGGATACACCCTCAAAAATGGAAAACGATGGCTCACAGAAGCTAGAAAAAAAACTGTTACTCAAATTCCTCCACCTACGAGTAAGAGACAATTGCAGGAATTTCTGGGAACTGCGGGGTTTTGCTGCCTATGGATCCCTGGTTTCGCCTCCTTGGCTGCTCCCCTCTATCCCCTCCTAAAGGGAGATGCCACCTTTACCTGGGGCGCTGACCAACAACAGGCCTTTGATGATATCAAAAAGGCTCTGTTATCTGCCCCTGCTTTGGCTCTCCCCAATATAGAAAAACCCTTTACTCTCTATATTGAAGTGAAACGGGGGGTAGCTCAAGGGGTGCTAACTCAGGCTTTCAGCCCATGGAGATGACCTGTGGCCTATTTATCAAAGAGATTAGATCCTGTGGCCAATGGGTGGCCCCATTGTCTAAAGGCTATCGCAGCAGCAGCTATCCTAACCAAAGATGCAGATAAATTGACTCTGGGACAAAAGTTGACTATAATAGCCCCACACACACTGGAAAATGTTATTCGTCAGCCTCCAGATAGATGGCTCTCTAACGCCAGAATTACTCACTACCAAAGCCTCCTGCTTAATAAGGACCAAATAACATTTGGTCCTCCAACTACCCTCAACCTGGCCACTCTACTGCCTGAAGAGACATCAGAGCCAATCCTACATACTTGTCAAGAAATCCTGGCAGAGGAAATTGGAATTCGTCGAGACCTGACAGACCAGCCACTCCCAGATGCTGAGGTAACCTGGTTCACCGACGGTAGCAGTTTCTTACTAGAAGGTAAGAGACACGCGGGGGCTGCGGTTACAGATGGGACTCGAGTTATCTGGTCGTCAGGACTAAGAGAAGGCACATCCGCACAGAGGGCGGAACTAATCGCCCTTTCAAAGGCCTTAGAGTTGGCACAGGGAAAAAGGGCAACCATCTATACTGACAGCCGCTATGCTTTTGCTACAGCACACATTCATGGGGCTATTTACCAGCAGAGAGGACTCTTAACTTCAGCTGGAAAAGAGATCAAAAACAAACAAGAAATTCTCAGGCTCTTAACGGCTATTATGTTACCACAAAAATTGGCCATAGTACACTGCAACAGCCACCAGAAGGGTACAAGCCCTATAATACGGGGCAACAACCATGCAGATAAAGCTGCGAAACAGGCGGCCTTAGGTGCCCCTACTGCTCTGCTCCTAGAGGTCGATGCTCCACCTGAGACATATCCAAACGAGCCTCTCTGAGCTCCCAAGATGGGAGAATCAGAACTTTTAGCCTACTTCCAACAAGCTCATAAGTTAACCCATCTGGGGACAAAAAAGCTGTGTTTATTGGCCAGGAGTCAATTAACAGATAGTCAATTGTCAGCCACCCAAATTAAGAAACTAGCGGAACAAGTTACCAAAAACTGCCAGACTTGCCAGATTGTTAACACCTTCCCCTCCAAATCCTCGGAAGGAAAGAGATTACGAGGAACTCGACCGGGACAGTTCTGGGAGGTGGATTTTACTGAAATAAAACCAGCCAGATATAACCTTAAATACTTGTTAGTCTTTATAGACACTTTCTCAGGATGGACCGAGGCATTCCCTACCAAAAGGGAAACTGCACAGACGGTAATAAAAAAGTTAATGGAAGAGATCTTTCCTCGTTTTGGCCTGCCAAAGGTAATTGGGTCTGACAATGGACCGGCGTTTGTGGCTCAAGTAAGTCAGGGATTGGCCAAGATATTGGGGATTGATTGGAAACTTCATTGTGCTTATAGACCCCAGAGTTCAGGACAGGTAGAGAGAATGAATAGAACAATCAAAGAGACCTTGACTAAATTAGTCAAAGAGACTGGCTCTAAAGATTGGACCATGCTCCTACCCTATGCTTTGTTTTAGAGCTAGGAACACCCCTTCTTCCCAGCCGCCCAATTTGACACCTTTTGAGATCCTATATGGAACCCCTCCTCCCATCCGAGACCTCAGCCCCCTACCTGAGGGCACCCATTTACCCCATACTCTCTTGATTGATAGACTCCAGGCTCTGGACCAAATTCAGAGGACCCTGTGGCGTCAACTCTCTTCAGCCTACCAGCCAAGCGACGAACCCACTCCTCATCTATACAACATAGGTGACTTCGTCTATGTCCGTCGCCACCAGGTACAGACCCTAGAACCTCGCTGGAAAGGATCCTACCAGGTACTCCTGACTACCCCCACAGCAGTTAAGGTTGATGGCATCGCGTCCTGGATGCCTCTCACCTCAAGCCGGCCCCTTCGCCGCCAGGGTCTCAATGGAAACTGGAAAAGACTGATAATCCCCTCAAGTTACGGGTTCGTTGTATGGCTATGGGTGGGGATAATGGGGACCACACTCTCTCAAGGGGCAAACAACCCACACCGACCTTGGAAATGGTCGATCACTCACTGGAGTGATCAAAGGGAAATCAAGACTTAGATAGAGTCAGGAAATCCAACATTTGAAGTCTATTCTTGTGACCTTGTGCCTATTCGACCATGCCTCAACAAAATACCAATCTATCTTTGTCCTGCTGCTATAGAAGGTAAAACATATTGTAACTCCCCAGGACATTACTACTGTGCCTACTGGGGTTGTGAGACAATAGCAACTGCATGGACACCTGCTCATCCCGATAGACATCTTAGAGTACAATGGGGGCCAAACAATTGCCAGCCATTCGATTACTGGTATCATACTAAACAAAATTGTGAGTACTTAAATATAACTGTTACCACCCCTGACAAAACTGGCTGGCTAACAGGACGTACCTGGGGACTTAGATACTATGAACCAAGTACAGACAGGGGCGGCCTTTTCTTCATAAGAAAGACTCCTCCAGAAAAGCCGCCTATGGCCATACGCCCAAATCCTGCCTTAAGAGCGCCCAAAGCCAGTGTACCCCCAAAGAGGCTGGAGCTACCCAATACTGTGGCTCAATCGACAAGAGCCCCTTCCTCACTCTCCAAAACCACTAGAACACCCATACCCATTATAACCAGACTATACAACTTAATTCTGGGGGCCTATTCTATCCTAAATTATACTCAATAATACCTATGACACCATTACTAGTGCCACTTGTGACTGGAATAATAACTATAAGCTTACTCTCCCTGAGGTTACTGGTAAAGGAGTCTGTATAGGAAGCCCCCCAAGTGACATCAGACGGGCTTTATGTTTACAGATCCATAATATACCCACCTCAACGGCATACTTAATTCCTCCTCAAGGGACCCATTGGGCATGTAACACTGGAATAACCCCTTGTGTCTCCACTAAGGTGTTTAACAATTTGGCCCATTACTGTGTTATGGTAAAAATATTTCCTCGGATAATATACCATCAAAGTAGATCATTCAAGGATCGGCGAGAACCTATATCCCTAACCTTGGCCGTCCTTACAGGATTAGGAATCGCCACTGGAGTGGGGACAGGGACAGCGACGTTAATACAAGGCTTATTTGAGTCTTGGTTTAGCCAGTCCCCCTGGCTCACCGCCTTACTGTCAGCTCTAACAGGACCCTTGATTGTGTTACTTTTAATAATAACTATAGGACACTATATATTAAATAAAATAATAAACCTACTACAAAATCAGATTGGCAATGTAAAACTAATGCTCATCAAACAACAATATGCATTTCCAGATGATCCTAAGAACGGACACTCCGATCTCTAAGATTAGAGATTCACAAAAACAAAAAGGGGGGAATGTAAGAGGAATTTTCCCTTCTGGGAAAATACAATCCATGCTGTCCTCCTCCTCCCAATGTTCCGAGAATTAAGCTGTTACAGTTTAAAGTTGCCTAAGTTAGATAAGAATGAGAACAGGGCTGACCAGGGATCTGGATTACAAGATAAGAACAACCCCATAACTAAGGAATTTACAAAATATGCCTTTACGAGATAAGAACAACCCCATGACTAAGGAATTTACAAAATAGGAGACATCCTCCGCTGCCCAGCCTTAAATTTCCGTATGATTGTCTTCTCCCAATGAATGTAAAAAGCTGTTTAAACTAACCAATGCCATCTGCTTCTGTAACCGTGCTTGCAAAGACCCCTCCTCCCTTTGTTCTATAGACATATAAGCCCTGCACAGACAAACCTCGTGGCTCTCTGTTCCTGCGTGTTCAGTGAGCCCCATGCATGCTTGGTCAATAAAACCCCTTGCCTTTTGCATGAGAGAATGCTTCTTGGAGTCTTCCTTCACGCGGCGGGAGTCTCTACCCTAACATCAGAACCTTCAAATATGATATAAGGGAAATATTATAATTCCCAACCTGTTAGATGTCTAATACGCTGAGTTCATGTTCTCTAAAAATAAAAGAATGAATTCTAGGAACAACAGAGGTTAAGCGTAGGAAGTATTTATTGAGAGAAAGCTTCTGTCTGAGAGGGACAGAAGGGGTCCTGAGTGGGTGGCCCACCAATGCCATTTTTTAAGGGTGTTTATTGAGCAAAGCCACGAGGTGAGGGGGATTCAAGGTGGGACAAAACTATAGTCAACTAATAAGATTACCAGCATAGTTGTTTAGGTAATATTGGTCCAATGGGAAATCACAAGGCAGGCGTGAGTTGGGACAAAACTATGGTGAACCAATAAAACTACAAGTATAGTCGCTTAGGTAATATTAATTAAATGGGGATCAAATAGTCAAGTCAGGTAGCAAGAGCACATGGGAGGGTCAAGGATTTTCCTGGAAGGTGTGGGTTAAGGAGGTTTTGGTCCCTGACCCAAGGTAATTGATGTCTATTTAGAATATCAATCACTGCTGTTCATCGCTAGGGGAAGTATGTGGGTGTAGTCAGTCCTTTTTTTCTTGAAGCCTGGCCTTCAGTGAATGTGCCTCAGGCCACAGCTGTTTTCTGTGCTGAGGGCCCAGAGCTGTCTAACTGCCTGTAATATTTGTAGCTAACTTAGCTGTCTATAATAGGGAGACTTTGTCAGAAGGAAGGAGGGAAGGGAGGAAGGACAGAAGGAAAAAAGGCAGAAAGGAAGGAAGAGAGGGACTCAGTAATTACCTGAATGACTCCGTTTTGTCTGGCCTGCTCTCTCTGAGTCATTTATCTTCAACTTGTCTCAAATTTCAGGGAGTGGAGCTTTGGAAGCAGGTCACCTCAGCCTTGAGCAATATTTCTTGGAGCCAGCAGGGCCCTTCTGAAGGACCAAACCTGAAGCAATGATCAACCAGACAATAGTGAATGGTCCCCTTACTCCTAAAATGGCACCTGCCTAACATGGCACCCACACAAAGGACAACAGCCTGTCCCACCCAATGAGACTTCCGTATTCTTGTCCTGTCCCCAGATAGACTTCCCGCTTCCCTTTCCCTCACCTGCCAAATGTTGTCCAATCCCTGGGTCACAACCCCCCTCTGGTGTGACGCCCCCGAGCTTACATAATAAGCTGTATATAAAGTCCTCCCTCACCCTCCTTTTCTCTGAGGGTCTCTTGCACTCTACTGCAACCGTTCTGCGCTGGCAATAAAGGCTTTCTTTGATTTTATTCCTCATCTTTACTTGCGCAAAACCTAACACTAACCGAGACTGCCTAACTATTCCTACTTTTTTTGTGGGGGAATCGTTTGAAGACAGTGTCTTGCTGTATATTCAAACCTGCATCGATCCTCAGTGTGCCACCCCGCCCAGCACTACACATACACTGTCCTCCTTGCCCTGTCCTCTTTTTGTTACAGTTGAACGGGTCCGTAATAGTCCAGGTTCTTATGTGTGAAGAGGGAAGAATTCCTGAGCGTAAGTAACTCCCAAGTAGTAAGTATTAAGTAGCTATGTTTATTGAAGATCATGGGAAAGGTAACAGCAGCAACAGAAGAAAAAAAAAAAAAAAAGGGAAAAGAGGGCCAATAACTCAGGCTTTCAGAATTCAAGGCCAGACACCTCAGGCTTTGGGTGCCTCCCACTGACCCCTTGGTGCTGCCCCTGCTCTGCCACCTAGGGCATGGTTATCTCTTAGGCTTTTGTTACTTCATTTTGTTCCTCTCCTGGGATCCTGGAAGCAGGAATAACTGTAGGGTGCTGTTTACAGTTAAATGGGGGGGAGGGAGTGACTCAGCTCTTTTGTTTCTAACCGTACTAATTCTTCCTCTATGGATGCCTATAGTTCATGTCAGTCCCCCAAAGACAGGGCTTCCCCCCTTTTCCTTCCTTCCTAGTTTGGCCATGTAACCGGGTTGGGTCTGAGGGTCCTTGAGGCTGAAGTAAGCAACTTAACCCATCTTTTTTTTTGAAACAAAGTTGACTATTTTATTTATCTTATTTTATTTTATTTATTTATTTTTTTTTTGAGATAGGGCCTCACTATGTAGTTCAGGCTGGCCTTAAATTCACTATGTAGGCCAGGCTGGCCTTTAACTCATGGCAATCCTCTTGCCTCGGCCTCCTGAGTGCTGGATTACAGGTGTGCACCACCATGTCCAGCTCAAAGCGCAATTTTTAAAAGCTTGATTTTCTTGTCTCCTTTCTACCTAGTGTTCACTTCTTCTATAGTGCTAGATGTCAAATACACTGAGTTTGTGTTCCCCAAAGTCAAAGAATGAATTCTAAGAAACAATGGAGCTAAGAGTAAGAAAATTTATTGGAGAATAGGAATGGAGAATGGGGGATAAGAATAATTCCTGAGAGACAGGAGGGGTCCTGAATGGGTTGCCAATGAACTCGCCTCTCAAAGGAAATTTTATAGAGCAAAATCATGAGGCGGGTACAGCGTGGGTCAAAATTATGATCAATCAATAAGATTGCAAGTATAGTTACTTAGGTAATATTGATCCAATGGTAGCAAGGGTACATGAGTGACATCATTTAATGTTTGTAGATAATCTATAGTCTTGGCCTTGTCCTTAATCTTAGCACTTTTAGTCTTACAGTCTTAGCAGGCTTGAGAGGATGGCCCACCCCTAATGAGATAATGGGAAATCTCAAAAGGGTGATAATCCCAAACTTCCATTCATCTCTTAGAGAAGTATGTGAAACTACAATTAGACTTTAATCTTCAGACGCGCCTCCAGCCACAGTCCTGGCGGATTCTCATCTTTTGCACTGACTCCCTTGAGGGTCCAGCCCTGTTTGACTGCCTACTATATTTCTTTCTTTTTTTTTTAAATGTGGGTACTGGGAGTTGAACTCAGGACCTCGTGCTTGCAAGCAGGCGCTTGTGCCACTGAGCGATATTACCGGCCCTTTTTTTCCTTTATATGGGTACCGGGAGTCAAACTCAGGACCTTGCGATTGCAGGGCTATCTCACTGGCCCCCATGCCTACTATATTTCTACCTAACTTGGCTATCTATAATACTATTATAGGCAGCTAAATTAGATAGAAATTAATATACAGTCAGAGAGGGACTGGGCTCAAGGAGGTCAGTGAAAATTAAAGGCACCAGAATTGTGGCTGAGCCGGGTGTGGTGGCACATACCTGTAATCCCAGCACTCAGGAATCTGAAGCAGGAGGATTGCCACAAGTTCCAGGCCAGCCTGGGCTACATAGTGAGTTCAAGATCAGCCTGAGCTACACAGTGAGACCCTGTCTCAAAAAAAAAAAAAAAAAAAAAAATTGTGGCTGGAGGCACATTTGAAGAAGGCATAAGGTTCAAATGGGACCTGACTCCCCCAGCCCCCAGTCTTTTGCCCACAGAAGCCCTACTCTGCAGGAAACTCAGCTCTCAGCAAGGAATTTAGCTCAGTTCCCAGTCATGGGAAGCACAAGAAAAGAGATAAGATAGGACAAGAACTTTTACAGCTCCTGGGACATCTGGAGACACCCAAGAATTTACACAGGATGCTTCAAGGACTCTGCCCACTGAGATGCAAGGCTGCCAGAGAACTTTAACCACAGATATTGGTTGGGATCTTCCCACCTAATGTCCCCTGCCTTCTCTCCAACCCTATAAAAAGGGACACACTTCTCTTTGTTCCTGGCAGATGGTCTTATCGCACTCTCTGCCTGCTCCATGATAAATTCCAGGCCGTGTTGCCTTTACACAAACCTGGTGGTCTCTGCTGGCTCTTCCCCTCCCCCTGTATGTTATATATGTTACAGAAGGCAAGACCGTAAGATAAAGTCACCATGGACTAGCTTACATATTTCTCTAAGTGATAAGTAGAAATTTGACACTATACTGTGATTGGTATTACCCAGTCCCTTTTTTTTTTTTTTGGTACTGGGAATCGAACTCAGGACCTTGCGCTTGCCAGGCAGCCGCTGCACCACCAAACTATAATCCCAGCCTTGCCCAGTCCATTAAGTCCAGACATGTATTAGACACCGGGGTGGGTGACCTGAACACCTGGACCCAACCCTTCCCAAAACTGTTCCAATTTTAGGGGTCATAGATAAGCCAAGGTTAATGATGTCACCCATATACCCTTGTTACATGCGCTACTTCCCTATTGGATCCATATTAGCTAAGCCGGTGTACTTGTAATCTTATTGGTGATTACAGTTCGACCCATGTTGCACCCACATTGTGACCTTGCTGTATAAATTACCCCTGACAAAGGGCCTTGGTGGCAGCCCACTTGGGACCCTACCTGTCTCTCAGGAACGGTCCCTCAATAAACTTTTCCTACTCTAAACCTTCTCCGTCCTTCGGGATTCCTTCTTTGAGTTCAGGGGACATGAACTTGGCATATCTGACAACCAGCAGGTTGGGAGTCATATTTCTCCTGTATCCCTCCCTCAACCATACTGAACCTATTGCTTTCCTGCTTCTCTACCACTTGCCTCTGATCATACTCTCGAGGTGACCAATGTCTGAATCTGGCCCGTTGGGACCCCAGAGTCAGTGCCTTGCCTAGGATTCTGATGACACCACCACAGCAGAGTCTGTACTATCCTAGTGCTGGTCACTGGCACTCTACCAGACTGCAGAACATCTGATTGGCTAGGCTTAGGGCAAAAGCCCTTTGCCTGGGCAGAGGAAGCTGGGAAAGTGTTTGGTATGTCCTCTGTCCTAGATGAGAGGACAGCTCAGCTGCTGGTGAGGAATGGCAAAGACCCTTGTAGAGAAAATAGTTTATTTTGTTAGTTTATGAGTAAGGCAGCTAGCTAGGGGAAGGGCCTGAGACAGAGTTGGGTGATCAGTCAGACTGATAAGAATTAAAATAAGAATAGACATCCTGGGCATGGTGACACATGCCTGTAATCCTACCACTTGGGAGACTGAGGCAGGAGGATCACTGAGAGTTGGAGGCCAGCCTGGACTACACAGTGAGTTCAAAGGCAGCCTGAACTACGAGACCCTGTATCAAACAAACAAACAAACAAATGAACAAACAAACACCCGAAAAAGAATAGACAGTGAGCTAGGTAGGTAGGACTTTGGACCAAGGATGAATTTCCAAATGTTACAGCAGTCTTTGATTTACCAGAGTCAAAGAAACCAAGCAGCACTCAGAGAGGTGGAGGGAACCAAACTTTGTTCCACCCGTGGGTCCAGAGGAGCTGCTTGCTCCAAAGTCTGAGCCCCGAGCCTTTGGGGGCTGTCTTACACAGCGGTTTTAGGTGGGAATGCACAGGCTGAGTTGCAGAGGCAGAACAGGGCATGGGTAAGCACAGGGGGTTTGAGGCGGGCTGTACAAGCAAGATTCCAGAAGTGGAATGAGACAGCTGCTTTGTGCAAGCTATCCATTTTGGTTCTAAGCTTTGGTTTTCCAAAGTTTTGTTTTCCTCATCACTCAGGCAACATGGGATGCAGCTCCCTCCCTACTAAAGGGAAGTACATTCACTCCCCACTAAGGTCCAGAATTTTGAGAAATTTAAAATCCAAAATAGCCCATTTTTTCTCTAATATCCTAGTTTCCTGTAAACCCTACATTTTGAGGAACTGGGTTGGAAGCCTGAGTTCCAATTGGTCATTTTAAATCCACACAGCCATCTGTGATTGGTGGCCACTACACAGTTGAGCAGTTCCTGTGCTCTGCTTATCTACAACTGGCTCTGAATCGAGGGTCATGAGGCCACCCACTCAGGACCCCTCCTGGAAATCCAGGAGCTCTTCTCCTCCTTATTCCCAAGAAAACACCCCTAACCTTCTCCTCTGGTTTGCAACTTCCTTCCTGGACGTTTGCATACACACAGTAACACTAGGCCAGCGTACCACGGCCAATCCTGGGTTGAAGGGCCAAATCCACCCCCATGCTGTAGGGCATTGGGCTTTCTCAGCATTACTGGGTATTGCTTTGGCCTGCCAGTCCCATACAGGTGCCCATCTACAAACTGTAATCAAGATCCCAGCAGCAAACAGTTGTTCTTATCAAGCTGGATTTGAGGAGAATTTACTAAAACTGCTATTTCCAAGACTATAGGCGGGATTGTGCGCTACCTAGCCTGGTGCAGTACCCGGGGCTAACAACAGAGAGAGCCCTTTCCGTTCCTTGGCCTGCAGGGGCAAGCAGGAAGGGTTACTAGAACCTGGTGGGTTCTAGCCCCAACCTTCCACCACCAACATCCATCCTGCTTCTGTGACCCGTTTTTTTTTTTTTTTTTTTTTTTTCCTTGCTGAGCTAGTCCAGCTGGCCTGGGTTCTCACATTGTGTGTTCTTGCACAGATTTGGGTCCCCTCAACCTTGTTGAGACCCTTATGTTTGGCAAAGTGAGTTTGCTTTCTGCATGGGAGGGGCCAGCTTCCCTAGACAGCTCATGGATATAACTGTTTCAGGTTTTGGAGGTCTGACCTACATCACAATGCTCACACGACCATGAGATGCAGGGTTGAAATTTCCAAGCTTTGTGGAGTTCCTGGCCATCACCTTGTCCTGCTCATGCACAGCCTGGGCTGGGCCCGGAGCCCCATCACGCTTAAATGTGAAGGTCTCACATGGGCTATGTGTGAGCTGTGGGCAGACAAGGAATGGAGGAGCCCAACACTGGGAAAGTCAAGCGGGTGAGAACAGGTGAGAAGCGCCTAGAGGATCTGGGAATGGAGCCACAGCCCAGAGAGATGCGGGGAGGTGAGACAGGACCACTCTTAGGAACTCAGCTGGAAAACCAAGGGATAAGAAACCAGTTCATGCATGGTGGAGAATGGCATGGCAGTTCCTGGGGAGGCAGAAGCAGACTCTGGAGAGCATTCTCTAGGATGCTGGAGGGATCATGGAGGATGTGGAGGGGAGCAAGTGGTGGTCATCTCCAGGGAAAGGAGCACTTTGGCTTTATCTAATTTTGGACAGCAGATTCAGAAGGCAGAGGGGGATGAGGCTGTATCAGGGAAGATATGGCTGAGGCCCCTCGTTAAGCATCCTGGCTGGAACCTGAGTTTGGTGGCACATGCTTGTAATCCCAGCACTGTGGGAGGCTGAGGCAGGAGGATCTCAAGTTGGAGTGCAGCTGGGCAATTTAATGATTGAGACCCTAGAAAGACTAAGGATGTTATATTCAGTACTAAGGCCCTGAGTTCAAGCCTCACCATGGATGGGGTGGAGTGGGGGAGAGCACCCTGCCTAGGGACAGTGCTATTCCTGCCTCCTGTGTGTGCTCTGAGCATCCGTGTCTTCAACTTCTCAGTCAGGTGGTGTCGGGTGCTTATTGGAAACCCAGGCCTTCTACTTATGGGGTCGGGGCAGAGGGTACTGGGGATTGAACTCAGGGTCTTTGCACTGAGCTACATCTCCAGCCCTTTTATTTTTGAGACAGGGTCTTGTGAAGTTGCTAAATAGGCCAGGCTGGGCTCGAACTTGCAATCTTGCCTCAGCCTCCCAGAGTGCTGGATTCCTAGGCGCTCACCCCCTCCCCATTCTAAGCCCATAGTCTGGGGTACCCCTAGATGAAAAGGATGTGGTGGTCCAGGGGAGTACACACTAGCTCAGGTGCCCCTTCTTTTTTTTTTTTTTTTTGAACTCAGCACCTTGCGCTTGCCAGGCAGGCGCTGTGCCGCTGGGCTCTGTCACCGCCCCCACCTTGCATTTTATATTTTCTGCATTGAGTACCTCCTACTAGCTGGTCCAGATGCAGGATGGGGCAGGGCGGAAATCCTGGGCAGAACCCCGGCCCCCTTCCCAGGCTGTGCCAGGACCCGTTCTCACATTGAGGGGCGGGTGGCCTGTCAGGCCTGTGCCAGAGTATGGCCCGCACGGACCCCAGGAGCCCCCAGCTCCCCAGTCCCTGTGGGGCTCCTGAGCAAGCCCGGGCCAGGGCTGGGTCGCAGGCGACACAGCCGTCCTGGCGGGGTCGGGGCGGGCTGTGCTGAGAGCCGGGTCCGGGGAAACTTTCCAGAAGAGCTGGGTTCTCGGGGCGCCCACCGGGAGCCGAGTTCTGGCCAGGACCTGCCTCGCCCCCTCCCAGACTGCCGGGTGCAGGGCGAGGACGCGGACGGCTGCTCCCCTCCTCCCGCCGGGCGGGGGTTCCGGGAACGCGGGGCGGGGCCAGGCGGGAGCTGTGGCCGCCCGCGGGCCGCCGCCCTCGGTCCCGCAGCCTTCGGTCCTCCCGTCGGTCCGCCGTCGCCCGCCGCCCCCGGCATGGCCGCGCCGGCCCCCGCGCCCCGGACGCTCTGGCTGCTGCTGCTGCTCGTGCCGGCGCCCCCGGGGGGTGAGCTGGGGAGGTTCCGGGGGCGGGCGGACGCTCCCCTCGGCCGGCGACAGCGCCCCGGACGGTCGCGACCCTGCCGCGGCGCCTCGCCGACCCTACCCAGCCCGGGCCGCGGCCCCGCTGTGCGCCCGGGTTGGGCGGCGAGGTCAGCCCGCCTTGCCGTCGGGGGCTGGCCGGGGTCCCCGCGGCTCCCAGCCGATCCTCCTGCGGAGGGCGGCCCCGCAGCCCTGCTTCCGGCCGGGGCCCTCCTCGCCCCCTGTTCCTGAGGCTGTGGGGGCCCAGGCGGACCTGGGCGGTGACGCACCCGCCGGGCGTGCGAGGGCAGGCAAAGACGCGCCCAGGGTCTTGGGCGGGCAGCCAGGGGGCCTCTTGGGAGTTGGGATTGGACCAGTGCCTGGCCTAGCCTTGAAAGCCAAGGCCCCTTTGGGGCGGGTGGCTTCCTGGAGGGGGAGGGCTTTGTTTCCTGAGGCCCTGGGGTGGAGAAAAGAGAGGGGGAGCCCTGTGTCCAGGTGACCCCCTTCTGTGAGGGGGAGGTCCCTGCTCCAGGTGTGTGTCTGCTGCTTGGCCTGTGGCTACTCTGTGAAGGCCCATGCCGGGGTTCATCTCCGCTGCCGCACGGGGGCCATGCACAAGGGCCGTGCTTTCCCATGGCCAGTGGGCCAAGCCGGGCTTGCAGATGCCAAGCTTCGCCAGAGCCAGAGCAGACTTTTTTTTTTTTTTTAAGACAGGGTCTTGCTATGAAGTTCAGCGTAGCATTGAACCGTGTAGCCCAGGCTGACCTTGAACTTGTTGCAGTCCTCCTGACTCGGCCTTCCCAGTGCTGTGATTACAGGCATGGGCCACCACACCCAGCTTGCCAGAGCCGACTTTTCCCTGGAGCTGCCAAAAAGAGTGTTGCACCCTGCTGCTCCCGTTATCTTTTCCCTAGGCTCAGTCTTTGGGCCTTGATCTTCTGACAGTCCCAGGGCCCACGGTGCGCTGTCCAGATGATGCACACTGCACTGGGGCTTGGCAGCCTGGGGCTGCACTCAGAGTGCTGTTTCTAGGGATGGCCTCAGGCCTGGCTTCAGCCTACTCAGTCACTGGGCAATCCGCTGTGTGTGGGCTCTGCTCGGCAGAATCCAGCACTGTCCCTTCCTGCTTGTGGGCTCCAGGGCTGTGCTAACGCAGCCTAAAGATGAGAGGGAGCATTTGGCTGTAGCGTCCTGCAGAGTCACAGACTTTGTGGTTACCCAGAGTCCTGGGCTGTTTTCACACTTGTCAGCGGCATAGTCTCAGCAAGAGGCTTGCAAGGATGTCAGTAGATCTCACCTCTGTGGCTGAGAGCCCTATGACGGTCCCACAGAGAGCACGGACGTTTCCTAGTCACCTGCTGCAGGCCCAGCCCAGGACTAAGTGTTTTATGTGCACACATTCAACCATGTGCCTGTGGAGCTCTGGCAGCTTCTGCAGATGTCCTGGAGGAAGGAAGGCCTTGAAGGATGAATAGAATGGAAGGTGGGGGATGGGAAGGAGGCTAAAATGGGCAGGATGTGGGTAGGCTGGAAAGTTGGAGTGGTCTTTAAGGCCCTTTGCAGTCCACAGCCTGCTCTGGGGACTCTGGGCCGGTTCCCAGAACAGTGGGAGCTGGGAACGAGGCAGATCTGAAAGCGGGGAGTGGCGTAGTCAGGCTCACAGTGAGAAAGGTCACTCTCCCTTCAAAGGCCAGGGGAGAGAGGATCCTGGTGCAGGCTGCTCTGCTGTGGCCCAGGGGAGAGGGCAAGGCTGGGGGAGTGGTGGGCAGTGGCTAGGATGGCCTAGAGCAGCTTTGCCTGCTGACTGCCAGGAACGTACAGCATTGGCTGGGCCTGGTGCTGTGGCCACCGCGGAACAGGTGTGCTTTTCTCACTGCAGCCCATGGTGAGGTGTGCCCAGCTGCCCTTGGAGGCAACTCGTTCCTCAAGCTCTGTCCTGATTTCTGCTGTGGTTCCTGTTCCAATCAGTACTGCTGCTCTGACGTGCTGAAGAGACTTGTGTGGACCGAGGATGAGTGTGCTGTGCCCGAGGACAGGTGGGGGCACCGGTAGGTTTTGTGGGTTGGGGAGTGGCCTGTGCCCTGCCCCTCAGTCCTCTCAGCATTCTCGAGATGATGGCTGAACATTGAAGCAGAGGCACCTGCTCGGCCCAAGGCTCTCGCTGCATGTGCACCCTTACTGACACATCCTCAGGGTGGGCAGCTGGGCGTGAGGGTACCCCACGGCGTGTGCGTGCACCTGGACGTGAGTGCACAGGGCACAAGTGTGTGCCCAGGATAAGCTGCACTGAGTCCTGGCTCAGCCCATGCATTTACCTGCACACAGGTTATGGGCTGGGACCAAGAAGTGACCCCGTTTGTCACATTCTGTGTTTTCTTTGTATTTAGTCACAGATGCCAAGAGTTGAGGTGTCACACTCCTCAGCTCATTTACTTCAGTCTCTCGTGACCATTCTATTCCCCTCCAAGCCCGTAGGCCAGTCCGCCCTGCTTAAGGGATATTCTTTTTGAGACAGAGTCTTGATAAGTTGCTGAGTTGCCTAGGCTGGTCTGAAACTTGTGACCTTCCTGCCTCAGCCTCCCGAGTGCAGGGATTACAGGCGTGTGCTACCATACCTGGCAAGTGTATCATTTTGACTGTGCTTTTGTAAAGTCTATACTGTTTTATGAGCACATTTTTAGAGTTACAGTAAACCCTCTTATTTTGCATTCAGAGTGGTGTTTGTGAGGCCGGTCCCCATTGCTGTGTGCACAGCTGGCTGGTGCCCAACCACAGCTGTGTCTTTCTCAATGGTGTGAGACCATGTGGGCATCCTTGTTCTTCCCCCTCTTCCTTTTATGGGACCTGCAAGAATTTCTTGGAAATCTGCATGAGAGTGGTACTGCCAGGTCAGAGAGATGGCCACATGGTCGTTGACTAAGGACTTCCCAGTGCTCTTGGGGTGGCTGCAGCCCTCTCAGCCAAGCTTGGGGTTCTTGACAGATCGTAGTCTACTCTTTTACTGTCACTCTGTGGTTATCATTATGTTTTACAGATATTTTTTGAAAATCAGTAGTGACAATTTTAACTTAAAAAAATTTTTTTTTCGGAGACAGGGCTCACCAGTCTGGACTTGAACTCACTATGGAACCCGGGCTGGCCTCAAACTCACAGTCCTGCTTCAGCCTAAGTGTTGGGGCTTCAGGTGTGCACCACTGTGCCTGATTCTTAAAATTTTTATCGTGCCTGGTAATTTTTTTTTTTGAGCAGGAACGTTCATTCCATTTACATGTTTAACACTGAGTTACTTTCAGCCTCCTTCTTTGTGTGTGTGTAAGGATCAAGGTCGAGGCAGCTTTATTTCTGTGTGTGCGCGTGGTACAGGGGGTCGAACTCAGGACCTCGCACATGCCAGTTAGATGCTCTGCCACTAAGCCAAGCTGCCAGCCCTCACTCTGTGTAAATGTAACTCACGGGCTTTGGCTGTGGCTTAGTGTAGTGTGTATCTAGCTTGCCTGAGGCTCCGGGTTTTATTCTCAGCACCATTAAAAAAGATCCAGTGCAGTGCAGTTGATATTATGGGGTTATAGTAGCCATCTTATCGTGCAATTTGTCTCTTTTTCTGTACTTTCTTTTTCACATTCTGTGTTTTGGTTAGTTTTTATTCTGTTTAAAACTTTTTTGGGGCCGGTGAGATGGCTCAGTGGCATAAGTGCCTGCCTGGCAAGCGCGACGTCCTGAGTTCGACTCCCGGAACCCACATACGAAAAAGGGGCCGGTAGGGCCGGTGAGATAGCTCCGCGGCATAAGCGCCTGCTTGGCAAGTGTGAGGTCCTGAGTTCAACCCCCGGTACACACAAAAAATAAAAAAAAAAAAGTCAATCTTTTACCAAAAATAGAAAAGAAAAAAAAAAAAAAAAAGAAAAAGGGGCCGGTGATATCGCTCAGCGGCACGGGCGCCTGCTGACGCGCGAGGTCCTGAGGTCGACCCCCGGTACCCACAAAAAAAAAAAAAAAATTTTTTTTTACTTTTTATTCTTCTATTGTTTACTTCTTTTCCAAACTGTGTGCCTTTATTCTTTTTCCTTATCTCCCTGCACTGGCCAAAAGCACACATCTCTGTCTTTTTCCGATTTTAGGGGGAGTGTTCAGTATTTCACTATTGACGTGATGTTAGCTGCAGCTTTTGCACATGTCCCCGCTATTGGGTTGAGGAAGTTCCCTGCTATTCCTAGTTTGCTTGGAGTGTTTTTGTTTTCGGTTTGGTTTTTCTTTTGACACAGAGGCTTACAGTGTGGTCTAGGTTAGGCTTGCATTCACTGTGTCAACCAGCCTGGGCTATACAATTTGCAATCCTACTGCCTCAGCCTCCCAAGTGCTGGGATTACAGGTATGCGCCACCACACCCAGCTCACAAATTGATGTTGTATCCAGACACTTTACTAAATTTACTTCTCTCAGCCAGGCATGGTGGCACACGCCTGTAATGCCTGTAATCCTAGTACTTGGGAGGCTGAGGCAGGAGAATACCTGCAAGTTTGAGGCCAGCCTGGGCTACATAGTGAGTTCAAGGCCACCCTGGACTACATAGTGAGACCCTGTCTCAAAAAAACCAAAACAAAACTTACTCTTTCTTTCTTTCTCTCTCTCTCTCTCTCCCTCTCCCTCTCTCTCTCTCTCTCTTTCTTTTGATATTGTCTCACTCTGTAGTTCAGATTGGCTTTGAACTCACCATGCAGCCCAGGCTAGCTTTGGACTCAAAGCGATCCTCCTGCCACAGCCTCCCAAGTGCTGGGACGTTTTTTTTTTTTTGCCGTGCTGGGAATCAAACCCAGGGCTTTAAACCAGGCATGGTGGCACATGGCTGTAATCCTAGCACTCAGGAGGCTGAAGCGGGAGGATCGCTGAGTTCAAGGCCAGCCTGGAACCTAGGGTTTTGTGCATGCTAGGCAAGCACTCTACTACGGAGCTACATCTACAGCCCCTAAATTTCCTCTCCCCACTCTTCTTTTCAATACTGGGGATTGAACTCTAGGAGCACTGAGCTACATTCCCCGCCCTTTAAAAAAATGTTATTATTTTTCCTCTCCCCTCCCTTCCCATCCCTTCTCGCTTTCTTTTTTTCTTGTAGTACTAGGGACTGAACACAAGGCTATATCCTAGTCCTTTGTTATTTTTTTATTTTATTTTTTGTTTTGAGATAGGCTCTTATTAATTGCCTAGGCTGGGCTCAAACTTGGAATCCTCCTGCCTCAGTTTCCCAGAATGCTGGGATTACAGATGTGGACCACCACATCCAGCTCTGTTATTATTTTTTTGAGGCAGGTTCCTGCTGCATTGCCCAGTTTGGTCTTGAATTTGCAGTCCTCTTGCCTCAGCCTCCTGAGTAGCTAGGATTACAAGCACGTGCCACCATGTCTGGCTGGTGTTTTTCTTTATAAGTTTGTGGTGCCTTGTAAAAGGAACATATTTTTTCAGTTATATATCTAGAATTGCTAAGTCATTGGGTACACATGTTCAGCTTTGGCAGATGTTTCTAAACAGCTTTCCAGTATGGTTGTACAATTTTTTTTTTTTTTTTTTTTTTTTTTTTTTTTTTTGGTGGGTACCATTTTTTTTTTTTAAAGACAGGGTCTCGCTATGTAGTTCAGGCTGGCCTCGAACTTGTGGCAACCCTCCTGCCTCAGCCTTCCAAGGGTTGGGATTACAGGGGTGTACCACCAAGCCCAGCGGTTGTGCCATTTTTATACCCATGAGCCATCCTGCTGGGACTGTTACATCCTTTCCAAAATTTGACATTATAAATATTTTTTCCTTTTATTCTTTTTTATTTAATTCATTAATGTATTAATTAGTTTGATTTAGGACTGTACAATGTATACATATTTCAGAACATCTTTTTATAAGGGCACTGACCCCCATCATCATGAGGGCTCTACCATGACCTCATCTAAACCTACTTAATTCTCAAAGGCCCTACTTCCAAGTGCCATCATGGGTTAGGGATTTAACATGAATTTGGGGAAGTACAGACATTCGGTAAATAGCATTTTCAACCTGGCCCCCCACCCATTCACATCCTTTTGTTTCACATGCAAAATACATTCCTATCATCCCTATAGCCTGGAAAGTCTCAGTTATCCTTTATCAATTCTCATCTAAAATTAGTGTTATCTAAATCAAGTATGGTAAGAGCCAAGGTAAGATTTACCCCAGAGGCAAAATTCCTCACCAGTTAGGAAACTCGTGGAATGATGTAAATTATGTGCTTCTGTCCAGCACCGTTGCTCTGTTGTCCAAGCAGCCCGCTGGGATAGGAACTCAGCCCCAATAATAGGAGGATAAAATGTAGCGAAAGGATGACACTTCATTTGTAAAGTGGAAAACCGGGGAGAAAGGAGAAGATACATAGGTACTCTGATAAAGAATCAGGGTAGGGGACTCCGGAAAGATGCAGGACCTGTGGGCCCTTTGGGCTCAGCTGTTTTTATGGGGGGATGAGTGATTCTTCCCCTCCTTCAGGAACATGCTGTAAATGGATTGGCTTCTGGACACCTCCTCCGGTGGTCTGTGTGCAGCTTCTTTCTGTCTGTTTACTTGTCCTTGACATGCCTTTTAAGGCTTCTCTCTGGCAAAGGGGTGCCTTGATCTTGGTTAGGGTTTGTAAGGGGCATGTGGATCTCTATTGTACTCTATAACAAGAGAATAATACAGTGACTCTAGAGTGAACACACGTGTATAAGTGTATGTTAGTGCGCAGGTGTGCATACCTACTGTCTACTGTCATACCCCCTCCTTTGCTCTTCTTACATTTGATTGGAGGTAGACATGGCTTTCTGTGTGTCCTGCCTGTCGGCTCTTTTTCTGGTCTCTTGGTACGAGTCCCAAGGCCATTCGGTGCCTTTCTTTATCTGTTTTGGTTTTTTCCTTTTTTTTTCTATCCCTGTCTTTGACTTGCTTTCCAGGGGGATCTCTCTAGTAAAGTTTGTTTTTAACTCCTAGTCAGGATTAGCTAGAAGACCTAAAGAGGCCCGTATTTTGCTTTTTGTCTATAGACCCCTGTCCCTACACTTCCAGCATAGTGTGGTAGGACAGGCATAGGATAGGTATTCCCAGTGGGGTGTGGTGGTGCACACCTGTAATCCCAGCACTCGGAGGCTGAGGCAGGAGGATCGCCTGTTCTGGCCCTGAGTTTGAGGCCTAGGATACAAAGTGAGTTCAAGGCCAGCCTGAACTACATAGTGAGAGCCTGTCTCAAAAAAAAAAAGAGGATAGATATTCCCATTCCCAAAGGGAGACATTGACAGGTGTCTCGGTTACTTTTCTCTCGTTGCTGACATGAAATACCCAACATCCAAAATTAAGGAAGGAAAGGTTTATTTGGCTCACAGTTTGTGGAGGTTTCAGTCCATACTCAGCTGGCTCCAAGGCAGAGTGGCACATGGCAGAGGGCAACAGTTCATGGCGGCGGAAGACAGCAAAACAAGAGCAAAAGGGAGGAGCGCGTGAGAGAGAGCAAGCCTCTTTCCCTCCCTTATATTACATGCAGGCTGCCCGCCCCAGGGTGGGTGTAGCACTCACGCCCATAATCCCAGCATTAGACCATGAATCAGTCATAAACTCCAGAAGCCGCCTCCACGACTGCTTGAGGCTTTGGGGGGACATCGAGACACAAATCATAACAACAGGAAATGACTGGTCCCCACCAAGCCCCAAGCCTAGCAAATTAGACTTTAATGTTGAGAAGAACCCTCGTCTGGGTCCCTTGCCTTTTGGGGGCTACATCTGAAGCTCCGCAGGGGGGTGGCTCCAGCCTGCAGAACCACACGGTGAGGGCTGCACTGCTGCCCTGTGGCCTCCCAACCTGTCTGCGCTACACCTGAGGAGAGGCAGCAGCTTTGATAGCATCTGAGTCGTGCTCAGGGTCCTTCCTTCCCTTGTCCTGGAAGAATAGTACTGGAAGAGGACAGAGGCCCTTGGGAGCCGGGTCACAGCCAAATGAATGGCTCATGGTCAGGTCCTGTGGGATCTAAGAAGGCTGCAGCGTTCCTTCATTTCCTTCCTCTGTCTCCGTAGTTCCAAGCTTTGCAGCGTTTTTTGCCAGGGCGACTGATTACATACATGGTTTAAATCCATTCTAATGATTTTTAGACTACATGCTTATGACGCTCTGCAATATGGATAGGCTGAGCATTTTTTTAAATTTATTTTATTTTATTTTTTGAGACAGGGTCTCGCCGTGTAGTCCAGTCTGGCCTTGAACTCACTATGTAGCTCAGGCTGACCTCAAACTTGCAGTGATCCTCCTGCCTCAGCCTCCTGAGTGCTGGAATTGCAGGTGTGCACCACAACGCCTGGTTCAGTCTTTTCTTTAATTTCTTTATGCTCCTCCTTAATCTTAATGCTTATTCTTTAAGTAGTATATGTGTTATTTGAATGATCAATTTCTGGTAACTTCAATATGTAAAGCCCCTGTGGATGTTTTTATTGTCAGTCATTACTGTTCTTTGCTATTCATATTGCCTCATCCTTTAGTGTTCCTGAAAAGTTTGATTGTGTGCCTGACATTGTATTTTCCAAATCACTTGGGGAACTGTGGAGCTCAGGATGCTCTCCAGGGAGGGTTTATGTTGCTTCTGCATCTTGGCCCGATTGCAAAGTCTGGGACGATGGGAAGCTAGGTCTGCTCGGTTTTTCCTTCCTGAGGTACAACTTTTCAGGTCCCAGCTCACATGAATTGTGGTCATTGGGGCCTCCCGTCCCTGCTGGGCTCTGGATCCGGTCCTTGTCATCTCGGCCTTCTGAAGCTTCCAAAGTGCTGCTTGGCCTCCCCGCTGCCCTATGGAAATTGACTGATGCCCCTTGGAAAAGGAGCATGTGTGCCAGGCCGATCTCTGTGGTCTTTGTCCTTAGCCTCACTGCCTGTGCCCTGCGCCTTGACTTCCCTCCCATGTCAGTGCCCTCCAAAGCCTTTACACTGATTTTTTTTTTTTTTTGAGAGAGGGTCTTGCTATGTAGTCTAGGCTGTCTTTGAACTTGTTATATAGCCCACTGAGTCCTGGTTTTCACTTCTTGTCTGGTTTTCACTTCTTTCTTTCTTTTATTTTTTTATTTTGTGGTGCTAGAAATTGAACTCAGGGTGCTCTACCACTGAGCTGCATTCCCAGCCCTTTATAAATTTGAGACAACGTCTTGCTAATTTGACCAGGCTGGCCTCGAACTGTTGATCTTCCTGCCTCAGCCTCCCCAGTAGCTGGGATTATAGGCATATGCTACCATGCCCAACTTCAGCTTCACACTGATTTTTTTTTTTTTTTCCCTTGTACTGGGGATTGAATCCAGGACCTTCTCATTGAGCTACTTTCCCAGACCTTTGTTATTTTTATTTTTATTTTTATTTTTTGTGGGTACCGGGGGTCGACCTCAGGACCTCGCGCGCCAGCAGGCACCCGGGCCGCTGAGCGATATCACCGGCCCTTTTTTCGTATGTGGGATCCGGGAGTCAAACTCGAGCCCTTGCACTTGCCAGGCAGGCACGTAGGCCGCTGAGCCATCCCACCGGCCCTGCTATTTTTATTTTGAGACAATCTTTTTTTTTTTTTTTCGGTACTGGAAATCGAACTCAGGACCTTGTGCCTGCCCCGCAGGCGCTTGTGCCACTGAGCTATATCCCCAGCCTTTGAGACAATCTTGCTAAACCAAATTCTGCAGGTTGGGTTTGAACTTGGTGATGCTCCTGTCTCAGCCTTTGTGCCACCATACCCGGCTTCATTATGATTTTAGACCTGTAGTATTTTTATCATCAGTTTTTTTTTAATTATCAGTTTGATGTGCTTGTTAGTTTCCTTCATGATTGCTTTTTTTTTTTTTTTTTAAATGTGGGTACTGGGAGTCGACCTCAGGACCTTGCACTTGCCAGCAAGTGCTTGTGCCGCTGAGCGATATCACTGGCCCTTTTTTTCCTTTATGTGGGTACCGGGAGTCGAACTCAGGACCTTGAGCTTGCCAGGCAGGCACTTATGCCGCTGAGCTATCTCACTGGCCCATCATGATTGCTTTTTTTTTTTTTTTTTTGTGGGTACCGGGGGGTCGACCTCAGGACCTCGCGCGCCAACAGGCACCCGTGCCGCTGAGCGATATCACCGGCCCCTTTTTCGTATGTGGGATCCGGGAGTCGAACTCGGGCCCTCGCGCTTGCAAGGCAGGCGCTTACGCCGCTGAGCCATCTCACCGGCCCATGATTGCTTTTTAATACAACTCAGTTTTAAAATTTTTTTGTCTTGTAGTACATTCAGTTAGTTTCTCAAACTGGCTGTGGTGTCACATAATCCCAGCACTCGGGAGGCTGAGGCAGGAGGATTGCCTTGAGTTTGAGGCCAGCCTGGGCTACACAGTGAGTTCAAGGCCAGTCTGCACTGTAAAGTGAGTCCCTGTCTCAAACCTAAAAAACAAAACAAAACAAAAATTAGTTTCTCAAGGTATGAGGTTTTTTTTTTTTTGTCCCTGTCTCAAATCCAAAAAACAAAACAAAACAAATCAGTTTCTCAAGGTATGAAGGTTTTTTTTGTTTCTGTTTTTGTTTTCCCCGCTGCTGCTTTTGCTACTAGCGTTGCAGCAATGTAGTCTTCCGCTATTGTGTTTCTAACCCCATCCTGTTGTGGTCAGAGGTACTGTGTATGTCCACCTTGTGAAAGCGGGGAGGCTCGTTCTGTGCTTCCTCTAAGCAGTGTGGGGCCGTCTGCCCCTGGGGTGCCTGAGAGCGCCTTGGTGTTGCCGACCCTGTGTGTGTGTGTGTGTGTGTGTGTGTGTGTGTGCGCGGGGGGTGTTCATCCTTTGAGGCCATGGGTTCCACAATGCGTGGTGGCTGTGTGCATGTTGTGTGTGCCCTCAGTAGTGTGTTCACACCTGTGTGCAGGTGGGGTTTGACATGTCCCTCACCAGCTTTCCTCTTTGCAGTGTGCCCACCCCCATGGAGCCTTGGGAGCAGATGGGCTCAGCGCTAAGGTTTCGATCCAGCTTCGACAGCGACCCCATGTCAGGGTAAATAAACCTGTGCGCGTCTTCCTCAGGTGGGCTCGGGTGAGGCCTATGGGGGTGGAATGCGGCAGAGGCAGGGGTGGGGTCCAGAGGAGCTGTCACCACATTTGCCTGTGAGGACCTTTGAACCTCGCTTCCATCAGACGCTGAGAATCGAGTGTCCTGGGGTGGGGGTGGTAAAGGAGCCGCCTGGGGCCCAGCTGGGTCCATACAGACAGAGGTGAAGAGGTGGGGCAGAAAGTGACCAGTGGGCATAGAGATAGGGGGTGGAGGATAGGTGGGTGGACTGCAGTGCGCTGGGATGGCGAGGGGGCAGTGGAGGTCACATAAGATGGTGGAGAGGGTGGCACTTGTATGGTGATGGGGTAGTGATGGCTGTGGTGACAGTGATGGGCGATGGTGGCAGCAGGGTGATAACGTGGGTGTGGGACAGCAGAGTGCCATTGTCATACACCAGAGTTTGTGGATCACAGTTCCTGTGTGAAGACGCTTGCTATCTCGGCACCAGGGAGCAGCCCCGTCTCCTGAACTCCAGTCCCCGTGGCTTGGTCTTGTCCTGCCTGTTGGCACCATGACAGGTGTTGTGGCACATGTTTGAGTGGGCAGAGGGGGCATGCAGCCACACGTGCACGTTTTCTGGGCTGGATCTGTTCCACGGCTACTGGTGCCTGCCCTGTGGGGCTGGAAGCCACTTTCAGAGGAAGCTCACATGGGCCCTTTTGCCCCTTGAGGGGAAGATGGGCTCCAGCTCAGATGGGGCTTGGGGTCTCGGTGTGCCCTGTTATGCCCTGTCCTGCCCCATCCTGCCCTGTCCTGCCCTGTGGCTTCCCCAGCTGCAGTGGAATCTGGAAAGGGCTCCTGTAAGTGCAGCTGCCCCCCACACGCACACCCCAGCACCCTGGACCTGGCTGGATGAAGACTGGGTCCTCTACCTCCCCACTCTACATCAGAGGGCCCAGGAGTCGGGGGCCTCAAGGGAGGCCCGGCTGGGACAGGGCCTGAGGTGGACACGGCCTGGTGCTTTCAAAAGCTGAAAGCAGGGTGATGTAGCTGGGGCACAGGGAGGCCGAGAGTCCCGGACTATCCCAGGCTTTGTGAGGCTAGTAAGAAGTTTTATTTAAATTGTTAATTGAAGATTGAAATTTGCTTTATTGTAAATTTTGCTGTCTAGTTAGACAAACCCCAGATTATTTTTTCTTTAATTGGCACCTATAGTATACAGAAAAACATAGGTGCACACACAGTCTAGTGTATAATTATAAAGCAGACTCCTATGTGGTTCCCAGAGCTAGAGGAGCCTTCGCAGGCAGGCATTTGAGCAGGCGGTGATGCGATCAGACCTGGCAGGGTGGTGCTGGAGGAGGCTGCTGCATCTTGGGGAGGCCAGGTAGGGCCCTGGGGAGCTCGCTGGCAGGAGGAGAAGAAGAGGGGACAGGCTAGGCATCACTTTTGTATCACCTGGGCCCCAGGGCCATTCATGGAGCCTGGTGGATGAAGGTGCTTGTCTGAGGGTGCGGTGAGCAGGCAGTGGGGGCTGGGACTTGGCGAGCTGGCGGTGAGCCAGAGTGGGGCTCAGGCACACTGAAGAGACTCCAGGGAGCTGCTCTGGCCAGCAGAGGTGCAGTCAGAGGCCCCGCAAGCCAGGAGGCAGCCAATGACCTGCTTCCCTTCTTCCACTCCTGGCCGTCTTCCGGCTGCTGGCTCTGCTGCTTCCCTGGTCCTGGGCCTGGGTCTCGGCCTGGGCCAGGGCCAGGCTGTGTCTTTAAGAGGGTGGCTGCAGGCCTGTGTGACTTTCCTTTCTGCTGCTGACGTCAGGGAGGGGAAGGACTGAGGAGGAGATTCGCTTTCTCTTTCCCTGAAAGGGGAGGAGATTGAGACTGACTGGCCCGATGGAAAGAGGGGAAGTCCAGGCCTGCAGGAGGCCCCTGAGTGAAGGCAGAGGCTAACATGGGGTGAGCTTGGATGCCATTCTGTAGAGAGAGCAGAGACACAGAGCTGCTGAGAGCTGATGTTCGCCTTGTGAATGTGCGTGCGCTCCTGTTTGGGCAGACACCTGTCTGTCTTGGGGGCTTGTCCTGGGCCATGTGGTGGCGATGGCTCCTTTCTGGGAGCTAGGATGGGTGCTTTTGAGCCTCGAGTATGAAGGCCTGTTCTCGGGTCTGTCCCTTAGCTGAGGGCTGGGCCCTGCTGCAGTCCTGCTGCTCCTCCGAGCAGGGAGCTAGAAGCCCCTGGGTGGGGTGGGGCAGGGCAGGACCCACATCATCTCTGGCCTCTGTGCCCGTGCCCCGTAGCTGATAAAGCTCCTTTAGTTACCAAGCTTCTTTAGTTGCCTTTTGTTAGGATACAGCGGGGCTCCTGGCAACATGGGAGGATGGGAATGTCTGCCTTTGGAAGTCAGTTGTGATGAACTCCCCACCCAGGGCCTGCTTTTGGCAAGGGCAGGCCCGCTGTTCCTCGGAGGCTTCCACTTCCGGAAAGCATGCTGCCTCTGTCTGGCCCTCTGTGTCCTCCCATCTGCTCTTAACCTTGTGACCTGGGAAGTAGCCATACGGGTTGGTGGGGTGGGGTGGGGTGGGGTGGGAAGGCAGCACCTCAGGCCTCTTCCTGCTCTTCTGGCCTTGCTCTGCAGGGCTTCTGTCCCTCTTCATTCTCATGCTTCCTCTGTCTGTCTTCCAGATCTGTCCCTCGCTGGGCTGGGCTCTCATGCACTGTGGTGTTTTAACTCAGATCCCACAGTGCCTGGCTTGTGACATGTGCCTGACACCCATGTGCTTCTCGGCTGGTGGGGGTGGGCACCCTCCACACATAGGAGCTTTATGCAGACTCCCAAATGACCCCATTTGATATGTGAGGAAACCCAGGTCAAAACAGGTTCAAGTTATATAACCAGGATGTTGCTGTATCTGTGTTGCCCAGAATCCCTTTGGGCAAGCAGGCTGCCCCCTGGGAGTGGGTAAGGTGTGGACTTGGGGAGGGGCGGGTCATGACCAGCTCTTTGGCAGGTTTGGAGCAACTGTAGCCATCGGCCTGACCATCTTTGTGCTCTCTGTCGTCACCATCATCATCTGCTTCACTTGTTCCTGCTGCTGTTTGTACAAGATGTGCCGCCGGCCGCGTCGTAAGCACTCCCCCACCATGGCTCCCCTTGCATGCAGGTCCAGATCCCTGGGTGGGCAAGAGGAGTTGACCAGGCCCCTGCTTGGCTAAGCCAGAGGGATAGAGGGCAGGCCTGGCCTCAAGACCTGGGAAGCTAGCGTGTATTGACTGGGATTCTCTTTGCAGCCATCGTGACCACCACCACGGCCACCACTGTGGTGCATGCCCCTTACCCTCAGCCTCCAAGTGCGCCCCCTAGCTACCCTGGACCGACGTACCAGGGCTACCACCCCATGCCCCCCCAACCAGGAATGCCAGCAGCGCCCTACCCGACGCAGTACCCACCACCCTACCCGGCCCAGCCCATGGGGCCTCCAGCCTACCAAGAGACCTTGACTGGTGAGTACCATGTGGACTCTGCAACCTGCCTGGCCCTGACTCCCTCTGCCCCACAGGTTTCCATGCCGGGCACATTTCTGTTGCAGCCCACCACGCCCACAGCCAACCAGTGTTCTCTCTACTTTCAGGAGGAGCAGCTGCACCCTACCCTGCTAGCCAGCCTCCATACAACCCAGCCTACATGGACCCCCCGAAGGCAGCCCCCTGAGTGCACCCCACGTCTCTGGCTGCCACTTGATTGTATGTGTGTGTATGTGTGTGTGTGTGGTATGCAGGCACACTTTTTACTACCCTATGTACATTGTATGTGACATGTGGCTTCCTCTGATGTCAACTAGGTGGGCTGGGACCAAACTTTGTTTTCTTCACTTGAAATTATGCTTCCTTGAAATCTCAAGCAAATTTAAAGAATGGAGTGGGCAGTGTTTCCCAGCTCACCGCAGGGTGATTAGGTATAGCCTGGCACCCTAGGATAGCACAGCTTTTTTGGGCATCACACACATGTCCTGGTTGTGGGAATGGCCAGCCAGTGCTGGAGGCCATGGCTTGTCCACAGGGATTGGGGTGCTCTTTGCTGAGGCAGGCAAATGGGCAGAGCAGTGGGATCTTGCTGAGGCCTGTCCTTTGGGCAGATGTCTGGTTGTTCCCTGTAGCCTGTGCCATGCTCGGTGGGTGGGTGGTTAGCTCCTGAGGTGGGAATACTCAGGCAGGGCCCTGCCCACCCCACAGCTCCCTGTCCCAGCAACCTCCCTGGGACTGCCTGGGCGGCCACTGCACTCGAGTCTAGAGGCCCACAGGGAAGCTTTCCTGCCCTTGCTGACCTAGCAGCTGCTGCAGGTGGGCAGTGGGGTCTTTGTCCACCAACACACTCAGGTCTCCTCCCTGCAGTGTTTGTTACTTTTAGCCAAAAATTTTGCCTATATGTTTTGAAATGTGATAGCTGATGTGAGGCTTTCAAATGTGTGGAGAATGGATCTATAGAGGAGGGGGACAACCTGACCTCTGATAGTCCCTGCTTGCCCTGACAGCAGCCTCATAGAATATCCACCTCTGGCACCCAGGTCACAGTTTGTCCTGGCAGCAGGGACACCAGGGCCAAGGGGCTGTCTGGACCAAAGGGGGGTAGTTGGTAAGGGGGTGGGGGGCCTGGGTGGCTGCTCTGGCCCCAACTTGAATACCTCAGAGTTCCTTGTCACTATTAATGTTTTGCCAGCTGTTTTAGCTTTGTATCTGTTGTATTTCTGAGAGTCTGGGCTCTGTACCCTTGTTTATAATAAACGCAAATATTTGGAGTTGGTATCCCCTTTCTTTAGAGATTTGGGTCTTGGGCAGGGTACTGTCTTTACCCACCATTTGTTTTTTGTTTGTTTTTTTTTTTTGAGATAGGGTCTCGGTTTTTTAGTTTAGGCTGCCCTCAGTATGTAGCCCAGACTGGCCTTAAACTCATGGTGATCTTCCTGCCTCAGCCTCCTGAGTGCTGGGGTTACAGGCATGCGCCACCATGCCCAGCTCCACCCACCATTTGTATGTCTGTTTTGCCTGCTTTTATTGGGGCTCAGAGTTCTTGTTAGGACAGCAAGGGAAAAAGACTATGCCTGCCCCCCACCCCATGGTCCCAGGCTGCAAAGTACCAAAGAGGGTATGGGGTGGTTACCACTCAGTGCTAAGGGGATCTTTGTCAAATTGTCCTTCTCAGTCTACTGCCCAGGTGTGGCCAGGGATAGTCCATACAGTGTGGCTATCGCCAGGGTCAGGAAGGCCAGCAGCCCCAGTGGGGCCAGCAGCCCTTCCCGGGATGGGGTCCCAGGGACCTTCGCTGGAGGAAGAACCTTGGGTCTTCTGTTCCTTTCAAGGCTGGGACTAGTGTTCCTGGCTGTGGCCACGGCTGCCGTGGCTGGGATAGCAGATGGCTTTGGGCTGGTCCCAGGGGAGGCTGTGATGCCATACATGGGCTTGACGGTGCTGAAGGGCCTGGCATGAGCATCTACCCACTGCAGCAGGGCCTGTGGTCTCCACTGGCAGATGCTGAGCAGGGTGAGGACATCCCCCTCAGCCATGTGCGAGTCCGTTGGGGCCTGCCCATACAGGCGGGTGTAGATGCTGCCCAGGCTGTAGCTCCTCCGTGGGCCATGCTCCGAGGTGCTGCTGCTTTGCTCCAGAGCCTTCAGGACAGAGATGCTGTCCACACAGAAGGCACCATCCAGAGCACCTGCAAGTCCCAGCATAGCCAGCTCTGCCCGGAGCAAGGGGAAGTCATAGCGGTCACCGTTGTGTGCCATGAGGCACCAGGGCTGTGGCTGGCGCTGGAGGAAGGCTAGGAGCAGGTTGACCAGGTTGTTGTCAAAATGCTGCCGCCCATGTGCCGCGAGCTCAGCTGTGCTCAGACCTGTGATCTTGCTGGCTGCAGGGCTACAGGCCTTCCCTGGAGCCACGCACAAGGAGAGCTTGTCTACCACACGGGGTAGTGGGGGCACTGCAGGTGGTCGCCCCTGGCAGGGGGAGCTGCTCTCCAGGGCACATCTGTGGACGGCCAGTAGGCACAGCTCCGTGACCTTAGGCTGGGAGAAGGGCAGGCCAGTGGCTTCCAGGTCCAAGAAGATGAGGGTCTGCATGGGACCAGGGGGCAGGGCTTGTGAGGCCATGCTGGGGTAGGAACCTGGCGCTGAGCCTGGGGAGGAGCATGGGTTAGGGGTGGTTCACGTGGGAAGTACTACAGTGGGCAGAAACAGGGCATGGGGGGATTTATGGGTGGCACTAGGGGAGTGGGCAGAAGCACCTCTCAGGCCTCTGACAGTCAGGCACTATCCAGGAGCTTCAGGGCCCATTTTCAGGGCAGGAAACTGGAGCGGATGGGTGGTTTCCTTAGTGGGCCAAACACACCCTGCTGTCCATGTGGGGGAGGAGTCCCTCTTCCTCACATGGGTCTGGCCCTCCTAGTGCCCACCTGGTCCACAGTGGGGAAACCCACGGCCTTCCTTCCCTGCCCCACAGGGGTTCGTACTTACAGAGCAGGCAGGCAGGCAGGCAGGCAGGCAGGCAGACAGGCAGGCAGGCACTGGGCTCTTCCTGCTGCAGGCAGCAGTGCCGGAAGTGAAACTTGGCTAGGGCCCGCCCACTGGCCGCCTCGTGAGCAAAGCCTGCCCTACTTGCTCTGCCGTCAGCAGGCCTGCTGTCCCTCTTGGCTAACACCTCTCCCTCCCAGGCACCCCAAGGCATCGGTGAGAGCCCCAGAGGAGGATTAGTGCCTGGCTTGTCTTGAAGTAGAGTAGCTCCAGGTCGCAAGCACTTCCAGGAGCCCAGCTGTACTTCCGTGGCTAGTCCTTGGTCCACTTTCCCAGGCCTTCCACGTTTAGGTAGGGGCTGAGGGCCGCCTCTCTCCCGGCCACACAGTGGTTTCTTCCCATGGCCCCAGCCCAAAGCCATGACTCAAAACAATTCCACAGGCAGGGCAGGGCTTCCTTGAAGGCAGATTAATTACCATGGGGACCAGCCAGGGAGGAGGGAGGGAGTGGGGTGGGGCAGGGCCACAGCCTCCCTAGGACCCCCTCCAGGTCCATCCCTCCCAAGCCAAACAAGTGACATCTGGAAACAAAGCTGGCATTTCCAACAGACATGGCTAATCATTGCTTTTATTTTGTCTATTTATTTTATTTTGTTTTGAGATGGTCTCGCTTCGTAGTTCAGGCTGGCCTTGAGCTAGCTCATGGCAATCTTCTGGCCTCAGCCTCCCAAGTGCTGGGATTACAGGCGTGTACAGGCGTGTGCCACAATGCTTGGTCGCTTGGTCCTTGTTTTTAATCAGTGGATGAGGTGAGAAAAGCACAATGCTGGTGCCACCACGTGGCTGGGTATGCAGGGCCTCAGCCACAGTCCATCTCAGGATCATCCATGTCGGTCTCCATGCCACAGAGATCATCCAGGGCTGCCTCTGGCCAGAAGAAGAGGGTTCTGTGTGACAGCTGGAAAGCACAGGGCCTGGGCAGGTCCCACCTCTCCCCCAGCACATGTAGGAATCAACCAGTCCCCACCTTGTCCTGTTCTTGCTCCATCAGCTACTACAAGCAAAGTGACACAAAGGCCATTTAGATCTGAGTATTTCTGGAAAGTCCATGGCTCGGCCAGGCCAACTCAACAGATAAACACAAAGGGCAGCCCAGTCTACTCAGAGAAGACCCAGAGGAGAAAGAAACAGTTCCCAGTAGCAGAAAAGGCTGTGGTGGCGGGAGGCCTGCCACCTGGGGGCTGGGGCAGGCGTGGCCTCCGGTGGGCTCACCTTCACAGTCTGTCACGTCGGGGAGCCCTCGAATCAGTGTGCTGACACCAGGCAGCACCTGGTCATACTGATGCAGAACCTCCACACAGTGCACAGTGAAGAGCTTGTCCTTCTGGGACAGGCTGTGCAGCAGCACCACCGTGTCACGTAGACAGCGCACAGTCCGCTTCTGCTGCTCAGTCCTCGGGGGCCCCCCTGCCCTCCGCACAGTCAGCCACTGTCGGTGCAGCATTACCGTGAGAGCTCTGACCACCTGGAGAGAGGGCACAGACCGAGGCCTCATTTCCTGTGCCCTCACTGTCCAGAGGAGCAGGGTTCCGGGTGGGACACAGTGTCCTTGCACAGGGCCCCTTCCCCACTCACCTCCACATTGCACTGGCAGTCAGAACCAGTGACTGGGGAGGGAGAGCTCTGCACACCCAGCTTGGCCAGCAGCCACACCGCCTGGAACGAGGACAGATTCTGCTCCATCACAAGGGCTTTCTCAGGGGTCTCCTACAGGAGCTCTAGCTGCTTTAGCAGCAGCCCCCGAGTCAGGAGATGATAGTTATCAGGCAACTCTGCCAAGTCCTGTGACAATCGGGGGCTCACCTATATTGTATCTGTGTGGCAGTCCCCAAAGTTTACCTGTAGCTGCTTGACAAACTTTGTACTGGGGATTGAACCCAGGGCCTTCGCACTGAGCTATATTCCCAGTCCTTTTACAGTTTTTAGACAGGGTCTCATGAAATTGGTAAATTGCCCAAGTTGGGCCAATCTTGTAGTCCTGCCTCAACCTCCCACAGTGCTGAGATTACAGGCGTGCTCCACTACACCTGGTTTTGATAAACTGTGACAAAAAATGAACTACAGCTGTAGGTATGGTGGCACACACCTGTAAATCCCAGCACTCAGGAGGCAGAGGCAGAAGGATCACTGCAAGTTCAAGGCCAGCCTGGGATACACAGTGAGACCCTGTCTCCAAAACCCAAAAAAAAAAAAAAAAAAAAAAAAAAAAAAACCCCACCAAAAACCAACCACACAAAAAGACACCCCTTTTTGTTGCAGAAAGGTGACTGGGCTCTCTCAGGATGGGGTGGGGTAGTGTCTCCAGACCAGTCTTGCATATTTACCTCCTGTTCCAGCTGAAGCCACTGTGTCCCTGAGGCCCCCTTGTCGGGCCTTGAAGTGACGTACATGTACAGCAGCAGGAGCAGGCAGCCTTCTGAAATGGACAACCCTCCCTCACTCAGGGTCCTCTTCCTGCCCAGAGCCTGGGCTCAGAGCTCCAGAACCCCTCAGGAATTTAACCCGGTTGCCCTACCCTGCCCCTCCCTCTGACACAGGCAGATGCCCGCCATGCCTTCCTTTACCGGAGTGGGAGCAGAGCCGCAGTGCCAGGCTCTCGTGGTCCACCAGGAGAGAGAGCAGCTCAACAGTCAGCAGCACACAAGGCAGGGGCGTCTCTGGGCTGAGGCACTGTGGCAGCACTGGTAACACACACTGGAACCTGGAAGATGCGCCAGAGACAGGACAGTCCCCGAAAGGAGACTTTGTTGCAAAGACTTGGGTTCAGATGCTGCCCGCCTCCTTGCTACGAAGCTTCTTGTGAATGAGTGGGTACCAACCTTCACTGCAGCACTGCTGCCCTTAAGAGACGTCAGGCCCTTGCCTGGCTCTCCAGCATCCAGTAAACTGGGCACTCTCTGGACCTAGAAAGCCTGGCCTCCATGCTCCGGGCTCTTTCTTGCCTCTGCTCCCAGAGAAGGGGCAGATTACAACTCTGGTGTGAGAGAAATGTCCTTTGCCTACCACTGGGATGGGCCAGGGCTCTAGAAGTGACACAGGGACTTGGCTGTGGCTGAATCACATGAGACCACTCACAGAGCAAGGAAGACCATTCTCTGTTTGTCAATAAACACTGGGGTCTGCTGCCAGTGGGAAGAGGGGCCCACTGTGAGGTGTGCATGGGTGAAGGGCTCTGGAACACTCTCCCCCAGGTTTTGGGCCAGGGGATGATGGCTCTGACCGAGCCAAGTGAACTGGATTCACTCAGTCCACACAGCCTGCAGGAGCATGAGGGTGAAAAGGGCCACTATTGGGGGCGGATTCACTCTACAGCACATCCTGCAGACAAGCAAGAAGCTGCATGTTCTTTACTTGACAGGGACGGTGGAACTCTGGGAAACTAGAATTTAACCTGGTCTTTTTTTTTTTTTTTTTTTTCCCAGTTCTAGGGACTGAACCCAGGGCTTTTGTGCTCAGCTATATTCCCAGCCTAGTTCCTTTAAAAAAACAAAAAAATTTTTTTAAGACAGGGTTTTGCTAAGTTGCCCAGGCTGGGCTTGAACTTGTGATCTTCAACAAGAATGAAATAGGATTGTTTTCCAGGAGAACTGGCAAGAACATGGTTTCTGGCATTATTCATTTAACAAATATAAAGCAAATGAGCAGCCTCACCATGCTTCCCCACCACACTGCAGTGCTATGTCCAACTCTGAGCACAACCTTTAGGAGGAACCAGACCAGCCAGGAAATGTCCACAGGGAAGGATCCAGAAGTGAATTTAGGAAGCAAGCATGCTGGGCTCAGATATGAGAAGAGGCAGGTATGTCCAGCAAGTGGCATCACCCCAACCTACTGGGCCTTGGAGGCGGCCAAGTGCCCCTGGATGACTGCATGAGGGGTTTGACCTGGTGCAGTTCACAATCCCTTCCTATCAGGTGGCTCTGTATTCTCAACTTAGAAATTTATAGTAATGTTTGTGAGCTAGGTTCACTGTACTACTATAGCCTGAAGAGGAGCCAGTAACCTGTGATGCATGCTGGAGGTGGGCAGTGTTCACACACAGACTCCAACAGTCAGGCTATAGCTGCAGACGCACCCTAAGCCCCCTGCGCCATAGGGAACTTATCCACATCTTGGGTTCAAAGGCCTCTTGGTTCAGCCTTTGTCCTGGGACAGGACACACTTCCACAGTGTCTAGCAGCCTTTATCATATGTGTGTTTGATTATCAGCTATTCAGAGGTGGAATTAAACCAAATAAACCACTTCCTTGGTTCTCCCAATACCTGGTCTCACATCCCATCACTTTAGAACTCCCCGGACCAAGCCTTTGAGCTAAGTAGTGGAAATAAGTCAAGATGTGAGCAAGGCCAGGCGTGGTGGTGCATGTCTATAGTCCTAGCACTTGGGAGGCCGAAGCAGGATTGCCATGAATTTGAGGCCAGCCTGGATTACATAGCTCAAGGCCAGCATGAGCTACATAGTAAGAACTTGTCTCAAAAAAACAAAAATGTGAGCAAAGTGTAAGGGCCACAGGTTAGACCTTAGGAGGTCAAGGGAGACCCACAGAGAAGCATGCATTCCATGCTGCTTTATACCTGGGCAAGAAATCAGAGGAGGCATTTTCGGCTAATTTCACCAAAACCTTGAGACACTGGCTCAGGACAGTGGCTTGAAGGTGACCTACTGCTGTGGAAGAGAAAGCCAACAGATGAAGAAGCATCTTCAGTAGTGGATGATGTCTTTGGTCTTCGGCAACCCCTGTGGAGGCTAAGATCATATCTCTGCAAGTTTGTCTGTGAGCCAGTCTCCCATTTCCTTCCTCAGCAGAAATATCTGTCCCCACTTCGGACAGTAACAGGCAGACGACTGCTCCACTGTGGCACACCAGGTGCTGAAGAATGCTAAGTGAAGCCACAGAGAAGCCTTCCAGGTTGCAAATCAAGTCCTCAGGGTTGGCCTCCACCCTGGAGCCCACGCAGGAGTTATGTGTTGGCGAGTCCCCAGATGCTCCACTCCTCTTAGCCACTGCTAATTCCTGCAAAGCCTGGCAGTGTAGGCCGAGGAAGAACTGTATGAGGGGAAGGAGGTGCATGGCTCCAGGAAGCTGGCAGAGTGGGAAGGCCCTTCTGGCTCCCTCTGCTGGGTCTCCATCACATGAGCCTCCATTCCTGGCAATCAGATTCAGTCCAGTGAATGCCAGGTTCTGTGCTTCTCTCAGGGCCGAGGGAGAAAATGCCCCACTTTGAGAACCTGTGGTTCTGAGGCCTGAAATCACAGCCAAAATACTGGAAACACACAAAATAAAATAGATAAGGTCAAGGGCCCCAAACAGCCTGCCTAATTTTCCAGTCTCCATGCACATCCCACAGACCTCTCCCAGACTGGTCAGGGTCAGAAAGGGACTTGCTTCCTGGAAGCTCCTTTCTAAATAGGCTTTCCAGAAGTCTCACTCTTACCTGCCAAGCCCCAGTGGCTGCAAGAGGTTGCCAGAAGGAGCCTCAGAACAACTGCTCAGGAGGTGGCAAAGACCTATGCCTGACCCTGAGATCAAAGGCTGCTTCAGCAATAGGTTTATCAAAATGGAACCTGTGGAAGACAAAGCGACTCTAGAAGGTTCTGACACAAGAGAGCTTTTCTATAACTTCAGGAGGAAAAGCTGAAGGTTCTTTGGATGCTAAGCAGCCACTAAGTCCTGTTAAGTTGCCTGTGGATCCAGAAGACTCTGGGATGTATCTACTTTTGGCCTTTTTCATTTTTTTCCCCATTGGGCATTGATATAGTGCCCAGGCTGTCCTTGAACTCAAGCAATTCTCTTGTTTTAGCTCCTGAGTAGCTAAGATAACAGGTGCCTGCCACCAAGCCTAGCTTGACCTTTCCATTTTATAAAGTCTTATGCTTAAGCTGGGTGTGGTGGCACATGCCTTTAACACCAGCACTTGGGAGGCTGAGGCAGGATTGTGTATTTGAGGCCAGTCTGGGCAACTTAGAGACTTAGCAGGATCTTGTCTCAAAATCAAAAATAAAAAAAGGGCTAGGGATGTAGAGCTCAGCATGAAGGCCCTGGGTTCAATCCCCAGTACCTCCTCTCACCCTGCCTCTTCATCTTCTTCTTGAGTAAGACTCCTACTTGCCTGGACCCCCGAAGGACTGCCTGGGGTGGGGGTTCTCAGAGTTTCAGACAGTTTCCCAGGCAATTCTGCTGAGCATCACGGAGGATAATGGCAGCCATGCAGGTTGCTGCAGGAAAAGCAGGGATTTTGGTACCTTCAGTGTTTGATTTCTGCATCCAGCTGTCAGTAAGACTTATCTGCACCTCTTCTTGCTTTACAGGGCTACCTTTCAGACTGTGGGTCTTATTATCTGAAACTAGATAAAATGTGAATCAAAAGCACAGACATATCAGAAACTCTTACATGTAATGAGTTTAAAACAGAGTCAGGTTGTTCTACTCCTTCAACCTTGGGTCAACCAAAGCAGCTTGTATCTTTTGCTTTCTTCATATAAAGGGAATTCACACAAAGAAAGAAGAAAGAAAATTAGGCTGTTCGCCTCACTTCCAAATGAAGCAACAAGATGAATACAGTAACCACTAACGTTTATACAGAGCTTAGTATGTATCAGATACTACTCCAAGATTTTACACACAGCAGGTTTTTTGTTCCTCAGAGCAATCCTATGAGGAGGTATTATCGTTAGCTCTGTTTTACATTTAGGGAAGCCAAAGGACAGGGGTTAAGGACTTGCCCAGATCAGATAAGCCAATAAGTAGGTCAGGACTAATATCTAGGCTGTTGAGCTCTCTTGTCTTCTTGTAACACTACCCTGCACTGCACCATCAGTTGCTAGACACCAGAAATGTAAACAGACAGTAGTTTCTCAGAAGTGGCAAGATCTGAAAAGGCTGATGGTGGGAAGAAATTAACTGCATCTGAATTACAAGATGAATTGGCATAGCACAGTCTCAGGGTGAAAACTAGCAATGCTAGATGGTCTCCCTCTAGAAAGAATCAGCAGTCCCTCAGCCTGGCTGCTTCTCTCTGGTTTGTTGGCAATAAGGGAAGTCACCCATCATGTTGTAAGGACACCTCGTGTCTCTGTGGATAGGCCCATCTGGAAAGGAATTAATGTTTTCATTCCAGCCTCAACAAAGTTTGAGTGACTCCAGACCCCGACGAGGTAAGCTGTTTTCACTGTGTGCTCTCAGAATTGCAGACCCCCAGAACTGGGAGAAAATAAGTAGTTATTTTTGTTTTAAGCCACGAGTTTGGGTAGTGTGTCGTATAGCAATAGATGGGTAACAGACTGACTTACCCTCTCTGCCCACCAGAGACTTGCAGCCTGGTTCTGCCCGGCAGGGGAGGGGAAAGGCCATGTTAGCACTAAAAGACTCCTTTGTAGGAAAAGATGTTTTTCCAAATTGTGAAGAACATGCTTCTGGTCTTATAACCACAGTAGAGTTCTTCCTAGGACTGAAAAAAATTAACTATGAAAGCGAAGTAATGATTCTAAAATCACTTCAAGTACTTGGTTACAAAACTTCCAATAAATTTTAACTTCTCATGTTTAGGTGTTTTTTTGGTTTTATCTATTATGCATATATCATACTCTGTCCAGGACAGCAGTACAAAATTCAAGGGATTTCGATCTGAATTACCAAATTGCCATATCCTCCTCTAATCACCCCAAAATATTGGCCATAATTCTTTTACTATTTCCAATTCCACTAAAAAAAACCATTTAATGTAGAACAGTCTAATTTTTAATAGTCAGGGACTGAATCCCAAGAGCTGCAATTAGGAAAAGGCTCCATTAGAAAGTGTGTTAAAAACAAGTTTCGGGTGGGGGATATAGCTCAGCGGCACAGCGCCTGTCTAGCAAGTGTGAGGTTGTGAGTTTGATCCCCGGTACCAAAAACAAAACAAAAAAGACAAAACAGAAGTTTCTCAATGTCAACCGCTTCATGTTTGAGGAGCAGTCTTAGCCCTCTGATCTGATCCTTTACTGACGTGTGACGAGGTGGGGATGGACTCACCCTTAGCTCTTGACTCCCTGCAGCACGCAAGGCAAGATGGGTTTAACGCCACAGCCTGCTTACTATGGGCAAAGGCAGAATGTTTGATATTAGAAAAATGTCCTGACACCACTCAAATTTCAAGGCTGCTATTTCTAGGACCAGACTGCTCTGACAGGCAGAAAACAGAACACAAACTATTAACTTTGCTCCACATCTGGGAGCAAAGGAGGGGCTGTTAGAAAAAGGTCTCAGAGCAGCAACTGAGGAAAAATATTCCAATATTCAGCTGGGGCTGACATATATTCATACTTGGGGCAAAATCTGTTAGGTTAAACTAGTTTTTTGGGAGGAATTGTACCTCGGTCCTTGTGCATGCTACATAAGCAGGCTACCGCTGTGCTATATGCCAACCCTGTTACGTTAAATCACTAGAAATGAAGATTGGCCCATCTTCCAAATTTGGAGATCATCTTTTCAGCTTTTCTTAATCTTTTTTATTTACGTAATTATTTATTTTTTGTGGCCGTCACACTGAGCTACATCCTCAGTCCACACACACACGCACACACTTAATTTTTTTTTTGATCCTCCTGCCTCAGCCTCCCAGAGTGCTGGTATTACAGACATGTGCCACCACCCCGGCTCGCTTTTTCTACTTTTGAGAAATTGTGTTTATGAAGTCTCATTCAAAGGAAGCACATACAGAGTGAGGGCCTTTATGCTGTGACATCTCAAACCATTCAGCTTCATCCAAACCACCTCTGAATCCTTCAGCAAAGAGGACCTCTGCTCAGGTGGCAGGGTCTAAATGGCCTTTGTTCAGGACTAGCCCGACAGGGTTACGCACACTTCTTACTAAATGATGTAAAACTGAATTACCCTCCAGCACCATCCTTACCTGACACGGGAAATGGAGGGAGCAGCCGGTTTATTCACCCGTTCACTGCTCTGAAGCTTTGTCCTTAATTCATTCATTTCTGCGTCTTTAAACTGGAGCTCAGACTGCAATGATTGGAGCTGGAAGGCAAAAGAAATACACTTGCAGTGGCACCAGGATGTGCATAAAAGTATTGCTGGGCTTCAAAGTCCCAAGCTAGTAAATGAAAAACACATACAAAAGCCTGCTGTCATGTACATGTCCTAAAATATAAAATGTTAGCCTTCCTGAAAGACAGCATGTACTCTAGAAAGATACTTGACTTTTAACTATTGTGAAGGCAGTGGTAACCCCACCATTTACTTAGCCTTTCTGAGTCTGGAACATACATGCTATTCTCCATCACACGTGGGAAAATTAAGTGGAATGATGAATAGAAATTGTGGGCCGGTGAGATGGCTCAGCAGCATAAGTGCCTGCCTGCCAAGCACGAGGTCCTGAGTTCGACTCCTTGAATCCACATAAAAATAAATAAATAAATAAATAAATTGTGTAACATAGAGTGTGGCAAGGTGCCAAATCTCAATATAACTTTTTTTTGAGATAGAGTCTCACCATGTAGCCCAGGCTGATCTTGAACTTGTGATCTTTCTGCCTTAGCCTCCTGAGTGCTGGGATTATAGGCGTGTGTCACCATGCCCAGCTTTGTTTGTGACAGTGCCTGAGTGACTTTGAGACAGTGTCTGACTATGTAACCCAGGCTGGCTTTGAACTCCTGGCAATCCTCCTGCCTCAGTCTCCCCTTCTGAGGAAGGCTAAGGATTACAAGTGTGCTACGCCTGGTTTTTATTTTGGTTTTTTGAAACAGGGTGCAGCATTATAGTTCAGGTTGCCTCAAAATCACTAGATAGTCCAGGCTGGCATTGAACTTGTGGTGATCCTGCCTCAGCCTCCCCAGTCCTGAGATTACAGGTGTGTACCCCCACACCCAGCTCTTCATCTTTTATATGGAAAGTCAACTACTAGAGTTAGCGCTGGGCATAGGTAAGTGCATAGAATATTTAAAGTTTGTTAAGTTTGGTTGGGGACTTAGCTCAGTGGAAATGTTTGCCTAGCATGTGTGAGGCCCTGGCTTCAGTCTCTAATCTTACACACACACACACACACACACACACACACACACACACCCACCCCTTTAGAAGGTACTGAAGGAAAGTGGTGGTATGCACTAGATACTTGCTGTTTTTCTTTCCAGAACAGCATTTCCCCTTCCCTGAGAAACAATCATTTCCCTACCTCTGAACATGTGATTCAAATGGGGGCTTTCATTGGACAGCAGCCAGTCCAGGGACAGATACCTGACTCAAGGTAGACCAATCAGTGCCTTCCTCAGATTTTTAAACTTGAGATAGGAAGGCAAGTCTTATCTGTGCTTTGAAGTTACGAATATGAGTCCAGGAGCTTCTCCCTGGGGGAGAATCCATCCTCTCCCATAGGACAGAACCTGTCTATAGTATAGGAAATCAAAATGTGTCCTGGTAAGGTCTAAGTCACCCAAGGCCCTAGCATACTCCTATCTTCCCAGACTTGTCATTATATTTCCTTTTGGCCTAAGGTAACTGAGTTCTTCATCTACCAAAAGAGCCCAAATTTAAGCCTGTTTCTAGAAATTCTAAACTAGTGATTTATTCTTGCCAATACTAACTACCACAGTGATGCAGCGTTTCATCTAATTCCTTTTCCAAACCATATGCAGACTCTGGAAGAAAAGTGTGATGATTTACTAAAAGCAGAAAGTATTTCAGACAAACAGCTGTTGAAAACTCCCTGGAAGATTTATAGGCACCATTGTGTCACTGCTTCTAAAAGAAATCAGTAGCCAGATGTGATGGCACACGACTGTAATCCCAGCACTCTGGGAGGCTGAGGCAGGAGGATCTCAAGTTTGAGCCCAGCCTGGGCAACTCAGCAAGACCCTGTCTCAAAATGAAAAATGGGCTAGGGATGTAGCTTGGTGTGAAGGCTCTGTGTTCAATCCTCAGTACTACAAAATAAATGAAGGAAGGAAGGAAGTCAGTGAGCAGATAAAGCTGCTGCGCATCATATGCAAAAGAATTGCTCTGAGTCACCTTTCTGGAGAACTCCTTTTCTTTGTCACTGAGTGCTTGAGTTTTCTCCTGCTCAAAAAGGAAATGTGATCTTTTCTGTTCTTCCAGAATGGATTCTGACTGATGCAATGAGTCCCGCAAAATTTTAATTTCTCCATTCTTAATGAGGATTTCTTCTTCCATTGCTTTCAGCTGTAAATCCCAAATTAACTGATAGTCAGCAAGAACAGGCTAAGGATACACTTGTCACTCACTCATGGGGATTGTTTTTAGTGCATATTAGTTAAACAGACTAGATTTCATTTCACACATGCGTATAATAAACTTTGATCACTCCCCCATTACCCCACTCCACAATCTCCTTCTTCTCTAATAGTTTTCCTTCCACTTTCATGTCACATGTAGATTCTTTAGGCTCTAAAAGGCATTTAACAATCCAGGTCACACTTCAGTGAACTGGAATTCCGCATTTTGTTCCTGGTTTTCTTAGGGACTACCATATGATCATACTAAAGCTGCTAATAAAATAGCAACTGTTATATTGTTCTTCATATAGGGATATACGCTGTGAATCCATCTCGGTGCTTTAACAGCTTGTATTTTTCCTTTTGGATCTGGTGTACAGCGTTTCTTTTCTTGTCTTGCTATTAGGGATCTCGCATTGTTTCTTTTAGTCTAAATTTTCTGGCTTTCTTTCCTTAACCTTCTCTCATTTCACAGGAACAAAATTGAGATGCTTGTTTTTAAAACTTTTATATATATATATATTTTTTTTTTAACTTTTATATATTTTATTGTACAATGCTTTCAAACATATAAGTGACTGAAATAGCTATTTTAAGTTAGGGATGGCAGTGCAGCTCAGTGGTAGAACACACGCTTAGCATACACAGGCCCTAGGTTCAATCCTCAGCATCAAAAGCAGCAGCAACAGAAACCCCGGAAGTGAAGTTACTTACCTTTTCCTTAAGTTCTTTGTATTGTGTTTGAAGTACCTCTAGTTCGAAGTTATCTTTAACTGGAGCACTTTCTCTGTTCTTCCCTGCAGGACTATTTGACTTCCCATCTAATCTGCGCACCTTATGAACAGCTGTATAAAACAATCCCCATATACATTTTAGGACCCAACATTTCCCCACTGATGCCAGAAAATGCAGAAACGATTCACTATGTATGTGTGTGTATGTGTTACTGTGGATTGAACCCAGGGCCATTTACCACTGAGCTACATCCCCCAGCCCTTTTTATTTTTTATTTTGAGACAGGGTCTCACTAAGTTGCCCAGCCTGGCCTTGAACTTGTGATCCTCCTGCCTCATCTTCCTGAGTAGCTGAGATTACAGGTGTGTACCACCATGCCCAGCATGAATCACTCTTGAAAGCAGAGAACGATCTAGTAAGCAGTATGTATTGGTATTGTCCAACCTAAGAACATGATGTAAACTCATAAATGATCCTTATGAAATAACAGATGCTACTACCCTCTCCTCACTCCTCACTCCATTTTAAGTCTCAACTAAAGGCTGAAAGAGCCAGGTGTAGTTGTGCTGGCCTGTAATTCCAGCACTCAGGAGGCTGAGGCAGAAGGATCTCAAATTTGAGGACAGCCTGGGCTACACAGGAAATTCAAGGCTGGCCTGGGCTACATATTACGACCCTCACTAAAAAAAAAGAAGAAAAAAAAAAAAAAAAAAAAAGAAGGAAAGGAAACAAAACACTAAAAACTAAAAAAATAAAGGCTGAAAGGTACTGTGGGTATCTCACTAGCCAAGACTATACTATTATTCAACAACATTTACTGCACACCTACAATATACCAGGCATGGTGTTAGAGTCTAAAGATATAAGGGTGAACAAAATGGATACAGTCCTAAAACTCAGGAAGCTTAGAGGACATTCAACAAATCATTGCATGAATAAATGTAAATACAACTGTGAACCAGGCATTGTGGCACACACCTATAATCCCAGCACTCTGGGAGAATGAAGCAGGAAGATTCCAACTTTGAACCCAGCCTGGGGAACTTAGTGAGAACCTGTCTCAAATAAAAAGTAAAAAGGTTTGGTGATGTAGCTCAGTGCAAAGGCCCTGGGGTCACTCTCCAGGGTGTGTGTGGGGAGATCAAAAACTGTGATAGAGCTGTAAGGACAAATACGATAGCTGTAAAAAAGTGACCCAACCCAACTGCAATGATTGGAACTTTTCCCTAAGGAAGCCTTGACTGAGTGGAGAGCTGAAGGATACACAGGGATGAACCAGATGAGTGGAGATAGGGTATGGGTGGCAAGAACAGAGCAATGTGTAGAGTTCCTGTATTGCAAAGATGTAGGGAAAATTCAAGAAATTAAAGAAGGTTAGTGTGGCTAGAACCCAGAGACAGAAAGTGAGAAAGGGCCAGAGGACCTTGTTGCTAAGCCTTGCAGGCTACGTTAAAGATTTGGTCTCTAAGCAGGCTTGGTGTGCACATCTATAATCCTAGCATTTGGGAGGCTGAGCCAGGGGGATCGATGTGAGTTTGAGGCCACCCTTGGCTATATAGTATAGTGAATTCAAGTCCACCCTGAACTACATAGCGAGACCCAGTCTCAACCAAAAAAGAAAGAAAGAATTTGGTCTCTATACTAGAAGTAGTGAGAAATTATTATTACAGTGTCTTCAACATGAATGTTCATGCATACTGTGTGAGATATGGCTGGATTTGAGTTCTGAAAAGATCACTCTGGGTATAGTATGAAGTCTGACTTGTAGGCAGACAAGACTAGAAAAGGTGAGCCAATTTAGCAGACACTTGTCCTGGGTTGGAGCCATAGTAGCATAGATCAGGATGTTGGTAGAAATGATATGAAAAGGATGCATTCTAGAGATGGATCAAGAAGGTAAAGTTGATGATAAGATTTAGAAAGGAATTAGAGGGCCGGTGAGATGGCTCAGCGGCATAAGCACCTGCCTGGTGAGAGCAAGGTCCTGAGTTTGACTCCCAGAACCCACATAAAGGAAAAAAAAGGGGCTGGTGATCTCGCTCAGTGGCACAAACGCCTGCTGGCAAGCGCGAGGTCCTGAGTTTGACTCTCGGTACCCACATTAAAAAAAAAAAGAAAGAAAAAAAGAAAGAAAGGAATTAGATACAGGGTCCAGGAAGGGGAAGGAGTCACTTGGTGCTATTGGATGGAGAGTGATGCAAATCACTGTCATCAATGAGTGTTGAACAGTATCTGCTTTGCCAGGCTCCATGCTGGAGACACTAGAGGACTAGGCATCCAGGTAATGATCTTGTTGTATTTAAGATGCCTTACCTGCCAAGTACAGATTCAAGGTGACCTTTATTTTTCTGGCAGCCCCACCAGATTTCACTCATTCTCTAACTAGTATGTTAAGTTCCATGAAGGAAAAGTTTTTGTATTTTGCTCATCGCTCTATAGATCTGCTGCAGTTCCTAACCTTTGGGCACCTTGCTAGGTTACTGGTTATATAAAAAAAAAAAAATCTCATCTTCTGCCTTGTCAGGTCCTTCTTATGCTCACACTGTCCAAGGGGTACCATGGACTGCATATGATCTAAAGCCTCTCCCGTGCAGGGTGGTGGTTCTGGCGGTGGTGGTAGTTGTGGTACAAGGATCTCTGCTTAGAACCAAGAGCCGAGCGGCCTAAAATTTCAAACGTAAAGTAGAAAAGCAAATCTGGCTATATATATTTTAAATCGGCTGTTTGACATTCCGGATACATTTCTCGCTCCAATCAAAGGACATTTTGGAACACAACTGCCCCAAGACCCCGGGGCATAGCTCTCTGGGGTTCCGGAGCCACCGCTCTCGAGAGCGCCGGCGAGGTCCGCACCTCCCGCCTGGAGAGAGCCCGCAGCACTCACTGGACAGGTCCCGCGCCGCGGCCGGGCACTGGCTCAGGGCTTGGGATGCCAGGATGTCGAGCTCCTCCAGGTCGTCGGCGGTGAGTTCCCCGTGCGCACCGAATGGGTCTTCGGGGTCCAGGGGGGCGGCCGCGGGGAAGATCCGGACCCGCTTGCTCGGAGGGTGGCCGGGGCCGGGCGGCGGGCCAGGGTGGAGTGCCGGTGGCCCGCTCCACCTCCTGCTGCCCGGCGCGGGGGTCCTGGCCATGCCGCCCTTGGGCCCCAAGCAGGTCGGCGCAAGGCCGGAGCTGGACCAACCGCCCGCGCGCCGCAGCTCGCCTCAGGCACCGGGGCCCCGCCCCCCGGCCTACGGGCCAATCAGCTGCCAGAGGCAGGGCGCGGGGGAATGACGTACTTCGGAGCGTGTCGCCAAGCTTGCCCCCCCCCAGGTGCTCCCGCCGATTAGGCAGATCCGCTGCTGGTAGTCTGCGCCTAGTTGGCGCGATTGGGCGGTATATCTGCTTTTCTGAGCGTTGGGCTCTTCGCCCCTTCCCTGGAGCCCTGGACTACAAAGTTGCACAGGAGCAGTTCTGGCATTATCACTTGTGTGCTTGAACCGAGCAGTCAGCCGTCGGGGTCGCGTACTGTCTTCCTGCCAAACCCACCTGTCACATACCTGGAGATTCTTTTAGGCTGGAGGTGTATGAATGGAGCTTCAGTGACCAGGCATCTTGCAGAATAGTAAATGTTTCTAATGTATGTATGCGTCCAAGGAGAGAGTGATCTGAGAACGTGTGCCCGTGTGGGAAGGAGTTAACATTCATTCATTCATCCCGCTGAGTGTGGGAGTCTTTTGTCCGAAGCGTTGGTGTAGAGAGGCCAACGAGGCCTAGGAGGTCAAAGGAGGCTCCCTGGACGTGGTCCCTGGGTTGTCCAAAGGTTGGAAGTTAGCAAGAAAGAAAAGTTAGGAGGGGGCACATGGGACTACTCAGACAAGAATTCAACACGGAGTGCCAGCCAGGAGTTATCTGTGGAGAGATGGTAAAGTTTCATAGAGGAACAGGGATTTGAGCTGGGCTGGAGTGCCTGCGGGATTTAACCGAGCAGCAGTGGTGTGCAGAACAGATAGCAGCAGTAGAGGACTGACATTGGTGACAGGAGCAAGACTTTTCAACCTTGAATGCTCAGTATCAAATAGCCTGTGACTGTCCCATGAGTATTTGTTAAAGCATTACATAAAAGGGAGATTAAATGAAAAGGAGATTGCTGTCAGGCCTAGAATGCCTCAGGAGTTTAGTTTTTTTGAGATAGGATCTCACTATGTAGTTCAGGCTGGCTGGCTTTGAACTTACTATGTAGTCCAGGGTGACCTCGAACTCACAGCAATCCTTCTGCCTCAGCCTCCCAAGTGCTAGGATTACAGAAATGTGCCACCACACCCAGCTAGGAATTTAGTTTTTGAAAGCAACTGGTAGGTTCCCTGAAATAGCTTCCAGAACATTGAAAAAAACATTTTCTTGGTACTGGGATTGAACCACCCAAGGCCTTTGTACTGAGCTACATCACCAGCCCTTTATTATGTTTGGACAGGTCTTGCTAAATTGTCCAGTCTGGGCAGGCTCAAATTTGCTTTTTTTTTGAGACGAGGTCTTGTTATGTATCCCAGACTGGCCTCAAAATCGCAGTGTTCCTCCTGCCTCAGCCTCCTGTGTGTTGGGATTACAGGCATGCACCACTACACCTGGCCTAAATGCTTAAATTGTCTTAATTGCTGCAGGTCTCTGGCTCTGGAGACAGGACTGTTCATTTGTCAGCAGGGATTAGGGCCCACCAAGCAAAAGAGCAGCAATTTCCTCTTAGGTGCAGCGTGCTGTCATTAGTACTCAGAAGGGTTGTTTTCAGCAGTGCCGGGCTGGGTGCCCCATAGGGAATGCCTAAACCCCAAAGAAGATTCTGCTGGGTGTACAACTTTCTTTCTTTTTTTTTTTTTTTGTGGGTACCGGGGGGTCGACCTCAGGACCTCACGCGCCAACAGGCACCCGTGCCGCTGAGCGATATCACCGGCCCCTTTTTCGTATGTGGGATCCGGGAGTCGAACTCGGGCCCTCACACTTGCAAGGCAGGCGCTTAAGCCGCTGAGCCATCTCACCGGCCTGGGTGTACAACTTTCTGGAGAGAACCATAGCAAGCCTGTATGGGTTTTTGTTTTCTATTAATGTCTGCTACACTGTAGTCATAAAACAGGTTTCAATCTATCAAAATCTTTTCCAGGCCAGGTGCAACAGCATGCTTATAATACCAGCTACTCGAGTCTGAAGCAGAAGGATCGTGAGTTTTGAGATCAGCTCGGGCAAAAACACAAAAAAAGCCCCAAATCAATTCCAGTCTTGATTTAGTAGTCTCAAAATGATTCTTGAGTCCTTTTGTTTATTTTTTGAGACAGGATCTTGCCATGTAGTTTAGGCTGGCCTTGAACTTGTGGTGATCCTGCCGCCTCAGCCTGCTTCCTGAGTGCTGGGATTACAGGGGTTCACCATGCCTGACATTAGGGTCCTTTAAAAAACACATTCTCAGAGAAAGTTTACCATTATTTCCATAGTTGTACCAGGGCCTGGAGAGGAAATCAAAAGACTTGTGCCTCTCAACTGTGTTTCAGTAAGCACATATGGACAGGTTCTGTCAAGTTTACATTGTAGTCAGAGGTGGCAGATGATAATCAAATCAGGAGAAAAAAACATATTGGGGTATGAGACGATGGAACTACCACTTCATATAGTGATAGTGATTAGGGAAGAGGTCACTATTGTGATGGTTAAGTTCAGTGGTCTAAAGAGAGTGTCCAGTATAGGACTCTTTGACACGCAGAGCGTTGGTGAAAATACAGTGAAGCAGAAGCTTGCCTGAAGGGCCAGGAATGTAGCTCAGTAGTACAGCACTTGCCTGGCAAGTGTGAGGCCCTGGGTTTGATTCCTGGTACAAAAAAAAAAAAAAGTTTGCCTGAAACACAGGCTACTCCGGCGGAAGATAGACCAATGAGCTGAATAGTAGAGATGAGGGGGAAAGGAGTGGTATCTAGATCCTATATGGCCTCATTGGTAATTTTAAGAACTTTGGCTTTTGCTCTAAGAAGCCCCTAAAGAATAAATCAAGCAGAGTCTTGATTTATGGCTTAGTAAAATTACTCTGGGTTCTGAGTGAAGATTAGACTGCAGCAAAGCAATGAGAGCAGGAAGATATATTTGGGGGTGACTGCAATCATCTAGATGGATTACAGAATGGAGGGATAGTATTGGAAGGAATATGGCAAGGGCAGATTTTATTTTGATGGACTAAACGTGGGGTATAAGACACGAAAGCCACATATGATGGTGCATGCCTGTAATTCCAGCCCTCGGGAAGCTGAGGTAGGAGGGTCAACTTGAGTTTGAGGCTATCCTGGACTAGTGTGAATCTAAAAACACAAAAACAAGACAGGAAACCAGCAAGGACCTTTCTACAGCCCTAGTGGACATGCAGTCTTGAGGGAATCTGGTTCTTGGACATTGGCCTCTTCTTTCCCATCTTCCCCCTTCATAGTATGAATCGTATGTACCTATCACAATAGAGAGGTTCCTTGACAAAAGCTGTATTCACTGGTATCCACCCGTGTCTGCACAAAGCGGACTCTTTACATGAACAGATGGATAATTCAATTGATCCACATGACAAATTGAATATTGTAACAGAAAAAGAATTTTTTTCCCCTAAAGTACAAATTCTTTCGCTAACCTTAGATATTCTGTTGAATACACAACCGTACAAGAATAAGTCTTTCAAATAAGTTGGTTTAATTCTAGAAGACACAGAATCCAGAGCAGAACAAAGATCAAAGAACAGACTATGGCAGAATTATAGGCTGGGTTTACTTGAAATTCACAGCTGAGGTAGGAATGGCTGAATGAAAGCTAGAGAGACGATAAGCCACTGTATGATTTTTTTTTTTTTTTTACAAAATTTTATTCTTAAATGTACAACAGACTCCAACAACACACTTCATCCTAGTTATAGGTGTCAAAAGATGTTATGGCAGGGAATCCAGGGTCACCATCATCTTAGGCATAATGAACAGTTTATTTTTTGCCAGATTTCTTAATTCCACCTGTGGCTGCAGAAGGAAAAAAAAAAATCACTTACAGAATAATACAGTAAGTAAGGCTTTTTTTTTTGTGCCGGGAATTGAACTCAGGACATTGCACTTGCCAGGCAGGGCCTGGTCCCTGAACCATGCATTCACTTTGACAAAGGCATGAACAGCAGTTTCCCGATACCTACTCTGGGTGAAGGCAGAATGAGGCTGAGGAAGGGGAACGAGCCATGGCTGTATGCTGTTCCCCATCTACACTGTTGTATACTTCATTCATTATGCCACAGCAAACCACTTACAGATAATAAGTCTTTGTGTTTGGTGTCGTTCAGGGTTATAAGCTGGTATGTGATGAACCAGGATTCCAATCTGGATAGCCTGACTACTAGGTCCGAGGTGCCACACTACATCATGCTATATCCCATACTATGTTTCTGTAGTCTGATTTACTCACTGTATTTACACTGGGGGGGGGATGCACTATGGATTGAACCCAGAGCCTTTGCACTGAGCTACATACTCTGCCCTTTTTAATTATTATTTTTGAGACAGAGTTTTGCTAAGTTGCAGAGGCTGGGCTTGAATTTGTGATCCTTCTGCCTTGGTTTCTCAGCGTGCTGAAACCACAGCATATGCCACCATAACTGGCTTTCTCAAGGCCTGTATGTTGCTGGGTGTAGTGGCACATGCATGTAATCCCAGCATTCTGGAGGCTGAGGCAGGAAAACTGCAGTGAGTTTGAGGCCAGCCTGGGCTACATAGTGAGTTCAAGGCCATTCTGAACTACATAGCAAGACCCTGTGTCAAAACAAAACAAAACAAAACAGAACGCCTATATTGTTACTCAATTTACAAAAAAAACAAAAAACAAAACAAAAAAAAAAAACAAAAACCAAAAAACTGGGTTCTTTATCCATTATCTGAAATACTTAGGACCAGAAGTGTTTTGGATTTTGGAACATTTGCATATACAAAATGAGGTATCTTGGGGTACTGGACCCAAGTTTAAACACAAAATTCATTTATGTTTCACATACCCCCATACACATAGCCCTTCACACTGAGCTACATCCTCAGTCTTTCTTTGAGACAGGGTCTTGCCAAGTTGCTAACCTGTCTAGGGCTCAAATTTGCAATGGTCCTGCGTTAGCCTTCCAGAGTACTGGGATTACCTCATGACCCAGTGGCAAGTTACCAGCCCCTAGCACACCCCAAAAAAACCATAAAAAGGTACTGCTATTTTTTGTCTAAGAGCCAATCTGATCATCAGACCTTTGCCTCCTGTAGTTCCTCAAGCTAAAGCTTCTTCCCTATTTTTTCTTGCTTTCTAATTCTGTCTAATGAATCTGCTTGCCTGTATCTCTCCCTCATGCATCCTGCAGTTTTTTTTAATGATAAGTCAATGAACCTACCCCATGTGGGGTGGGCAACTTGGGATCCCCATGTCCTCCTTGGGGGAACTCCTCTAACCCCGTTCATTCAGTAACATGCCAGTTTTATGATTTTCATCTGAACTGAACAAAAGAACCCTTGACTGGTTTATAACACATCTGCATTCAAAAACATTTTGGATCTAGGAGCACTTTGGATTTTCAGATTAGGGATGCTTCATTTGTACAAGGTATCACTAACGACTGGCTTTCTCCCTATACATGATTACAGATTAAGAGAAAGTGCAAAACACCAGATATCAATCTCAACAGGAAGAATCCCACTATGTGGGCAAATAATAATGGACTGAATCCACTGGGATAGGAATTTTGGGAAGCCCTGGATGACACTTTCACTGTCTTTGCCTCCATCACACTCTGTGTGGCTCGCAGTGCTCAAACAGGGTATAAATAACTGTAAATGAAATAATCACTAGTTTGACAAATGTAAAACAGTATTTAAAAAGCACATTAAGCCAAGTGTGGTGGCACATGCCTATAACCCCAGCACTCAGAAGGACAAGACAAGGGGATCACTGAGAGTTCGAGGACAGGCTGGAATACATAAAGACTCTGTCTCAAAAAAACCAAAAGTACGTTATATATTACCACTGCTGGGCTTGAAGAACCTTTTGAGACGTATGTAATCCATTCCTCTCACATAAAGGAAGAAGCAAAATGGTAGGTTACAAAAGCACGTGGAGCAACAGCAAACCAAGTACATGCACCCAAAATGATTCCGGATGCATTGTCACTAATTACAGATAATACAAGCAATAAACAAAAGTTCTAAGTAGTGTTATAAACAAAAACAAGCAAAAAAAAAAAAAAAAGACAATAAGTTGCTAACTTGGGGCAAGAAATTGTGGGGAATATTCAGAAACTTCACTGTTAGAATCTGTGGGGCAAATTTCGCAGCTTCCGTACAGAGTGAGAGCCTAAGGCTGCCTGGGCGGAGAGGCCTCCAGAAACCCAGACTCCAGGTCCTCGAGGCTGCAACGGATCCGCGGGGCCTCGGTCCTGCTAGGCGCGCACTTACCCAGGGGGCCCTTTCCCGCGGCCTTCGTCTTTAGCTCCTCGAGTTTCTTCTGCTCCTCTTTTTGCTTCTGTTTGAACGCTCTGTCTTCCTGGGGGAAAGAGCGCGGCAGGTTCACGACAGACCGGTCTCCCACCCCGCCGCTGCCCCCGCGTCTCGGCGCCAGCGCTCACCTCGTCCATCTCCTTGGCCTGTTTCTTGGGCTGCTTCAGGGGCTTCTTCTTGCCACCTGTGGGCAACACGAGCGCCCTCAGTTCATCCCCGTCGCCCGCCCCCCTTTCCCAGCCTCCCGCCCCACACCGCACACACTTACCTTCGCGGCCGGACATGGCGCTCGCACAGCCTCCGGAACAGGCTTCAGAAGCCAGCAACTAAAACCACCGGCCCGCCCCCTGCACTTATATGGCGACACGCGTCTGCGGATTGGCTGCAGGGCCGGAAGCTGCTCTCCTGCTACAGGATGCGGCTTCCCGGGGGCGGGCGCTAATGGGTCAGAGGTCAACTGAGTGGCAGCTGGTTCCCGGGGTTAGGCTCCTGCTCCCAAGGCTGGGTAGCAAGGTAGGAGGGGAAGGTCTTTCCACCTGGGGAGATCTGGAACCGCGGAGGGCACTCAGCTAGAAGGCGCCAGGCCTGTGATCGAGCACGGGAAGGAAGAACACTGAGTAGAGGGGAGGGCACGCGCAAAGGTGCGTACCTGGGACCTGACAGCATCGGGGCTGGATAGAGATGGGCGTGGGCGGGACCTGGATCAGGGTCTCCTAGAGCTCTGGAACCCCGGGGGGGAGTTTGGGTTTCATAAAATAAGCAGGGTGACTGCGAATTCTGTGTATTTATCCAATACATTTTTGTTGAGCATATATTCTATGTAGATCGCGTTCTAGGCACTGGAGATAAAGCTGTGAACAAAACTTCCTGTCCTGGCAGAATTAGTATTGTAGGGAGTGAGACAGACAACAGCAAATGAAGCAGGGAAAGGGGTGCAGGGTGGGGGTGGGGTGGCGTTTTTGTCTTCTTCCTCTTCTTTTCTTTCCGAACTGGGGATTGAACCTTTGCACTGAGCTACAACCCCAGCTCTTTTTTTTTTTTTTTTTTTTCTCCGAGACAGGGTCTCGCTTTGTAGTTCAGGCTGGCCTTCAACTCACTATGGAGCCCAGGCTAGCTTCGAACTCGCAGCGATCCTCCTGCCTCAACCTCCCGAGTGCTGGTATTACCGGCGAGCACCACCATGCCTGGCTTTTTTCTTTTTTTTAATTTGAGACAGGATCTTGGTAAGAATCATAAATTGTTCAGGCTGGGATTGAATTTGTGATCCTTCTGTCTCAGCCTTTCTGAGTGCTAGGATTACAGGTGTGTGTCACAGTGCCGGGCTGGGATGGCAATTGCTGATAGTGTGTTCAGGAGAGATCTCAGGAGCTGTCATTTAAAGAGAATTTAAAAGGCTGGGGTGGAGGCGAGGGGTGGGGAGCCACGGAATAAGCAGCTCAGTGGACAGCTGGTGCCAAGGGCCTGAGGTGGGAATAGCCTAAGCATTGGTGGCAAACCTATGGCACTTGTGTGTCAGCCAGCTGTTATCATTGAAAGCTCTAAAAGTTTTGCCATCAATGGCTTAAAGTGTTCTACCACCAAGATGGCCTGTGTGACTGGTCTGGAGTGAGGAAAGGGAGGCTAGTGGGCGAGAAGGTCAGAGAGGAATGAGAGTTAGGAGGTGGATCCCCTTTAGGGCATTGAAAAGACTTTGGCTTTTCCTTGCAAGAAATGGGGAACTGTTGCTGGGTTTGACTGGAGAGAGATGTGATTTCACCTGTCTTTTTTTTTTAATATGCGGGTACTGGGAGTCGAACTCGGGACCTCGCACTTGCCAGGCAGGCGCTTATGCTGCTGAGCTATATCACCAACCCCTCACCTGTGTTTTGAAAGGACCACTAACTGCCCTGTAGACAGAGAGACCTGCTGGTCATTTGGACCATTCGGTAGCAGACAGATAGGAAGAAGAACCCTGAGTGGACTTAGGAAGCCAGTGGGGCATGCTTGCTTCCACAGCACATATACTAAAAATAGGAAGCCAGTGGGGATCTGATAGATTGGATGTAAAGTAGAAGAACAGTGAGAAGTTAGGGATGATGTGAGGTTTTTGACCTGAGAATTTGGTCTTGGGGTTGCCATCAACCAAGATTGGCAAGGCTGGGGTACAAGTAGGTTTGTGAGGTAAAGATGAGATTCCAATAGATTTTCAAGCAGAAATATAGATTGGGCAGTTCAGTAACTGAGCCTGGAATCCTGAAAAGTCTGGGTCAGAAAAATCAAAAGTATAGTTTTTGTTTGCTGTGCTGGAGATCAAAGCCAGGGTCTTGTGTGTGCAGGGCAAATGCTCTGCCATTGAGCTATACCTCCAGACTCATACCATTTTTATATTAATTAATTAATTAATTTTCAGACAGGGTCTGGCTGTGTTCACACGTGGCCTTGAACTCACTATGTAGCTTAGGCTGGCCTTGAACTTATAGTTTTTCTGCCTCAGCCTCCCAAATGCTGGGATTATAGGTTGGAGCCGCCATGCCTGGGTCCCATAGCATTTTTAAAAGCAGAAAACTGTATGGGTGACGAGTCTGAGCACTGAACATTGGGGTGTGACAGTTTCTGGAGGTTAGGAAGATGAGGGAGAACTGGAAGCCAAGTGAGAATGGTGTTTGAAGGAGAGGGAGCTACAATAAGGCACAGGTTGCTGACAGGGCAAGTGAGATTAGGACTGAGAACTGGCCATTGGATTTAGCAGTGTGAAGGTGACCTGGACACGAGCTGTTCCAGTGGCATCATGGGGATGATGGCCAGAGCAGACAGTGCTTATGAGAAAGTGGGAAGAGAGTACCTGGAGACTGATTCAGGTGATCAGTCTTTCAAAGTGTCTGATGGTTAAAAGGAGCAGAGAAGCTGAAGGTGGCGCACGCCTGTAATTCCAACACTCGGGAGGCTGAGGCAAGAAGATTGCTGTGAGTTCGAGGCCAGCCTGGGCTACATAGCGAGACCCTGTGTCAAAAAACCAAAAAAAAAAAAAAAAAAAAAAAAAAAAATGCAGAGAAGTGCGGCAGTTGTGTAGGGGTCCTACTTGAATAACTGAGTGCTGGGAATGGACAGGACAGGGGGTGGCATGGGGGAGGCTGAGAGTGGGGACTAGAGTAGAGAAGTAACTTGGGGGTTACTGATGTATTTCCTCATAGGGCCCCTACTGTCACCAAGCTTTTCTACTAGGAAATATATGTCAGGTGGAGAAAAATGAAGCAGAAAGGTGGCCAGGGATGGAGTGGTCAAGGAAGGCCTTATTAAAAGGTAGCATTTGAGCAAAGACATAGATGTCAAGGTGAGTTGTGTAGACTTGTCCCGGAAGAGTCATTTAAGGGGGGAAGTAGGAGGGCCCAAATCCTGTGGCAGGATCATGCTTAGCATGTCAGGGTAGCTGGAGCAGAGTACTGTACCGGAGAAAGGGAAAAGGGTGAGGGCTGAGAGGTGCTGGGCTTGTTGGTGACTTCCAGGCCTGGAGTTAATGACAGGTGAGCTGGGAGCTATGAGGGTTTTTAACCAGAGGGGTGTGGTCTGACTCATAAGTTAACAGATTCTCAGGCTGGAGAATGGGCTGGGGAGGGCAGGGGAAGCCAAGATTGCACAGGAGGTTATAGCTGTTGTCTCCGCCAGGGATGGCTGGCCCTCTTGGGGTCCAAGAGTGGGATAGTAGTAGAGGAGAGGACAGGAAAGCAGGCTGGGAAGACTGGAGGAAGCTGAGAGTTGGCAGTGATTTCAGGAAGAGTGTACAGAGCTACAGAACGACAGGAGCGGAAATCTGAACCTAACAAAGTGGAAATTTTGAGGGGCCTCCAGAGGGCAGCTTTGATCATGGGATAGGATCGAAAGAGATGGGAGTTGAAGAAATGGTGACAGCAAAGTGCTGAACCCTTTCTCCTGTGTGTTGCTGGGCGGGAGATTGGGCACCATTCCTGGTGGGCGCGGGGCTGCAGGTCTTCTCTTTGATGAAGGGGACACCCTCAGGCTGTTGTGGGGGCTTGGCCTGTGTGCCTTGGATACTTGCTCTGAGGCATGGGCAGCTCGCTCACCCACTGGAGCGTGGATGCTGAGTGATCTCTGGGTGTGGTCCCCAGCCTTAAAATGAGGACAGGTGACTCCGGTGCAACAGCAGTTTGGGGCCACTGTCACAGAGATGTGGCGTTCATCTTGGGCCCACTTTGACCATAAGGCGTGTCCTTTCCCACCTAGTTTTTGTTTTCAAGAGGGCCTGAGCCTCTCCACAGAGGATGGTGAGGCTGGGGTGCTGTGGGTGGGTCTCTGTTCACCCTACAGTTTGAAGCCCTTTGTTCTGCACCTGGCTTCTCCCTATTGTTCTCTGGTCCCTCTGTTTTTCTCTGTCTTGCTCTGTTGGCCACCAGGTGTCGCTCTGACTATTGGGATCAGCCCCTGGCTTGTGGTTGGCTAGAGGGAGGCGCTATTTTTTCTTGGGAATGTGGCTGACTAGCCCCCTCTTTGGGCCCTCCAGGTCACCCAGGGAAGGTGTTATTAGGGGCCAAACATCAAAGCAAGGCTGAAAAAGAAGCCTGATTCTCACACAGTGCTGGGGTTGGGGGAGGGAAAAGCTTACAGAAAGTGGGGAATGTGACACTGGGTCCTGGGATCCAGGAAGGTTGGCCTGGAGGGCAGGAGAAGGGTTGGCGTGAAGCTAAGAAAATCTGTCCTCTGTGGAGAAAGCAGATTCTTTCCTTCCGCAGGAATTGTCCTCTCAAAGGAGAGCTGAGAGTTTTCTGTCTTAGGTAGTGAATGAGCTATGTCCATAGGGCCTCACCAGTAAGGGCAACCCTCCCTCCCCAGAGCTGAGGCAGCCTCGGGGAGTCAGGGATGTTACAGAAATGACACTGGATCTTAAACTTTCCCAAATTGCCCTCACTTCTGTCACTTCCCGGGAGTCTTTATGAACTTTTGTGGGACTTTGTGAGCATGGTCACAACTGGTTTGACATTATTAGAAAACTAGGCACCAGGATTCTCATCTAGGTCACATTGAAGGGTCATGGGGGATGCAAGGAGGTGGAACAGCCTGGTTTGCGTAGTGTCACAGAGGGAAGGGAAGGCATGATGTCCCATGTGAGCTCTTCCCTGTATGTGTTCCATTGTCCAGGAGTTGGGGGGAGTCTGATCATCTCTTGTCACAGGTCTCCAGGCCCAACAGAGTGGGGCTTGCTTTAGCTGATTTTAGTGGAAATTAATTTGTTCAGAGCAATATGTAGGCCTTGAGACCTGACTTGTGTCCAGCCTTTCCCAGCTGTGCGCTCATCTGCCTGGCATCCCCTTACAGGTCTCCTGATGACGGGTTACAGCCCTTCGTTTGCCATGCAGCACATTGGGGGTGTGCACCACTTACTGGTGCGGAGAGGCCTCCTTGGAAGGGACCTTGTTATAGCCAGGACTCTCTGCAGCCCAGGCCCCAGCCAGCCTGGAGAGAAACGCCCTGAGGAGGCAGTCCTGTATCATCGCCTCCCAGCTCTGGGGAGAGCCCTAGGGCAGAGCATTCAGCAACGAGCTGCCTCCACGGCCAAGACATGGTGGGACAGATATGAAGAGTTTGTGGGGCTCACTGAAGTGCGAGAGGCCCAGGGAAACGTGACTGAGGTGAGGAGGGAGCCTGGGAGATTGGACCTGTCACTGACATGGGAAATGGGGCTTACTGACCCTTGCCAAACCAGTCACCAGACGCATGGTGCTGATAAGTGTCATGCAGATGTGCCTTTTCTTAAACAAATATCACTTGAGAGATTGGACTCCACCTCACGTGGAAACCTGGGTCTGATACTACTGGTGTGAAGGTCTGTGTAACTGTATCTCCAACTCTCCCTCAAAATAGTCACTGTGTATCAGCAAGTCCCTGGCCACTAACACTATTATGCTAGCAAACACTCCTTTACAGACTGAGGTGGGGTACGGGTGGGACTGGTGGTGAGAGTTGCTGCCTTACTGTGTGAAGGAGGAGGAGACTGGGAAACATCGGACTGGGAGGTAGAAAGAGCTGCCTGTGGTTAAGTGCTTTGTGGCAGCAGAAATGCATTTGTTCAACTCTGTTCTTACTCCTGTTTACTCCTTCTTCCCTCACTACACTCCTCAGAGCAGTGCAGTGAGGGAAGAAGAACCTGGGGTTTTGCTGAGGGTTTGAACCACATAGTTGTCTCTCTCCTTGGACATTGTAAATTTGGCTGCCCTGGGGTTTCCAGGTCTACAAACCAGAGCAATGCCTTTGATGGTGTTGTAAAGCATAAGGAAGGTAGCACTTGGGAAATAGTATAAGCACATGGCTTCTTTCCTGTGGTTTGTATCAGACAAGAGTTGGCTGGGTTTAGTGGATTCAGATTGTAGGCATTGTTGGCTGTTTTCAAGTTTCTCAGGGGCATATTATTTCTGCTTGAACGGACAAATCCAGTGCTTCAGTGGGCGTGGCCCAGGGCTACACTTTGAGCAGCACTGAGTGAGCCAGGATTAGTGTCTAAGGGACTGTTTCTGCTCTTTGCAGCTGACACCCCACTGACCTTTTCTTAGCCACTGTCTTTTTGGGAACAGAGCTGGCCTATATGGGTATGGACAGAGGGCTCTGACAGCCCCTGCTATCCTCTCTGCAGGCAGAGAAAGTGTTCATGGTGGCTCGTGGGCTTGTCCGAGAAGCTCGGGAGGACTTGGAAGTTCAGCAGGCCAAGCTGAAGGAGGTGAGGGACCGCTTGGACCGTGTCTCCAGGGAGGACAACCAGTACCTGGAGTTGGCTACTTTGGAGCACAGGATGCTGCAGGTAGGCCCCTTGGGAGGCAGCCCTTTGTCCCCTGAACAGGGCCCCTACCCTGGCTGGTTGTGGAGGGCCAGGTTGGAACCCTGAATGGCCTGGCAGTGAGAGGCCTGGTGAGCAGGTAAACTAGAAAGCTACTGTGGATGGACAGGGCCCCTGGCTGAGCCTGAGCACCCCCTAGGTTGAGAGTCTGGGACCTAGATTATGAGAAGGGAGTACCAATGGAGGGACCGGCCTAGGCAGCAGCGGACACGGCTTCCTGCAGACTCGTTCTGAGGACGTCATGCATACCCGGCCTACCCAGGACTGCCTGGTGGGAGGACGAAGCTGCTCACTCCACAGCCCCATTCCTCTGCTCCTGCACCTGACCAGGTGTATGCTGCCTTTATCTATGCAGCAGGTGTTGGTGGAGCCAAGGTCAGGGGAATGGCCTATATGCTGTGGCTGCAGCCACAGGACCCTTTGCTGCTGTGTGATAATGCGTTTCTTCTGCAGGAGGAGAAGAGGCTCCGAGTGGCCTATGTGCGTGCAGAAGACTCTGAGCGTGAGAAATTCTCTCTCTTTTCCGCAGCTGTGCGGGAGAGTCATGAGAAGGAGCGTGCAAGGGCTGAAAGGACTAAGAACTGGTCCCTCATCGGGTCAGTCCTGGGAGCCCTGATTGGTGTGGCTGGCTCAACCTATGTGAACCGTGTACGGCTACAGGAGCTGAAAGCCTTACTCCTGGAGGCACAGAAGGGGCCTTTGAGTCTCCAGGAGGCCATCCATGAACAGGCAGCTAGCTACTCCCTCCAGCAGAAGGACCTCCGTGACCTCGTGGTGGACCTGAAGGGGCTGGTGCATGCTGGGCGGGGCCAGGGCTCTGGGTCACCAGCAGGTATTTCCCCTACCAGAGAGAGAGACATAGATATCCTTTCATCTGCTTTACAAGAGCAGCTCAGTCATTCCCAGCAGGTCCATTCCTGTCTAGAAGGTTTACAAGAGAAGCTTGATGTTCTGGATAAGACTTGCAGCCAAATGGTTGGAGTGATTCAGCTTGCAGAGGCCGCAGCACAGCCAGGTCTGGGAGAGCCAGCGGACGGGACTCTGCCCAGCTCCTTGCTGGCACAGGGGAGTATGATCTTGGCCCTGTCCAACACAGAACAGAGGCTGGAAGCCCAAGTGAACAGGAACACCATCTGCAGCACGCTGATCACTTGTGTGACATTCGTAGCCACACTGCCCGTGCTCTACATGCTGTTCAAGGCCAGCTAGCCCTTTGGACCTGCCTCCAGAGGTCCTACAGGGTGCATGTGGCTTTTGTTGATGAATCCCAGCAACGAAGTGACTCTTGGAGTGTACGTAGCCTCAGCACCATTCATGTGGCTCACAGCAGGCATACTTTGCGTTGTAGGCAATGCTTATTCACCCTAATTATCAAAACTTTATGCTCATGTTTATTAAAATGTCTTAGAATTCATATTCTTTAAAATAAATTACATGAGACTGAGTTTTATTCATTGAAAACTGAGATCTGGGACTGGAGAGTTGGGCCTAGAGTGAGGGAAATCATCCCCTCTAGTTCCTCTCTTACCCTCTCTCAGTCCTCTGCTAGGAGCTGGTTTGGATGTGCTCATTCCTGAGGTCTGAAGTTTTGTTTTGAATTTCCTGGCCTGCCCTCTGCTTTCAGACCTCTGTTAGATGGCCTGGGGGATCCAGTGAGTGGAACCTAGCTTGCTGCTTTGCTTTCTGTGCCATGGGGTGTGTGTATCAGGGGAGAACCTCCTGTTCCTGACACTGGAGAAGTGATCAGAGGAGAGCAGGAAAGAGAGATTGGAGGAATGGTTGATAAATGTTGCTGGGGACATTATCACAGAGATCGGGTCTCTGGTGCAGTGAGCTTTGGGCAGCACAGTGCTATTCCCTGGGAGGGACCCACAATAGGGATGGGTAAATCTTAGGCCACCAATGGTGTGAATCAAGAAGCAGTTAAGTTTGGAAGGCGCTCCCAAAGGTTGGGGGGGTGCAATGAGGCATGGAGAGCAACTGCCCTGAAAACCTGACCTCTCCCTTTTCATAGTGGAACAGTGACCCTTGACCTCTCTGTCTCAATAGTGTGGGTGGCCTTGTGCAAATAGGAGCTGTGGATTGGTACTTTGTCCTTGCTTTGGAGGTCTGGCACACAGAGGAGCTCACTAGTGCCCTTTCAGGGTGCACTGCAGCTGCATTAAACTATGTGGATGGAGGTCTGTTGGTCTGTGCCTGTGCAAAGCCAACTCTTCCACAGAAGCTGGTGGAGCCATAGTATTTTCTATGAGTGTGCTCCACTTTTACAGCCTGAGCTCACTCCTGAGTAGCAAGTGTGGCCTACATGCCCGCCTGGGTGCTCTGACCCTCTGGGCACCCAGGCCTTCTATCACTGCATCTTGGCCTGTGGTGGTTCCCAACAATGGCATGGGATGGAGCAACTGCACATAAGTGTTCAGCTGGGTGTGGTGGCCCATGACTGTAATCCCAGCACTTGGGAGGCTGAAGCAGGAGGATCAATGCAAGTTCAAGGCCGGTCTGGGCTACAAAGTGAGTTCAAGGCTGGTCTCGGCTACAAAGTGAGTTCAAGGCCAGCCTGAACTGCATAGTGAAACCCTGTCTCAAAAAGACCGAAAAAAAAAAAATAGTTTACACCCATGGGGAAGGGGGAGGGCTGTGGGGTGAGTCCAAGTTCCTCTGGGGAGAAGTAGGTCCTGAAGGGTGTGTTCGTGATTGGATTTGGGGAAGGGAGGATTCTAGGCACACAAAATGGGCTCCCACAAGCTGCAGAGGCAGGAAAGCCAAAGGTGTGAGGGAATTGGGGGCGGACTACTTTGGCTGAGCTGGGGATGGGTGTGTGTGGGGGTGTGGAGTATGAGGTTAGAGAATGGGATAGAGGAGCTGCAGTGCCAGTTTGGCAGTCTCCGAGGTCAGAGGCCAGCAGTGAGGGAAACTGGGAAGGGGTTGCCATACTGATGCCAAGATGCTGGGTGCCTGGACTCAGGTGCTGGAGGTGCAGGTGGGGAAGGGGGAATTTGAAAGGCAGACAAATGGAGACCCATGAGAGGAGTTAGGGAGAGGGGTCTGTGGTGTTAGCTTAGAACAGCAGCCAGTGTGAAAGACTGGCCTCTCTGGCCTGAGGAGGCCCTGGAGGCTCTGGTGGTGGTGGTGGTAGGGCGTGTATGTGTGTGGGGGGGCTGATTTTGTCTCCTTGGAATCTGTGCCAATGGCCTTTAGCCAAAATCCTCCAAAAGACCTCAGGTTGGGCCAAGTCCGGAGTCAGGCCAGATGGGCTTCAGGAGAGAACCCTTCCGTCCAGTTTCCTCCCTAGGAAGGCTTAGGAGTTTGCGGTGAGGAAGTCTAGACTTGCCCACAGCTTCTCAGCTCCGGGTGGGTCCCGGTGCAGGCCCTGGATGAGAGGCAGGAAATTAGTCCTTGCTGGTGCATCTTGGCAGCCCGGCTAAGGGTGGTATCACCCCACCTGCCAGTGAGCAAACAGGCCAGGGAGGGGAGTGTCGGGTTACACAGCTTCGGAATGGCGCACACCCAGGTCCCAAGCCCGGGCTCTCCTCAGACAGCAAGGGGTGGGGGCCGGAAGGAGAGGCTGCCTAATGGGGAGACCTAGGAGAAGGCGCGGTGGGCAGGGCCAGGTGAGGAGAGGAGAAGACGGCACCGAGGAGCTCAGGTAGGGAAAGTGGGAGAGCAATTCCGAGAGCCGAGCACTGAGGGCGGGATCGGCCGGGCCGGGGCGGGGCAGCGGTGGCTCGCGGAGAGGCCGGGCAGGTGCGGGCGCCGTGCTCTCAGCACTCGGGGTGCCGAGCGCCGGGAGCGCTCAGTTCCGGCTCGGCGCGGGCGCAGGTGCGGAGCCCACCAACCCGCGCTGCTTCGGTGGCCGCTCCCGCGGGAGGCCTCGCCCCCGCCGCGCCTTGCCCGTTCCCGCTCGGCCCTGCTGCGGGTCCCGGGGGCTCGAGGCCGCGCGCCCGCTCCGCGCGCTTCCGGCCAGTCCCGTGGCGGGGAGGGCGGTCGGCGGGGGGCAGGCGCGGAGCCCGGCCGGCGACGCTTTTTGTCTCCTTTGTTCCCGGCGGTGGCAGCGCCGCGGCAGGAGGGGCGGGCGCGGGCGCGGGCGCGGTTTTCCGCCCTCGGTCTCCGGGTAACAGCTGCGGTCCGCCAGAGCCGCCGGGAAGCCGCCGCGCGCGGAGCCCGAGGAGCCGCCGAGGTGAGCAGGCCGGGCGGGTAGGCTGGGGCGGCCTCGGCCCGGGAGTCGGGACCGCACTTGTGCACGCGAGGCTACTCTGGCGGCTCCGCCCGGAACGCGATTGGGAGACGGAGGAGGTGGAGCCGCTCCTCGCGCCCCTTCCTCGCCGCCGCCGGGACCGGCCAGCCCCTTCCCCGCCCTCCGCTTATGCCGGTGGAGTCCTTGCCCCGGCGCGGCGAGGCCGGGCGTCGGGGAAGGGCCGCGTGGGGAGGTCGAGGCTGTCTTTCTGGAGTCACAGCCCTTGCTCGCTGCGCTCGGCGGGACCGACAAAGGCAGAGCAGACCGCGAGCCTCCTGGCACCGGGAGGGGTCCCCTCTCCACACACAGACCATTTGGCCGGCGACTGCTGAGCGCCTCGGGTCGTCGCGGGTTCTTGGGAAACAGGGGCTCCCTCCACCCCGCTCAGTGCGCAGACAGCAGGGTGGGCAGTGTGCACCCGGCACTATCAATGAGTAACCCGCCCCAGCGGCGGGCCAGGGAGTGGGGCAGGAGGAGTGGAAGGGAGGCCAGTTTCCCACCGGCTCCCAGCCGAGGTGCAGGTGTGTAAAGGCGAGTTTGTGAGCCTCTTCGGTTGTCGAGGACAGCGTCAGGAGGGTCAGTTGGTGCTTGTTTTCTGCAGACAGAAGTCAGGCAGTCGTGGGCACTGCCGAAGAGGCTCAGAGACAGACTGGCCCAGGACAGGCCCACCCGGCAGGCCTGGGCATGGGCAGAGTTAGTTGGGCTTTGGCTGTGAGCCTGGGCAGGGCCTGAGATGTGGGGAGGCGGCAGGAGGTCCTGGCTGTGCAAGCCGGGGACGTGAGGCTTGGCTCCAAATCAGCCCTTTTAGTCTGCTCTAGCCTGGTCATTCACAAAAGTGGGGGTAAGGCCTTTTCCCTTGAGAGGCCAAGTGGCCAGGTGTGTAAGCCCCGTATCTCGTCTATCAGCTAGGTTTCCTTGGAAGTGAAAAGGGGGCTCATTCACTATGAGGGGAGTACCTGCTCTGTGTTGATGTCTGTGGCAGTTGCTGGGCCTCTGAATCAAGAGCCATAATCCCTGCCTTTAAAGAACTTTGAGTCCAGACTGGGAAGATGGAAAAGGGTCCTCCCAAATGGCCTTGGGTGGTACCACTAATGCCAGCACACACTCTGCTGGCAGGGAAGTATGTATCAGTCTGGTGGCTGGTGTGTCTGTTCCATCCACCACACAGGTGACCTCTGGAGCGAGGGAGGATGGAGAAGGCTCCCAGTGAGGTGACGGCTGGGTGTGGGGGTTAATAGGATAGAGTGGGAATGGGCATTCCAGGCAGTGGGAACAGCCCTTGCTTGTGATGACAGGGAGGAGTGGAACAGCCTTCCTTCAGGCAGGAACGAAAAGCATGCATGTGGGAGGATGTGGACCAGAGGGCCTGACCTTTATTTCTCAGGCCCAGGGGACCCCAAAGCCCCAGGAGGAGGGACGTACTTCATTTCTGTTCAAAGAAAATACGGAGAGGAGAGGTTGCGTGTGTGTGTGTGTGTGTGTGTGTGTATGTGTGTCTGCCTGTCTGTCTGTCTGTCTGTCTGTACTGGATGGCTAGGGGCTGCGCTGTGAGATGGCAGAGGTTAAATGAGGTACATGTGTCCAGCACAGAGGAGAAAACGTCACTGTCCTTTGGATTCCTCCTGCCCATGGTTTGTAGGGAAAAAGGAGTGCTAGGTCGTGCTTCACAGGAGGACTGCAGTTGAAGAAGCCTGGCATAATTCCCGTGGGTCAGCCTCTGACTTCCCGTGTGCCCTGGCCAGGAGCTCTTTTGGTCCTGAACGTTTCTTCCCGTGTCCCTCGACCCAGCTGTGATTTCACATTCAGGGAGTGGTTTTGTTGCTGCCCCTTGAGGGCTGGAGAACCTTGGCATGCAGTAGGCTCTAAGCAAATATTTGCAAGCAAATTAAACAGTGAATGTTGGTCTAACTATGGGACCCTATGCCCAAGGCACATCCCTGGTGTGAGGGGGCAGGAGAAGTGGGCAGTAGCCAAGTGGAGGAGGTGGCCTCTGCCTATCCTCAGGTGGACCTTGTATTCCCAGAGGAAGAAGCTTTCTCCAGCCCTTGGAGACAAGGTGGGGGGCTCCTGGGCAGCCTGGCTTTGCCACAGTCCTGGGCTTCTGGCTGGGTTCGAGACTTTCCCTGACACCTCCTTCCTCCCACCCCCTTGGGTGGCAAACAGAGGCGGCCTTGTTCCCGCTCCCATAGAGCTGCCCTGTTCTCTGCACACTAAAAATGGAAACCCCCAAGCTATTTTGGGAGCAGTGCCCAGCCGGGCTGTGGCCACGGCCCCCTGCTCCACAGTGTCCCTGCTCCACCAGGCTACTGGACCCTTCGCTGAGCCTTGTGCCCAGCCCTGTTCACTTGGGCATTTTCAGGAGCACCCTGCTGAGGCTCTGCTGGGATGAGTGCACCTGGGAGGAGGGAAGCAAGCAGGATATTCTGCAGACAGCCTGGCAGCTGGGTGGTGGGAGGGGCTGGGCAACATGGCCTGGGCACATCCAAGTAGGGAAAGAGTCTCCCAGTCTGGGATACATGGTTTGTCTTAGCACCTTACCAACTTTGCGGCTCCTGGTGGGGGACCACTGGAGTCTGGGGAAGGTGGTGTTGCTGTGGTTTCTTAGTTCTGGAACTTAAGAGCCTCAGCTGGGCAGCACCCAAAGTCTGGAGAGGTCCTTGGGATGGACCTGAGGTTGGGGGCAGCCACACATAATGACTTCCTCAGGACACCCTCCACTTAACCCACACGCTGATCCGTCTCTACTCTGATCTTCAGGAGAGGAAATATCAAAAAGATGGCCTGCCTTCCCCAGCTCTCTAGGACTTAGTGTTTGGACTAGGAAGTGTGCGTGAGTTTGCCTGGTGTCTAAATGCCTAAATGTGGATGTTGTGTGTTATGTCTCTGGTAAGTGCGTGTGACATTTGCATGTGTACCATGTGTGTTTGTGTATTGTGATGATGACGCATGAAGGGACTGTCTCCATATGGGTATGTCTTTATGTGGAATGTAGGTGCCTGTGTGGTATGTTTGTGTTTCTGTGTCTGCTGTGTGTACAGATCATATCTGTATATATCTGCATGTGTGTATGCAAGTTCTCATGTGTTTGTGTGTGTGTGGGTGTTTGCATGCATACTGGGTGTATGCATGCACCTTGGGGGTATGTGTTGTGTGTGTATCTGCCAGTGTGCAGGTGCCCATTTGGGCCAGGATGGGCAGCCTGGTCTCTGTGGAGGGAATGTATGTGCCCTTGACAGGGCAGAGTTTGAGCAGAAGGCAGGTCAATACAGGTGCTGAGAGGAAGAGTTCTTAGAGAGGGCTGTGCTAGGGGCCTGACTGGGCCCTGCTGGCCATAGGGCTCCTTCCTAGCTGACCTTTCCCAGGCCCCATGGGTGCCTGGCTCTGTCTGCTGTCCTCCCCCTCCCCATGTGGGCTCCAAGGAGGCGTCCTCCGTGGAATGTGTTTGGTGGCCGAGGGCCAGGCCAGGCCTGGCTGCACAGATGGGCTGGGCAGTGGGGAGGGGTACTTTTGTGCTGCTTCCATGGTGGAGAGCCATGCCTCTTGCCCAGCCCCCAGTTTCACTCTCTGCTTTCCCCCTGGCTAGGTGATTCCTGCTCAGGTCATGCTGTTGTCCCCTGATCTAGCTGGCCGTGCCAGGTGAGTCTAACCTTACCCCTGGGCAAATGGGAGCAGTGTGACTCCGTCCTCTGCCCAGGACTCCCCAAGGTGGGGTGCAACCTTTTGGCCCCCACCCCTCCCAGCCTGGATGTCCCACTTTTCTCTGGTCTGGTGTTTTTGTGGTTGTCATCCTTCTGGATTCCTGGCTTAAAAGGCCCTGTGCCCAGTTCTTGACTCGATCTGACATCTTCTGACGTCTGGTGGCTCCTGAGACCTCATCTTCCCTTCTCCTTCTGGCCAGAAAACTGCCATCCATGCAGAGGGGCCTCTCCCTCTTGGGGTTCTAGGCGCTTCCTTCCCCTTCCTTGCACTTCTGTCCCTTCCAAGCCGTGCTCCTGATCCGTGTGGGGGTGCTCGGTAGTATGTCAGGGGAGGGGAGTAGAGTTGGGCTGCAGGTCTCCTGAGAGCGTAGTGCCTGCAGGAAGGGGTGGTGCTGAAGTTTCTAGGGACAGTGTCTCCTCTTTCTTCCCTGGGTGGAGTGTGAGCCTGAGGGCATCCTGGACTGCAGTGCCCATGTGGGCCCGGACCTCCTGTTTAGCCCAAGGTTAGGAGGGGCATCTTGGCAATCGCACAGGCTTGTCCTTTACCAGTGACCTCAGGGTACTCTGGGGACCACATGCGCTCCACGTGATCTCTCTCCTTGCCAGGTGACCATGCCTGCTTTTGGATCAGCTCTTCTCCAGGCGCTCTGGGCTGGGTGGGTCCTTGCCCTCCAGCCCCCTCCACCAGCTGCTTTCACTCCCAATGGCACACATCTGCAGCACCTGGCAAGGGATCCCACCTCTGGCACCCTTTATCTGGGGGCCACCAACTTCCTGTTCCAGCTGAGCCCTGAACTGCACCTGGAGGCCATGGTGTCCACAGGCCCTGTGCTGGACAGCAGAGATTGCTTGCCGCCCGTGCTGCCCGATGAGTGCCCCCAGGCCCAGCTTACCGACAATCCCAACCAGCTGCTCCTTGTGAGCCCGGGGGCCCTGGTGGTGTGTGGGAGTGTACACCAGGGCGTCTGTGAACAGCGGCGCCTGGGGCAGCTTGGGCAACTGCTGCTGCAGCCAGAGCGGCCTGGGGACACCCAGTATGTGGCTGCCAATGACCCTGCAGTCAGTACGGTGGGGCTGGTGGCCCAGGGCTTGGCAGGGGAGCCCCTCCTGTTTGTGGGGCGGGGATACACCAGCAGGGGTGTGGGGGGTGGCATTCCTCCCATCACAACCCGGGCCCTGAGGCCGCCAGACCCCCAAGCTGCCTTCTCCTATGAGGAGACGGCCAAGCTGGCAGTGGGCCACCTCTCCGAGTACAGCCACCACTTCGTGAGCGCCTTCGTGCGTGGGGCTAGTGCCTACTTCCTGTTCCTGCGGCGAGACCTGAAGGCTCCGTCTAGAGCCTTTCGCGCCTATGTGTCTCGTGTGTGCCTTTGGGATCAGCACTACTACTCCTATGTGGAATTGCCTCTGGCCTGCCAAGGGGGCCGCTATGGACTGATCCAGGCTGCCGCTGTGGCCATATCAGGGGAGATGGCTGGTAGGGAGGTGCTCTTTGCAGCCTTCTCCTCAGCGGCACCCCCCACCGTGGGTCAGCCACCTTCCGCGGCTACTGGGGCATCAAGAGCCTCTGCACTCTGTGCCTTCCCCCTGGATGAGGTGGACCGGCTTGCTAATCACACACGAGATGCCTGTTACACCCGGAAGGGCCTCGCTGAGGACAAGACGGAGGTGGCCTACATTGCATATCATGTCAGTTCCTCCTGTGACCAGCTGCCCGTGGTGAGTTCTGACATAGCCCTAGCCTTTGCCTTGTCTGAGGCTACTGGCCAGGTAGCAAGAGCCAAGGAGCTGCCCAAGGAACTGAAGGGAAGCTGGTGGTAGGGTGGGGAGCTGTCAGGTCAACAGGTATTAGGGCTCCTTTGGGCCTGAGTGATAGAAGGGTACTTTGCCACAAACAGAGCATTCAGGGTAGCAGAGAGCAGTGCAGGGATGGGCTTGGACCAGGGTGCTGAAGAGGTGGTTTTGTAGAGGTGGGCTCGGGCTACGGCAGGGGCAGATGTTGGAATGACACTATTTATATTCTGGAGCAGGAGAGGAAGGTGAGGTTGAGGCTTGTGTGGTTGTAATTTCAGGACCAATACAGGGGCAAGAAACTGCTCACAGGGGGAGTGGGTCAGTGAGAAGTGCAGAGGGCCCAGGCTAGTGGGCGGGGAGGGGAGCAGGCAAGCTCTGAGAGGCTTGCAAAGTGGCCCAGGAAAAGGCAGAGGACAGCAACTGGGAGGTGTGCTCCCAGGGTAGGACTAGGAGAAGATGGGACCACAAACTGGGGTGGGGATCAAGAGGGGAAGTAGTTGCTGGAAGGTGCCCAAGGCAGCTGGAGACAGGTGCACTGAGGGAGAGCTGAGGACACAGCTCTATGAGGTGCTGCCTAGGGCAGGGTTGTCAGGGAGGGCTGGCCGAGAGATGGAGCTGGGAGAGGTTGTCCAGGGAGCACGGAGCGGGGTAGTTCTTCACACAGGGCCTTCCTGATGCTTCTTGCTGTCTGCAGGACACCCCAGAGGCTTTTCCTTGTGGCTCAGACCACACACCCAGCCCCATGGCCAGCCGTGTCCCTTTGGAAGCCACACCAGTTTTGGAGTGGCCAGGGGTTCAGCTAACAGCTGTGGCAGTCACCATGGAGGATGGACACACCATTGCTTTTCTGGGAGACAGTCAAGGGCAGCTGCACAGGGTGAGTCCAGAGGAAGTACTAGGCCTCGTCCCAGGGTTTGGAGGGGACAGGCTGCTGGGGACCCAGCCCGGGAGGAACATCTGATGTCTAGGTCTGGGATTTGTGATATGTGACATGGCCCCCAGCCCTGGGCTGGGAGAGGTGACCTGCGCCTCTCTTCCCAGGGATGGGTAGTGTTTACCTGTACACTCCCCAACACCATGCTGGCCGCAGTGACCTGTCACTGCCCAGAAGAAAGTTCTTGTCTTTAAATTGCTTCTGTTTGCAGTGGAGGAGGCCTTGGGTCTGTGGCTGTGGACTTGGTGCCAGACCTTGTGGTCTCTGATCTCAGGTGTACCTGGGCTCGGGGAGTGATGGCCGCTCATATTCCACACAGAGCATCCAGTGGGGCTCTGCGGTGAGCAGAGACCTCACTTTTGATGGAAAATTCGAGCACCTCTATGTCATGACTCAGACCACAGTGAGTGCCTGGCCTGGCCAGGACATGACTGGTGGGAGGGGCCTCTGGGTGGCCAGGGACCCTGATGTGGGCGAGTGCCTGGTGTTTGGATTTCTGGCCCCAAGTCCTCTCTGCCTCATAGCTTGTGAAGGTTCCTGTGGCCTCCTGTGCCCAGCACCTGGACTGTGCGTCTTGCCTTGCTCACCGGGACCCGTACTGTGGGTGGTGTGTGCTCCTTGGCAGGTTGGTGCTCCCCCGACTGCTGGCTCCATCTACCCAGCCTCGTGCACTTGGTGCTCCTGTGTAATCGTGTCAACCAGGATTCCTGACTTTCGGTGCTTGACCCCTGGATGCTCCCAGCCCCCTGCTATCCTCTGTCCCTGGCATCACTGCCCTGCCAGGGCAGACATAGGAGCCTGATGACCCCTATTTGTGGGCCTTGTGCAGGGCCTTAGGATTGTAGGCGTCCCTGCCCTGTGAATTCCGGCGGCCCTGTGAGGGTCACAGATAGACGTTGGTCATTCTCAATTAGGTGCAGTCGCCGTTCTGAGTGCTCTAGGGGCCAGCGTCCAGAGCAGTGGCTGTGGAGCTTCCAGCCTGAGCCAGGCTGTCTGCGAGTGGCAGCCATGAGCCCTGCCAACATCAGCCGAGAGGAGAAGAGGGAGGTGAATGACTAGAGTAGGCGGGCCCCAGTGAGGGGTTCTGGGGATGAGTTGAAAACAGACTTTTGTGTCTTGTGTATGAAATCCTACATGGCCTTGCGTAATCACTCTTCTTCGGGCCTTAGTCTCTCTATTTGTTACTAATGCAGGCCAGGGGTGTTTGTGAAGGCTTGGGGGCTGGAGGCCACTGGTGTTGTCCACACTGTTGGTGTTGGCCCCATAAACCCGCTTGCTGGTCTGTGGCCTGATGGCCGGTGTGTTCTGGGCTTTCTTGATAGGTTTTCCTGTTGGTGCCAGACCTGCCACCCCTGTGGCCAGGGGAGTCGTATTCTTGCCACTTTGGAGAACATCAGAGTCCTGCCCTGCTGACCAGTTCTGGTGTGATGTGCCCTTCCCCAGACCCTAGTGAGGTCCCGGTGCTGCAGAAAGGAGCTGGTGGGTGAAAGAAGGGGCCATCACTGTGCCTGAGAGCCCCAATTTGCTTTCATCTGGCTCCAAGGGCTGTGGTTGGGATGAGATGTAAATCTAGACAAAGAGCCCTGAGTTGATGGCTTCTTTTTTGTTTTGTTTTTTTGGGGATAGGGTCTCACTATGTAGTTCAGGCTGGTGTTGAACTCATCATATAGCCCAGGCTGGTCTTGAACTCACAGTGATCCTCTTGCCTCACCCTCCCGAGTGCTGGGATTACAGGCGTGCACCATCATGCCTGGCTAGTTGATGGCTTTCTTTGAGTCCTGTCACTGTCCCCAACACTGCAGTGTGTCATTTTTTTTTTTTTTTTTTTTATGTGGGTACTGGGAGTCGACTTCAGGACCTCGCACTTGCCAGCAGGTGCTTATGCTGCTGAGCGATATCACTGGCCCTTTTTTTCCTTTATGTGGGTACTGGGAGTCGACTTCAGGACCTCGCACTTGCCAGCAGGTGCTTGTGCTGCTGAGCGATATCACTGGCCCTTTTTTTCCTTTATGTGGGTACTGGGAGTCGAACTCAGGACCTTGCGCTTGCCAGGCAGGCGCTTATGCCGCTGAGCCATATCACCAGCCCAGTGTGTCCATTTTTTGCCCTGTGGATGGTGTTTCCCAACTCTGGGTTCCTCCCATTGTTCGGGGTTCCAGCCCCACTCTATGTGGTCTCTGTGTGTGGCTCTGGTGCCTGGCCACTCCTCAGTCTTGGCCTTCTCTTGCACTTTGCAGACCATGTGTCCGTGAGTGTGGAGCTCAGGTTTGGCACCGTGGTGATTGTCAAAGCTTCCCTTTCCATCTATGACTGTGTGGCAGTCACTGAGCTCCGCCCATCTGCACCGTGAGTTCCTCCCTGGCCCCCTGCTCTGGGCTTCCCTGTGGCGACTCCCACCCCATGGCTGTGCTCTGTACAGGTGCCAGGCCTGCGTGAGCAGCCGCTGGGGCTGTAACTGGTGTGTCTGGCAGCACTTGTGCACACACAAGGCCACGTGCGATGCTGGGCCGATGGTGGTGAGCCAGCAGGTGAGTGGCGCTGGGATGGGCACATGGGAGCTTGGGTCCCTGGTGTGAGGATGTCTGATGGCCCGGGGTCTATGTGCCTGCCTGCCTGCATGAGGCTCTGTTCTGAGTGCCTGAGCCACTGTGTAGGATGGACTCATGGCAGAGCAGCTGCAGATCTGTCCTGCCTGTTTTGGGAGAGGACTTTTCTAGTTGACAGGCAGGAGGTGTGGCCTTTGCCTCACCTCAGCACAGACACCCCTGGAGCCAATCCTCTGTGTTTCTCCTTTGGAGAATTAATGGGTTGTTTTTGTTTCTCTTTTCCTTGGTCTCCTTCCTTTTTAACATACCCTTTGCCTGCTCCTCTGTTTGCCTGCTGAGCGGCCCTTCCTGTCTTTCTCTGTCTCCTCCTTCAGAGCCCGCTTTTCTCCCTAGCCCCTCTTGCAAGAGACATACCTAGCCCCCTCCCGCCCACAACCCCCAAAGCCATGGTCACCCCTACTCCTTACACCATTCCCGTGGAGCCCAGAGCTCCCTCTGTAACTGCAGCCTCAGATGTGTCACCTGGGGTCAGGCCTTCCCTGCTCAGCCCCTGGGGGGCGTGGGCAGGTCCCGGCCATATACCTTCCCCCACCTCCACAGAGTCACCTCTCCACGAGAAGCCCCTCCTGCCCAGCCTCCCCACCAGACCTGGAAACTCTGTCCCTGCCCCCACTGACTTGGGACCTTCGGCCACACCTGAGGACCTCTCAACCTTCCACCCGACCTCCCACCCGGCACCCTCAGAAGTAGCAGCAGTGCCCCCTGCAGAGCCTGACCCTGAGGCCCCTCCCTCTACGGTGGCCCTGGACCAGCCCCCTGGCACTGCTCCTGCCACCACTTTCCCAGGGGCCGCTGGCTCCACGAAGCCCACTCTGGACTGGCTCATGAGAGAAGGCGGCGAGCTGCCCGAGGCAGACGAGTGGACAGGGGGTGACGCGCCCGCCTTCTCCACTTCCACCCTCCTCTCAGGTGATGGAGACTCAGCAGAGCACGAGGGCCCTCCCGCCCCCCTCATCCTCCTGTCCAGCCTGGACTACCAGTACGACACCCCCGGGCTCTGGGAGCTGGTGAGGTCCAGCCCAGGAAAGAGGCCTTGGGAGGGGTTTGGGGGAGACACAGGCCCTTCTCACCTTGGGATTCTCCATGGGGAAGGGCATGGGGCAGGGCCTTGCCCTTGGAGCCCAGCAAGGCAGAAGCTGAGGTGGGCAGGGTGGGCTGCACAGACTGCCTTGTTCTGGGTGCCCGCAGGGAGAGGTGAGTTGGAGGGCCAGCTCTTGTCCTTGTGTGGAGAGTGTCCAGAGCTCTACTCTGATGCCTGTCCACGTGGAACGAGAGGTCCGCTTGCGTGGCCGTAATCTGCGCCTACTGCAGGTGCGTGTATCCTGGTCACAACTGTCCTTGCAGCCCCTTTGGATGGTGACAGACTCTCTGACCCCTGGGGAGCAGGCAGAGGGCATGACCCCAGGTTTCACCCTCAGCCGAGAGGCTATGCTGGGAACCTGGGGCCCAGCTCCGGAAGTTACCCCAGTGGTGCTGTCTTCTGTCCCCAGGACAGCCCGGGAGACAGTGAGTGTGTGATGCAGCTGGAGGGCCTTGAGGTGGTGGTGAAGGCCCAGGTTGAATGTGAGGTGCCTCCGGACACCTGGTGCCATGTCACATGCCAGCAGCACCAGGTACAGACCATGGAGCCTGGGTGGACAAGGGTACATGGGCCACAGGCTAGCTACTAACTGAAGTTGGCTGTGCCACATTGTCCCCATCCCCACTCTGACCTGGAGAGCAGATCGGGGCTTCCACTCAGACTATGACTGCAGCCCAGTCTGACTTCTAACTTGGAATCCCAGCAAATCCCTCCATTCCAGTTCTGCCTCTAACCTCCCAACTTTTACCCCATGGAATCCCTGCACCCCCACTCTGACCTCTGATGCTGTGCTTATAATTAGTCATTTTGGTCCATTCTATGAGCTGCCTTTCCAAGGCCTGATGCCTCTCCAAGCCCCAGGCTGACCCTACACCCTCTTCTTCAGCTCAGCTATGAGGCCCTGCAGCCTGAGCTCCGGGTGGAGCTGTTTTTGCGTTGGGCCGGCCGCCTGCGTGTAGACAGTGCTGATGGGCTGCATGGTGAGCTCCCTGGAGGGGTCATGTGGGCAGCTGTGCAGGCTGGTGGTAGCTAGGCTTTTCCAGGCCTGCCTCTCACATGTGTCCTTGCTATCTCTAGTGGTACTGTATGACTGTTCTGTGGGACACGGGGACTGCAGCCGCTGCCAGATTGCCACGCCCCAGTATGGCTGTGTGTGGTGCAAAGGAGAACATCCACGTTGCGTGGCCAGGGAGGCCTGTGGCAAGGCTGAGGCTGTGGCCACCCAGTGCCCTGCACCTCTCATCTCCTCGGTGTGTGGAAATGCTAGCTTGTTCCTTCCTCACTGCTGTCCTTGGAGGGAGGGTAGCTGTGCCTTGGATGCCGGGGATCAAAAGTGGGGAGGCTGGGGCTGCCTTTATGCTATGGGAGGTCAGCAGGTAGGTGGAGGTGAGCAGTCCTTCTCCTGGAACAGGTGGAACCACTGACTGGACCTGTAGATGGAGGCACTCGCGTCACCATCAGGGGCTCCAACCTGGGCCAGCATGTTCAGGATGTACTGGACATGGTCCGGGTGGCTGGAGTGCCCTGTGCTGTGGATGCCCAGGATTATGAAGCCTCCAGCAGGTGAGCTGGTTGGATCCAACGTGGATGGGTTCTGTGGATGGCTTTCCCTGCAGGGCTTCCTATTCCCTGCTCATGTGCCTTCCCTCTCCTGTTTTCCTTGATTCTGGTCCCAGTGCCTCAGTATGGGGGGTGCCATCGAGGCCCTGGAACACCCACCCAGGATCCTGCACCCACCTGTAGGTTTCTGGCTTAGGCTGCTTGGGGATCATTTCAGAGCTTGCCTGGGGCACGGTTGCTGCCCAGGGCTGATTCCTGGCTCTGCTTAGGGGTTCTTGTCTGGCTTTCTGAGTGACCGTGGATATAGTTATAGTAGCAGTGTCCTCAGTGGTTGGCCTTCTCACCAGCTGACCCTCTTCCCAAGCATGTCCTGGCTGGGCTGTCAGGCCTTGTGCTGTGGCACACCTGCAGATAGCCAGCCCCTCTGTCCTGGGGAGCCCAGTCTCTGGGAAGCCCTGCTCTGGTGCTCGGGCTCACAGTTTACTGAGGTATTCTGGGTGATAGTGGCCTGGTCAGCAGTTGCAGGGTCCCAAAGGTGCATACACAGGACTCAAGAAGGTGGCTCCAAGCAGTAGGGCCCAAACGTGGTTTAATGTCAGGTGAACTGGAAAGCCAACAACAGATGTCTAACTTCACTGTCCAGAAGATGTCAGTTCAGGAGGCTGTATAATCTGTATATTATTTTATTAAAAATTTTTTTTTGTGGTCTTGGGGATTGAAGCCAGGGCCACTCTACCACTGAGCTATATCTCCAGCCCTTTGTATTTCTTTATTTTGAGACAAGGTCTCACTAAATTGCCCAGGCAGGACTCGAACTTGTGATCCTCCCTAAGTGCTGTGATTATTAGGTGTGCACCACTGTTCCTAGCATCACAGTCTTTATTTTATTTTTTATTTTTTATTTTTTTTTTGAGACAGGGTCTCGCTATGTAGTTCCGGCTGGCCTTGAACTCACTATGTATCCTATGCTGGCCTCAAACTCATGACAGTCCTCCCCACCTCAGCCTCCTGAGTGCTGGGATTACAGGCACGTGCCACCATGCACAGCCACAATCTTTATTTTAAACTAGTAAACACTTTGCAAGAACATGGAGCTTTTCCCAAAATGTGTTATGTTTGAGAACCTAAGGAGACTATGACCGTTAATGACTCTAGAACTGTAAGACTTACAAAGTGATTTATGAAGCAGTTAAACTATATTCTGGCTGGAGTCTTCCCTGGGGGTTCACACATTGCTTGTTCTCTGTTTCCAGTGTTTGCAGTGACTGTGACAGTGTCTCAGAGTACAGCCAGTGCAGGCTAACATTGTGGAATTAATTTGCCCCAGACTCCTATTTTCTGGCTAAGAACCAGCATTTTCTCAGATTGTTCACATCTATCTCCAGATCTTTTAGGCACCTTTTTCCAAGAAGATATCATGCTTCTCCCACTTCGCAAGTGTGTGTCTTGCCCATGATGGTGGTGGAGCAGCCCACTCGTTAGCTTGGCCAACCCCGCAGCCAGCCTTCACAGGGCTCCTCTGTGAACATATGTCACAACAGAGGGATAATTCCTCCTTGCTTGAGGCCTCTGGGGCACCACGAATGTTTTTAGATGCCAAGTCCTGCCATGCGCCATAGGCGATCCCTCCAAATCAAGAGAGGATCCTGACTGACTGTAGGATGGGGAGGAAGAGGGGCTGCTGGGTCACTTGCAGGGCTCTCCATGCCATCTTACAGCCCCTTGCCTGCCTTGTGCCCACAGTCTTGTGTGCATCACTGGGGCCAGTGGGGAGGAAGTGACTGGTGCTGTGGCAGTGGAGGTGCCAGGAAGAGGACGCGGTGTCTCTGAGCTCAACTTTGCCTACCAGGTACCTGAGTCCCACACCCCGAGCTGCCCTCAGCTGCCAGTGGGCCACCTTCACAGGGCTCCCCAACCCAGGGCCGTCTTATCTGTCTTGGATTCCCCTAGCCTTTCTGTTTCTGGCCTGACATTTATTATCTCTTTGTTCCCCTTCCCACAGGATCCCAAGGTGCATTCCATTTTTCCAGTCCAAGGCCCCAGAGCTGGGGGCACCTGCCTTACTCTGCACGGTTCCAAGCTCCTGACGGGGCGCCTGGAGGACCTTCGAGTGGTAGTGGGAGACCAGCCGTGTCGCTTGTGAGGGTTGATTCCCCATCTTATAAAAGTCTATGGGTCTCAGGGAGAGGGTGAAGGGGGTGGAGTGCTGGGGAGAGTGGGGACAGGAGGAGGGCCACGTCTACCCCATAAGGCAGTGGCTAGACCCTCCCGAAGCCAGGCTGTGGTGGAGACTTCAGTTAGCAAGGAAGGGAAGTGAATAAGGCCTGAGTGGGTGCCTTGTCCCCCATCCTGTGCCTCTGCCTCCCTTCCACTCTCACCTCCCCTCCACAGGCTCCTGGAGCCACAGTTGGAGCAGCTGCGCTGTGAGACCAGCCCATACCCCATGCCCGCCACCCTTCCTGTGACTGTGTGGTTTGGAGCCACGGAGCGGAGGCTTCAGCATGGCCAGTTCAAGTATACAGCAGACCCTAACGTTACCTCTGCTGGCCCCACCAAGAGCTTCCTCAGGTTGGGGCCAAAGGCACAGCTGCATGGCATATTACAGGGAGGTCCTTCAACTCTACTCCTGGGGGCTGGTTCAGGGCTTTGTGTGCGGGGCTGTGAATTCTGTGCTGCTGGGAGGGAGAAAACTTCATGTGGTTTGGGCTGGGGCTGAGCTACCTGGAACCAGGCTGCGCTTTTGATCCTGGTCTTAGCAAACCGTGTGTGGCTCGTGTGCTGTGTTTCAGTGGAGGGCGTGAGATCTGGGTCCATGGCCAGAATCTGGATGTGGTGCAGATGCCAAGAATCCGAGTGACTGTGGCTCCTGGAGTGTTGCAGCCTGGTCAGGGTCTGGGGCGGAGGCGCCGTGTGGTCCCAGAGGCAGTGTGTTCCCCTGGAGCCTCCTGTGGCGGTCAGCACGTAAGCGACTTGGGCCTCCCTGTCTGCATGAGGCTGGCCCTCCCTCTCCCCTTACCCACCTCTCCCACCCCTAGCAGCCACAGTGGCTGGTCACATCTTTGCACAGCCCCCTTCCCATGCAGCCCTTCACTTGACACTTCTGTCTTCCTCCACCAGTTTGAGGAGCCTTGCAGCGTGAACTCCTCCCAGCTCATCCTGTGTCGCACACCTGCCCTCCCAGGCCTGCCTGAGGACCCCTTGGTCCGGGTGGAATTTATCCTTGATAATTTGGTCTTTGACTTTGCAACACTGAGTCCCACTCCCTTCTCCTACGAGGCTGATCCTACCCTGAAGCCCCTCAACCCTGAGGACCCCACTGCGCCGTTCCGGCACAAGCCCGGGAGTGTGTTCTCTGTGGAGGTACTGCTCCTCAGCTGGGCTTCAAGGCTCTCGTTTAGCAGGACAGCACTGTACATGTAGTGGGGAGGCCAGAATGATAGAGCAAGGGCTGGGGGGCTCCTGGGAGGGCTTTGAGTAGTGGCCTGGGTCCTGATACTCCACAACAGGTGTCTATACAACAGCGAGTAAATGATTTGGCACACACAGGAGTGGGCTGTGTGGTGCACAGCAGGTAATGGGCTGATCCCCATGTGGTGGCCTGACACGAGGCATGTGTCTTGGCATACATGGTAGGCAGAGGTGGGATTGGGACAGGCTGTGGACAGACAGTCTTGTAGCCACTTGAGGGCCATCTGACTCAGCAGGGGTTTGGGTTTTGTTAGGTAACTGGCAAGATTTGGTTCTCCAGTCCTCTCCCCACCCTTGATACTGG
>CM051832.1:108550859-108672813 GCA_028451465.1 Erethizon dorsatum | reverse complement strand
TTGTGAGGGTACAAAGGAGATCATGATGGGCAGGTGGTCAGGGAAAGGTTAGGGAGATGGTGTCAAGGACTCTGAAGGAGCAAGACATTTGGGTAGCTAGGGTAGGGGATGAAGAAGTGGGGTTAGAAGGTGGGATGGCAGGCTCAGAGCTCTGGGGGGTGAGCATGACATTAATGGAGATGGTGGCAATGTGTGGTATAGGACACTTGGGTGGGGACAGAGATTTTAGAGGACTGGGTGCCTGGGGTGTATCTGCAGAAGAACAGGGGTTCAAGGTAAAATACAGAACTGGGGCTAGACGTGAGTAGGCTACCAGGGCCCTTTACGGGAAGAGGACAATCTGGTGGTTTGGAAAAAAGGATGGGGAGCTTGGCAGGCCAGGTGGGATGGGCTATGTGAAGGGTGGGGGGTAGGCTCTGGTAGCAGGAATGGGGGTCAGGGGTGGGGGCCTCACTCTCTTGGAGCTTGTTTGCACACAGCAGCTGCGCATGAATAGTTGCCAATCTCAGCACCAAACTGCAGAGCCACAGCCACATTGCAGTCATCCACGCTCAACACAGCCACCTTGTCTTTGGAGGGGCCCTGAGCACCCCCTAGGGCATCTGTCCGGGGCTAAAGACCCAAGCACACTAGTCAATGATGTCCGTAGGGTACCCCTGAATATCAGAACTTAGAATCCCAGTTCTCCCCATACACACCATGACAGGGGTGGCACACACCTTGTTGTAGTATCTCAGATGCACTGTATGCCACTGCCCGTCACTCAGGCCCCCTGGAACTGTGGGGCTGACCCACTGTGTTGGACTCGCCTGTGGAGGACATGCATGTGGAGTGCTGTACGGAGCTGCTTAGTCATCCCACCCCTCCAAGGGCCATCCCGGAGGCTCAGAGATCAGTATACCCCCGTGTGACCTCACTGGCGGGACCAGAGTGCCCCCTGAACAGACAGGAGAGACACACACCTGGAGAGACAGATCTTCCCACAGCACAAGGCCTTGCAGCTGGGTCCTCACGGCTGTCTGTTGGGCTCAGGGAGGCAGACCACCCCATGCACAATGCACCCATGCCCTGTCATAGACATCCTCAGGAGCACCCACGGTGGAATATGTGAGCCGCACTTGGCCAGCCACTAGCTCTAGGGCCAGAAAATCATGCTTCTCATTCAGGCGCCCATTGTAGAAAAGTAGCCCGCTGGGCTGCACGGTCGCAAACCTGGGTGGAAGGGAGCGGGAGTCAGGACCCCCAGCTCACCCCCACCGAGCCGGTCCGTCCGAGCTGGGGCGAGAGGAGGGCAGGAGACAGCGTCAGGGGAGAGGGCAGTGTCCTTTGGGGGACCTCAAGATGGGGCAGTCGGAAACCTGATAGGGTCACACAGGGAGGGATGCAGGACGGGCACCTACGAGAGGGACAGCGTGAGGTGGAAGCGCTGCCGCAGGGCCCCGGAACATGACGAACGAGCTGGGTGGGAAGGAGCGGGCTGCCACCTCGCAGCGCGGGCCCTCGAAGGCACCACCCGCAGGGCACTGGCAGCGGAAGCCACCGTGAGGCGCATTGGTGCAGGTCCCGCCATTGCGGCAGACGCCAGGCACACAGCGTCCGGCCTCGGTGTCCAGTTCGCAGTCCTCTCCTGCGGGGCAGGGCTGTCAGGACCTCCCAGCTGAGCCTGCCCCCGCCGGCAGGCCCCCGCCCCCAAGAGGGTTGCCAGACCCCGCCCCACTTGGCCCCGCCCCGCCCCGCCCGCCATCGGGCCCCGCCCTCAACCCCTCCAGCTTGTAAAAGCCTCGGATCTCTGTGACCTATGGATTTTCCCGGACTAGGCTCTGCCGTTTCGGGTCTACTCGCATCTCCGCCTGCACCAGCCCCTGTAGCCGAAAAAGTCACTCCCGATCCTCACTCGCCGGACTCACCCGTGAAGCGTGGGCGGCAGACACAGGTGTAGCCACCTTCGCGTCGCGCGCAGGCGCCGCCGTTCCGGCATGGGTTTAGAGTAGCAGAGATCGAGCTCGGTCTCACAGAAGTCGCCAGTGAAGCCAGGCGGGCAGCGGCAGCGCAGGCCGGCGATGGGCTGGATGGGCCGGAAGAGTGTGGAGGCCGAGGCCAGGAAAAGGCGCGGAGGAGAATCGAAGCGCAGCACTGACACCGCACTTTCATGTAGTTCTCGCAGGGCTCGCGCAGGCACACGTTGTCGTCGAAGGGCAGCACGTCCAGCAATGAGCGGGCCGCCAGCGCCGCGCGGCGCACGTACAGCTGCTCCTGCAGCTCTTCCGAGCTGAACCAGGGCGCCGCAGCACCCGCGCCCGCGCCCCGCGGGGCCAGCGCCGAGAAGCTCACGTTGAGCACGGTGCCCCCCACGTCCGTGTCGTTCTGGATGTTGAAGATGAAGACGTCCTCAGTGGGCTGTGGCGAGCACTGCGGCCACGCCCTTCAAGAAAGTGCCCCAGCAGTGGGGACAGGAAGCGCTCCTGCCACATATTCTCCAGGCGCACAGTCAGGCTGTTGGCGAGCAACTCCTCCGTGATGATGACCACGCGCAGCACACACTGCGCTGTGACACTGTGCAGGCCATCTGCAGACAGGGGCATAGGCAGCGGTCAGCCAGGGGCTAGCAGCTGCTTCTCCTGGGACACAAAAGGGCTGGGGACAGTGACTGCTCAGTCCCCCAGCATCTCTGAGTCAACAGGTTGGCTCCCAGGACATAATTGATTCTGGGGCTAGTGAACACCACCTGTGGCCACAGCATCAAGGTATCAACAAGCTGCTGCTTCCTCCCCCATCCCCAGCATGAGGAGGGGGCTGGACCAATGATCAGCCAGCCCCTAACAGTGCTCATGGGTCAGCAAGTCACTGCAACAACCCCACAAGAAGGTCCCCTACTTTCTCAGTAACCCACTTTCCCTAGTTATGTTCAGCAGTTACTCCCACTCAGGACACAAGCCACGGCCACTGACTTCCCATTCCTAGCCGCCGCCTCCATACACAGCTAACATCCCCTCCAAGAAACAAGGGATCACCCACCTCATCTCAGGTGAAAAGACTGCTCTGCCAAGGCACTATAAAGAGTCCTGGCCCAGTGAACACTCAATGCCATTCCCAGAATCCTGGGTCAGCAAGCTCCAGTAGGATTTTGGGCCCTGGCAATACACCCCTACACACCTCCACACGTGTACCAGCACACACACACGCACACACACACACACACACACACACCGTACTGGGGATTGAACCCAGGGCTTTACACTGAATTCTATCTCTAGCTCTTTGTTTTATTTTTTTATGTTGAGATAAGGTCTCACTAAGACACTAAATTGCCCAGGCTGGGTTTGAACTTGTGATCTTCCTGCCTCAGTCTTCCAGAGTGCTGGGATTAGAGACATTTGCCATTATACCTAGACTATCAGCACTCTTGAGTTAGCAAGCTGCCCACTACCCTAGATCTGAGTCCTATGGTTTCTGTGATCACCCCCAGAGATGAAAGTGAGGTACTTATCTGCCTTATTCACCTTGTCTCTTAGCACACATTGGGTAGGCAATAAAGATTGGTTGTTGAGTGAACTGAGAATAAATGAAGGTTGTGCCTTCTCTGGCCCTGCCAGGAATCCTGGCTTCAGAACTGAGGGATGAGTATCACTAAAGACTCAACCTCTGGAACCTCCAGAAGTAAGACATCAAGAGCCTTTTCCACCTGTACCCTCCTACTAGGGAGGGATTTGTGAAAGCCTGGGGTAATAGAAGTGGGCAAGAGGCAGGAGGGCCTCTGGACATTTTCCAAAAGAGCAAGGCCTTGGACAGCCCTTTGGGCATCAGCCAGGCCAATCTGAGCCCCTCTCTGCCTGAAGCTGCCATAGTAAGCTGCTGTTCCTGACCACTAAAGTGCTGGCCTCCTTTTCCTGCTCAGATGAGGAGAGGTCCCAGAGTAACCCTTCATCTAACCATGGCCATGGTGTGAACTAATACACTCTGACTTTTCCTGGGACATTCAGAGCATTACACCAAGACCTGCACTGCCCATTATGGGGAGGGGAGCTATCCCTAGGTTAGCAGATGTTTGTTTATAGTCTTTATTGAGTCCACTAGATGCCATAGAACCTTCGGGGTCCTATGGAGATTGTGAACCTAAACAGGGTCCCTGAGAAGTCTATGGTAGATTTTGTGGGGCACAGGAACCCGACACTTAAGGGATTCTTGGAAGGCTTAGAAATCACTCTGGTTTAAGATGCCTTGTGGAGTCCCTGAGGCCCTGACAAGTTAGGGTCACGGGGTCACTTGCCTGCTCTCTGCCCCTCACCTGTGACAGTCACCAACATGGAGGCCACTAGTGGGCGGTTGTTGTCTAGCTTTCGACTAAGTCGCAGCTCCCCACTGGTCTGGTTGACAACCAGCAGCTGCAACTCATTGCCACGCTCAAAGGAATAGAAGAGGTGGTCGGAGACATCAGGGTCATAGGCTGGGATGCGCCCAATAATGCCTGAGGGGAAGGTATCTGAACGGTTGGATACATAGTTGTTGAAGAGGATCTGGAAGTTGTTGAGCACAGGACTGTTGTCATTCTGGTCAACCAGGCAGACATGCACAGTGGCCCGACTGACCAGAGGGGCAGAAGTGGCCTGCACCACAATCACATATTCCTGGCGAGCCTCATAGTCCAGATCAATGAGTGCTGTCAGCTCTCCAGAGAAGATGTCCATTTGGAACAGCTCAGGGATGTTCCCCTCTACTATCTGATACATTATATGGGCATTAGGGCCTTCATCAGGGTCCACTGCAGTGATTTGGGCCACCACTGAGCCCACAATGCTGTTCTCCTTTACCCTTACTTCAAACTCCTCAGATGGGAAGACAGGTGCATTGTCATTCACATCTTGCACAGTCACCTGAATACTGACTGGAGTTCGCAGTGGGGGCACACCACGATCCACTGCGTAGGCAGTCAACTCGTACATGGGCACTGCCTCCCTGTCCAGCCGCCTCACAGTCCGGACTATACCAGAGGTGGGCTCAATGGTAAAATCTCCATCCCCGTCTTCTCCATTCTGGAATGTGTACTGGACCCGGCCATTGGCATGAGCATCCCCGGTCAGTAGCTGAGATCTGCAGAACACTAGTGAAAGGTGGAGCATCCTCAGAGACCAACCCTGTATAGTGAGAGGCCACAAACTGTGGAGCATTGTCATTCACATCATTGACCATCACCTCCACATAAGTGGTATCTGCTTTCTGGGGGATGCCGTTGTCCCGTGCAGTAATGGCTAGTGTATAGGTCACCTGGTCCTCATAGTCCAGTGGAGCCTGTAGGGTAATAGCCCCTGAGTCTGCATTAATACGGAACTGAGGCAGGTTGTCCTCCAGAAGATAGGTGATACGAGCATTCTCACCCACATCATCATCAGAGGCACTGATGACCACTACAGTGCTACCCACTGGCCGATCCTCATTCATGCTGACTGAGTAGTGAGCACTTTGAAAGACAGGCCGGTGAGTATTGGCATCTGTGATGTTGATGTGCACATAGCAGTGATCATGAAGGGCACGGTCAGATGCAGTAAGCACCAGCTTGAAGTAGCGTTCCTGCTTGTAGTCCAGTGGCAGAGCCAGCGTCACTAGACCCACACCCCCCTGGGTGCTGATGGCAAATCGATTCCGGGTATTGCCACCTGTGATCTGGTAGCTGATGGCACTGTTGGCATCACGGTCTACAGCGGTCACGCTGACCACACTGGTGCCCACAGCCGCATCCTCGTTCAACCGAAGGTGGTACTCTTTCATGGTGAATTCAGGCCGATTGTCATTAACATCTAGTACAGTCACTGTGACACTGGCTGAGGCGGAGAGTGGGGGAGAGCCATGATCTCGGGCCTCCACACCAAAGAAGTAATGTTCCACAGACTCACGGTCCAGGGAACCACTCACAGAGACCCAGCCAGTGGCACTGTTTATCACAAAGGGTGTATGAGGTGCCACACCAGTTAGGGAGTACTCCAACCTGGCATTCTCTCCATGGTCTGCATCCACTGCCTGAATGTGGATGACTGAATGGCCCAGGGGTGCATTTTCCAGAACAGAGACCTGGAAGGGTGTGCTGACAAAGATAGGAGTATGGTCATTGATATCTACCACCTGGATGCTGGCTAGGCCAGTGTTGTTGGACAAGGGGGGCCGGCCTGAATCCTGCGCCCGGATGCGTAAGGCATACTCTCTCTCTGCCTCGAAGTCCAGAGGTGCCACTACCTGTATCTCACCCGTGAGGCTGTCGATGGCAAAGTGGCCACGGCTGTTGCCACTGATGATGTTGTAGTGCACCAAACCATTAGAGTCCTTATCCCGATCTGTCGCTGTGACACGGAGTACCACGGTGTGGGGGCGCACATCTTCATGCACCTGCGCCACATAACGCTTCTCGCTGAATTGGGGCGCATTGTCGTTCTCATCCAGCACAGTAATATGTACACGCACGGTGGCCGAGCGTGGCCCGGGTTCCTGACCCTGGTCACTGGCCTCCACCACCAGCTCATAGCTTTCCATGTGCTCACGGTCCACGCGACCACTGGTGCTGATGAGGCCAGAGCGTGGATCAATCTCAAAATGCAGCAGCAGCTGCCGTCAGAGCAGCTGGCGGCCCCACGAAGCGGTAGTGCAGGTTGGCGTTGGGGGGCGCATCGCCGTCTGTGGCGCGCAACTGCAGGATGGGATAGCCCTCTTCCACGTTCTCACGAAGGGTCTCCCGGTACTGCGCCTGCTCAAACACCGGTGAGTGGTCGTTGCGGTCAGCCACTGTCACAGCTACCATGGTGGTGGCCGAGAGGCGCGGCAAGCCGTGGTCCTGCGCAGTCACACGCAGGTAGTGGCGCTCCATACTCTCGCGGTCCAGAGCGGCAGCTGTGCGGATAAGGCCACTGTGCGGGTCGATGCTGAACAGCTCCAGTGAGCGGCTGTTCATGAGCGCCGCCAGCGAATAGACCAGACGCCCGGCTTCACCAGAGTCCGGGTCCTGCGCCACCACGCGCAGCACCGCGGTGCCTGCCGCCTCATTCTCAGGCACCAGAGTCTGGTAGTTGTACTGCGGGAACTGCGGGTGGCGGTTAGCGGCGCGACGGGAGCGTGCTCGGTTCACGGAGGCTGTACTCCAGGGTTCAGGACTGGCTTGCAGCTCGGGCGGCCCAGGTGGCCGCGGCCCGGGACGCTGTGGAAGGAAGCGGCGGCGGAAGGCACTGCCGGGGCGCATGCGCCCGGGAGCTGTCCTCAATCTGACGGGTGCTGAACCCGGCTTTGGAGCTGTCCTCGCCTTTTGTGGTGCTGAACCTAAACTATGGCAAGACCCCCCGACCCCAGGAAGACAGTCCCGCCGAGGAAACGTCCTGTCCTCTGGGGCTGTCGCAGCTCTCTCGCCCTGACTCCTGCGCCCCCGGTGCCCACAATTCCCCACAGCAGCGCACAGTGCCCACTCTTTTGCGGGCGCTTCTCCTAGCGTGACGCTGGAAGGACACTGGCTGGGAACCACCGGACTGAGCCAGAAAGTCCGAAGGAAGGGGCAGCGTGCTCCCCAGACCCGGGCCCGCTGGGGACAGAGCCTCTGGCGACAGACTGCCTCTTCGGAAAGCCCCCATCTCCCCACAGGAGAACTCCGAGCGCCAGGATAACAGAGACCCTAGGCCCTGCCCTATCTCTCGCTCGCGCCTGCCTGATGCCTGCACCTCCAGATCCGTGTCTGGCTGCTCGGGTGACCCTCGCCCGACCCAGGCGCGCTCCTGTCCCCCTCGGAGCCCTGTGACGACGGGCTTCCCAACTCGTAGACCGGGCCTCTCCTCCCCGGGCTCAGGAGGCTGGGGACAAAGGGCTAAGGCTCTGCCGCCGATCTGCGCCCTCGGCCCCGCAGCAGCAGGTACTCCGAGTTCCCAGACCTGGCCCCTGCCGCCCCCCCAGCTCCTCCTGGCTAAGGGGGAACAAAGAGAGGAGAAGCAGCACGACCAGCGGGGTCGACGGTCCCCCGAGACCCCAACACAGCGGCCGTCTCGCCATCGCCCCCCCGCCTCTGCGTACGGCCTGCACCGCCCCCTGCTCCGGCGTGCGCCTCGGGCCCGCCCCGCCGCCCCGGCCCCCTCCCGGGCCCCCGCCCCGGCCCCCCGCCCCTCGGCCTGTCCCTCCGCGCCGCCGCCTGCCCCTGGGCACCATCTACTCCGCGGCCAGAGCCCTTCTAGCATACGGCCCCGGCTCCTGCTGCCCCCACCACAGCATCCCCGCCGCCGCTACCGCCTCCCGTCGCTCCAACATGGCTCCCAGCCGCCGGGATAGTTCGCTCCACCTCCGCCCCGACGCCCCAGACCGGGTAGTACAACCCGCCGCGCATGGCAGCTCGGGCGACCGAAGCCGCTGCCGCCATCTTTATTTAGGACATGCGGCAGCCTGCAGGCGAGCCGGGCTGGAAGCTAGTCGCCGTGGGGCCCGCCCCCCTGCTCTCAGCCACAGCCCTCCCCGCTAAGCTCCTTCCTGGGCCCTGTCCCAGCTGTCTCCTAACTTTTCTGCTTGTGGATCTCTGTCCCCTTTCTGAGTATGGTTATGAACCCTGAGCGCGACTTAGTTCTGAAAATGTGATGCCCATGATGTGCCGAGAGCGCGTTCTCCCGGCTCTGGGCGGGGTAGGGTGCAGTACTAAAGCGAGAGGGGAGGATGGCCGGACGTGGCCCAGAGCTCCAGCACCCTGAACAATAGTTTAACTCTTGGGTCACAAGTTTCACTCATAAAACATGTCGCAATCGGGCCAGTGAGATAGCTCAGCGGCCTAAGCGCCTGCCTGGCAAGCGCGAGGTCCTGAGTTCCACTCCCGATACCCACATACGAAAAAAGGGCCGGTGATATCGCTCAGCGGCACGGGCGCCTGCTGGCGCGCAAGGTCCTGAGTTCGACCCCCGGTACCCACAAAAAACAAACAAACAAACAAAAACCATGTCGCAATCAACTGCCCGTGAGGAACCCCTGCTGAGCAGGGCCCGAGACAACCCTCCTCGCCTCGCCGGCTCCCAGCAAGCTCCTAGACTCGGGGTCCCGAAGGCCTCATGGTCTCTCCGGGCCCTGGATGCCACATGGGGCCCACCGCTGCGCTACAGCTGTGGGCTAGCTTCCTCAGGAGCTTCCCCCGTCCCCTCCCGAGACTACCGTGTCCCTCAACCCCTTGAGGGGACTGACAGCTCAGCTCTCCGCTCAGTCCCACTCAAGCCGCGCGGGCACCTTCGGGCATGCGCGGGTCTCGGCAGGCCAATGGCTGCGCACGGCGCGCAGTCGTCACCGCAGGGCAGCGGGTGGGGCGCAGGCCAGCAGAAGGGTTAGAGTCATTGTTTCTATTGGCACAATGGGAAGCCCCGCCCCTCGCTTGTACGTGGGAGGGGGTCTGTGGATGTCCCAGATAGTGGGGAGAGGCAACCCGGGAGGCTCTGCACGGACCCCCAAAGGTAGCATCGATGATACAGGCGGCAGCTCAGCAGCAGAGCACACCCGAACCCTGGTACGGAGGAAAGGGTTCGAGACCTGGGACGCTCCACTGGCTGTGGACCCCCCGCCCAGGTGGATCCTGATTCAGACAGGCTGAGAACTCCTGGCCAAGACCTCTGGCCCTCCCGGAACGATGCCTATGACATCACCACCAGCCAATCAGCGCATCCGCTGGCCCGAGACTTCGCGCTTCCGGGAGGCGCGGCTCCCGCAGGCTCCACCTCTCGAGCGCTAAAACTGGTAGGTGGCTCTACGGTGCCTTCCCGGGTCCAGGTCTGGAGCCTGCGCAGAATCGGAGTTCTGGCAGGACTGTGCGCAGAGATAGGGTTTTCCGCGCGGTGCTTCATCGATGGGATCCAGGGTCCTGAGGCTGCAGAAGAGAGGACCAGGACGCGGTTTGGACAGCGTGCGCCACCCTCTGGGTCCATCAGTGAATGGAAGGTACAAATCCTGAGGGCGAGGAAGGAGGGAGGCAGGAGGGCGCTACTGAGAGGAGAGCCGGGATCCCAGAGGAGGCACCTGAGCTGTTTTGGCAATCTGGCAGGCTTCCAGAAAAAAATGCTCGAGCGGCGCCTTGAATGGCCCAGAGCAGGTTGGCATGTGCGAGGGAAGGGAGAGCCATTCTAAGTCTTGGAGGCTGTATGAGCAAATGTGAGCCTCACCATGCCCAACCTAACAATTTTCTTTTTTCTTTTTTCTTTTTTTTTTTTTTTACAATTTTCTTTTATCAAATGACAACTTTAAAAATGGGAGCCAGGTACTGCTGAAAAAAGTTCCTCTTACTCGAAGGCGTGGTTAATGGCGAACCAATCCCTCGGATAACTGGATGTTTAGGTAATACTAGGGCATTTGTTGCTCATTTCCCTTAACCCCATAAGGAACATTCTAGTGGGTCTGTTAGCAATGAGCTTGGCCTTCCTAAAACACACACACACACACAGAAACACACACACACACTTCCTAAGCCCAAGGGCCTGCATCGGACACAGAGGCACAGTGTGGACATGAATGCGAGTCCCTGCAGCCGAGTCCCATCGGGCTTCAGTTCTGCAGGTGATAACTCACGTTCTTGGCAGCCTCCCAGCGCTGAAAGGATGAGTGCCCTTCAGAGGTCGTTATTCCTGTTCAGAGGAGCTGTTTCTCACTTGAAATGTGTGACTGCCACAGCACTTCCCACCTTTCCACCTGGTAGCCTCTTGCTGGGTACATGGGCCACTGACTGTCCACAGACCTCAGGAGTAACTTGATTATTTTGTTTATAGTTTAGACGATTTTTTTTACCCTTGATTCCTTCCCCTCAAACCCAGTATTGTGATCGTTTTCAGGACTTTCTTTTTTACTTAGCAATATATAGTGCTTCTGTGTCTTTTCAGCCAAGCACACATCATTACAACCTTCCCATCTGATTTTTTTTTTTTTTTTTTTTTGTGGGTACCGGGGGGACGACCTCAGGACCTCACGCGCCAACAGGCACCCGTGCCGCTGAGCGATATCACCGGCCCCTTTTTTTCGTATGTGGGTTCCGGGAGTTGAACTCGGGCCTTCGCGCTTGCAAGGCAGGCGCTTAAGCCGCTGAGCCGTCTCACCGGCCCTTCCCATCTGATTTTGTTTGCCTCGTGGGGAATAAAAGACTCCATTGGCCTCCTTGTATGTAACTCAGTACATAAATGTATTATTGCTGTTAAAATGATCTGGTGCTAGCAAGAGAAACCACCAACAGAGTGAAAAGACAACCCACAACGTGGGAAAAAATGTTTGCCAGCTGTTCCTCAGACAAAGGATTACTATCGAGAACATATAAAGAACTCAAAAAAATCAGACCTCCCAAATTTAAAGACCCACTCCAAAAATGGGCATCTGAGATGAATACACATTTCTCAGATGAAGAAATACTAATGGCAAATAAATATACAAAAAAATGTGCAACATCACTAGTCATTCGAGAGATGCAAATTAAAACAACACTGAGATACCATCTCACCCCAGAAAGAATGGCTACTATAAAGAAATCAACTAATAACAAATGCTGGAGGGGCTGTGGGGAAAAAGGAACCCTTCTTCACTGTTGGTGGGAGTGTTGACTGGTACAGCCACTGTGGAAGTCAGTGTGGAGATTCCTCAAAAAACTAGGCTTGGAGGTCCCATTTGAACCAGCTATTCCCCTTCTGGGCATCTTCCCAGAAGAATTAAAAACATCGTACCACAGTGATATATGTGCACCCATGTTTATAGCAGCACAATTTGTAATAGCCAGATCTTAGAAACAACCCAAATGCCCATCAACTGAGGAATGGATAAGAAAGATGTGGTATTTTTATACAATGGAATACTATGCAGCCATAAAGAAGGATAAACTGGAGACTTTTATAGGTAAATGGATGCAACTCGAGAAAATACTCATAAGTGAAATAAACCGGACGCACATGTATAAGCATCGTATTGTCTCTCTAGTATGAGAAACTGAAAGAGTAAATAAGATCCAAAATGTACAATAGACACGGTGAATCAAAAAGAAACTGGTCAATAGGAAAGAGAGACTGGAATAGGGAAAAGAAAGAAGGGAAAGGGAAAAAAAATTGTATATATATATATATATAAGATGGTTAAGATAGATGCACTACCAATTTTACTTAGTTCATTGAAGAGTAAGGTTTGTGCCAATAATGTTTGGACAATTGAATGCTAATGTCTGGTATCCTGAATAACTAATTTAAAGATAATAATACGTAATGCATTGACCATTGTTACCCTCATATTATGTTGTTTTGAAAATTTGTTCTTTTTTTGATTTGTTTTGTTTCTTCTCTTTAAAATTAAAAAAAAAATGATCTGGTGCTAACAGCTGGCTCTGGGCATTCAGAGGTGGTGGCTGATTCCTGCTCCTGTCATAGCAAAGCTGTGGCAGTCTGCAGAGTGAGCTTTCTCTCACTCGGGATGTGTGCAGCCTGTATCCTGCAGTGTATTGTTTCAAATATGTATATATTTCATGCTTGACACTTTCCATTTACTGATCAACAGAGCATCCTGCTTGACTTTGACAAAATAAATACTATGTCTTTGAAAGAAAGGAGAGTCAGAGCTGGGACTTGTTTGTAAATCCCAGCAGTCTGGGAAGCTAAGGCAGGAGGATTGCAAGTGCTAGCCCAGCCTGGGCAACTTAGCCAGACCCTGTCTCAAAAAGAAAGAAAGAAAACAAAACAAAAGAGGAAAAAATTAAAATTGAAAAGGGCTGGGATCCAGCTATGTCCCTTCTAGGATCTTCCTGAAAGAGTTAAAATCACATTACAGCGATGCACGCATAGCCATGTTCATAGCAGCGTAATTCATAATAGGTAAATCTTGGAAACAGCCTGTATGTCCATCAACAGATGAACAGATAAAGAAAATGTGGTATTTATACATAATGGAGTACTAGTCTGCCATAAAGAAGCCGGGTACTGCATCACACATGTGTAATCCCAGCTACTTGGGAAGCTGAAGCAGGAGGATCACAATTTCACACCCAGCCTGGGTAGTTTAGGGGAGACCTTGTCTAGAAATTTTTAAAGGGGGTGGGGTGGGAGTATAGGTCAGTGCAAGGTGCTGGGTTCAATCCCCAGTACTGCAAACAACAATGAAAGCCTCAAGGACTCATGTCCCAGATGCATACTGATAAAAGACAAAGGATATATGAATATATTTGCATATATATATGAATATATTTGCATATATATATTTGAATAAATATATCAAAAAGAAAATATCCAAGTAGCTAGTATACTAATGAAAATGTTCTCAGTCTCTTTAGTCGTCAGGGAAATGCCAATTAAAAAACACACCATTCTACTAGAAAGGCTAAAGTAAAAATGACTGACACCAGGTTCTGGAGTGCATGTGTAGGGGGGTGTGTGTGTGTGTGTGTGTGTGTGTGTGTGTGTGTGTGTGTGCATGTGTAGGGGTGTGTGTGTGTGTGTGTGTGTTTTGTAATGCAGATTGCAGATTGAGCCTGGGGCCTTGTTCTTAGGAAGGTGAATGCTCTACCACTGAGGGATACCCCCAGCCATACTAAATTTTGGGAAAGACCAGAGGAGCTGGAAGTCTCAGACCTTACTGGAGGAGCACACACTGGTAGAGGTACAGTATCTGGAACACTATTTGGCAGTATCTTCGAGCAAGCAAACAATTCTAGTCTTGGGAACATACCCCTAAAATAAAGCATACAAGCGAGAAGATGTGTATAACAGTGCTACTGTTAACAGACAGAAACTGTGTACAATTGGAAGGTCATCAACAATGGACAATGAGTGTACTGCTGTACAGCACTGAGAACGAACTACAGTTACATACTATGACATGAATCTCAAACACTTAATGGTGAGTGACAAGCCACACATATGCAGGTTCCATGGCAGAATTTATCTGTGATTCCCTCTGGAGAGGAGGGAGGAACCAGTGATGGAGCGATTGAGTGACTTGAAGACCGGTGACATTTTGTTTCTTCACCTGGGTCATAGTTATATTAGTATTTTCATAGACACAGGACTCTTTGAACACTGTAATTTTCACAGTATGTTATTCTTCCATTAAAAAAAAAAAAAAGGTTGTGTTCATTTTACTTAGAGCCTCAGTCTGTGTCTTGGGGACGAGCCAGCAGGTGATCTTGACTTCTCATCCTGGGGTTTTCCTGTGCATGTGCAGTTGTGGCCAGGTGCGTGTCCCACAGACAGTACCAGCACCTTTAGACGCCTATTTGCAGGTGTCATTTCTGACCTAGAAACCAGCTCTCGTCCCCTAAGCTTCTTGAGTTTCTTCTGGACCGAACCCAGACACCCCCTTTCTTTGAGTGTCTTGTTGCCCTCCTCCCCTTCATCTTGCCCAGCCTCCTTCACATTTACAACCTTCCATGCAGTCTCCCACATGTCTGTGACAGTTTGCTCCTTGAAGGGAATTCTCTAATCACACATTTGCTACCAAAATCTAGCATTTACATAGCTTTGTCAGCTACAACTTGTGCATCTCTTATACACTTGCACAAGAGTCCCTGGGACAACCCTGGAGAAGTGGACATACTTTATCCTAGGTGCCAACACTGGGACAGATGCCGAAGCACAGCTCTGCTCTTCCCACCAGGTTGGTATGTGCATTATGACAGAAAAAACAAAAAGTCACAGTTGGTGCTAGATATTCCTGCCTCAGCTTCCCCAGGACCTGTGCTTTTCACTGAATTGCCCTCTCTTGTGAGTTAATGGTTGCCTGACGTCAGCACCCTAGGGAGAAAGGAGTCGTGACTGAAGTCTGTGTTGCTGCCCTGGGATGGGAAAGGGTCCTGTCTCCGGGATGAGGAGGAGTGATCTGGCTGTGTGCTCCAGCCGTGGCTGAGGAGGGCCTCGCCCAGTGGTCTCTGTGCTTCCCTCCAGTGGGTTCCCTAGCAAACTGTCCTGCCTTTGCTTCCTGAGCACCTGCTTTCTGGGGCTCCACCCTGTACCTCTGCTGCTGCCTGCTGCATTCTCTTCTTCCTGGGACAACAGCAGCTCCCTGCCTTCGGCATCTAGTGAGAAAGGAAAAATTGTGACAGAAGTCACAGCATGAGTGACTGGGTGTGTGGACTGTTGAGGAATGAAGTCTGGGTAGAAATGAAGAGTACTGACTCCCCACCGCCAGCCGTTGTCCACCTAGGGTGGATCCTGGTGTTTCTTGCCACTTTTCAGGACAGCCTCTTTGCTAATTTGGGAGCCCATGAAGAGAACAAAGTTTTTTATCAAACTGGCTTCTGGTCCCTCTGAAACAGGAGCACAAACCTAATTATACCCTTAACATTCTCTTTCAAAGCTGGGTGTGATGGTGGTGCACACCTGTATTCCCAACACTTGGGCAGCTGAGGCAGGACTGATGAGAGTTTGAGGCCAGCCTGGGCTACATAGGGAGACCCTGTCTCAAAGAACAAACAAAAAAAGAAAATACACACATATAGACTCTCACCCTCAAAAACTGACATCTCAAGCTGGGGATGTGGCTCGGTAGTAGAGTTCTTGCCTTGCATGCACAAGACCTTGGGTTCAATTCCCAGCACCATACACACACACACAAAAAAACATCTCTAGGTTGCAAAATGAGGGTATCACACTGGTCTTCGTGACAAGGGAAATAAACCTGGACAAGGCCCATGTATTCAGGGAGACCATGGCTGGGAGAGGGCTTGCTTCATTTGAGAATAGTTATGCAGAACAAAGTTCAACAGGGAAGAAAGGGGTGGCTTTCACAGAAGAGAGACTGGAAGTGCAGCCACCTGCAAAGCTGGGACCTACAACGACAGCTCAGGAAACAGGCTGGAATGGGCCATCCCGCCTGTTGCCTCTTCAGGCTGCGGAAGTCTGAAGCCAGATGACAGGGTCCTGAGCCCCATCCCCCAGGGTCATATAGGGAAGCCTAATTCAGATGCCTTTTATTTCCAAAGTTGAGCTACAGCACATAGGAAAATACACATGACTTTTCAGTCTACATTTTTAGAGAAAATAGATTCTGTCACTGACTTTCTTAGCGTCACCATCCTGTTCTATGAAGCTCCAGAATGGATGGCATGTCTCCTGGATATTCTTGGGTATCTTCCACTTTCACAGCATCAGCTTGGCCAAGGCCTCCTGGGTTAAGAGCAAGGGGCAGTGACCCCATGGGGTTTGAGGGAGCATATGAGCAGCACTCACTGCAAAGCTAAGGCAAAGAGCAGAGCTGGTGGGCAGCACCTCCCCTCACCCCAAGAACATGGCTTGCACAGGCCCAGGGCACAGGCCAGGCGGGCAGGGATGGGGCTCTGGCCCAGCCTGGAGCAGCAGCAGGACTCTGAGTGTGCGGGGGGTATGAGGCAAAGGTGAGGCATGCTGAAGAGGCAGACTACCAGGGGTAGAAGGGCTTCTGCTTGTATATTCCTTCCGCCCCAGTGTATCTCCCAGACTGTGGTCCCCAATCCTACACTTGGCCTCTTGCATTGGACCTACTTGAGGTGGGGGCCCCACTCAGGGCCCGCTACCCACTTAGCCCCTCACAATGTCGGTGCAAAACATTCTTAGGGTGAAGCCCCTGAGTCCCCTGCACCCTTCTCAAAGCTGCAGGGAAGCAGGGAAAGGAAGGTGCTAGCTGGGGGCCTCCCCAAGCACTGGGAACTCCTTGCACATCTCTTGGACAATCATGCGGTCCAGCTGGCACTGGGGCGAGGTCTCCTCCTCAGTCAGGATGCGCCGCAGTGTAGCCTGCAGGTCTGAGAGTCGATGGCGGTGTTGCAGGTAGGGTGTGGAACGGACCACAGCATGCATCAGTGAGAGGTACTCCATGCGCAGCTGTGGGAAGAGCAGGCTAGCTCAAGGACTCCTGGGAGGTACTGTGCCTGCTACCAAATGTGGATTAGCCATTTCTCCCACGGACCCAGGACTATGGACCAGCTCACACTACATGACCATCAGGGCTACGTCCCCAGCATGCAGAATGTGCCCTCAACAGTCACTGTAGAAGTGAATGGTGAATCCTCCCAGCCACAGGGAGCCCCAGAATGGAGCCTGCCCTGGGAAGTTCTGCCAGTCCTTCAGAGCCGGGCCCTTGAAATGCCTCGTATGTCAGTTGGAGGCTTTCTGCTTCTACCCTGCTCCTCTCTCGCCCTGGAAGACCTCATTCACACCCACAGTTTCAAACAGTGACCGGGCCTCATACTTCTAGATCTGTACTGTGAGCTCCAGGCAACAATATCCAATCTCCTGTTTGTCATGCCTGCATATCTCAAACCCACACAGCTACCACCTAACTCGATCTTCCCCTTCTTCCCCAAGCTGAAAGTTTTCTCATGTTCTCTATCTCATGAAAGAACATTGCTGTTGATTCAATAGCACGGGTCTAAACCAGGTGTGGTGGTACCTGCATCTAATCCTGGCACTCGGGAGGCTGCAGCAGGGATTGCTGTGAGGTCAAGGCCTGCCTGGACTACATAGAATGACCTTGCCTCAAGGAAGGCGGGGAGCACAGGCCTGAAATGCAGATGGTCTCTTTAACTCCTCTCTCCTGCATACCCCATATCTGATTCTCTCCAAAACCTGGCCATCTTCCTCATAGGCTTTGAACCCATCTCTAACACCCTCTCCCAGCCCCTACTCCCAGCACCTCTGGTGTAAGCAGTTCCAACGGGCCCCAAGACTTGACACCCTAAGACACCCAACCTACTGCCCTCACACCAGCACTTGCCCTGTCTCTATCCCCAACATCCCTCGTTTCTCTCTTTACCTCTGAATAGAGGAACCAGTACCAAAACATCCCATCGGCAGCATCACCTGCTGACTCCCAACGCTGGGAGTCAGACCAGGGTGCTTGCACTCCAAATGCCACGCCTAGGCAATCGACGAGGCCAGAGCCATATGCAGCCCTTGACCTTCACTCATGAACTCGCGGATGGCCACGTGGCCCTGCAGGGACTCTTCTCACTGCTGTCCTCCATCGAGTTTGCTGTCTACTGCAGAATCGCCCACCTTCTCTGTCTTCCAAACCTAAACTGCCTGGCCAGTTGGCCTTGTGCTTCATGGAAAACACGGAAGCAATCTTTGAGAAACCCCACCTTTTGCTCTCAGCACCCACATCTCCCCACCAGGATGAACAGCAGAAGTCCCCACTCCTGACACATCATCCATTCCTCCAGGCTCACAGGACAGGCACAACACCTCCCACCTCCAGGATACTCTCCCTGACCCACCTCATCTCCCTCTACCCCCCATCCCTGCCTTTCTGCTCCCTTTCCCAGAAAATTTACAAGAGCTGCCTCTGTTTACCACCATCCATTCCCACTCCTCAGTTACCTTCGAATTCTCTCCAACTTTCCACTTGTGTCCTCCACTCCTCTGACCTCACTTGTTAGTCACTACTGACAGCTGTATGGTGAACTTGACGGCCAATTCTCAGCCCCCAGCTGAGGCTCCTGACCTCCCTCCTCCTGCACATGGTTCTGGGCCCTTGCTTGCCTGGCTTCCTTCCTGGGCTCCTCCCTACGTACCCCTGTAGTGCCCAGGTGAGGGCAGGCTCCCTGCTGACTCTGCCCTCTGTCCCATTCCCTCAGCGATCACACTGGCGTGGCTTCTGATCACATCTCTGCACAGATATCCCCAAAATGGCTCTCTAGTCCCAACTTGCTCCCCACTTTCTCCCTCATGCTCTCAGTGCCCAAATGTCTACCAGGCATCGCCCCCATCTTTATGCCATCAATGCACAACTCTCTTTTCCTCCCACGAATTCTCCCCTCGGCCCTCTTCACGTCAGTTGTAAGACTTCACCCGCCTAGCTGCTCAAGACAAATGCAGCATCCAGCTATGCTGGATCCATCCAGCACATCCCAAACCTTACCTACCACCACCATGGCCTCTCCGCACCCCACAGGCCCCCAGCTTTCACTCTGCCTTCACATGGTCGAGGTCCCATAAGGGGTGTCATCAGACCACCTCCCTTTCCTCTGAGATCTGCCCGCTCCTGCAGCCCCCAATGTGCTGTGTACCCTATGTCCCGTCTTCAACTCCCATGCTCTCTGCTGTGGCTTTTCCCAGACACCCCATCCCAATGGCCCCATGGCTCCCTCCTTTGGCTTCTAGCGTATCTGCCCCAGTTTCCAAGTGGCCTCCCACACCTACCTGGCTCCAGCAGCAGCCCTATCCCCTCATGTTTCATGTCCACTCATTGTCACCCCTGCCCTGCTGAAAGGTTCAGCTTCCACTCAGCTTCCATCCCCGTGTGGCAACCTCCAAGCACCTTGTCTCCAGGTGAGAGGTCCGCGATGTGCCGCACAGTGATGTCAATGAGCGCCATCATGTCTGTGTAGTAGAAGATGGCAGCTGTGGCAGGGCTGCTGAACACATCCTGCAGGAACTTGAGGACAGAGTGTGGCGGCTGTGGTTCATGTCTGAAGATGCGCACGGGGTCATCTAGAAGGCAGGGGTCACAGGGTCAGTGCAGCCTTTGCTGGGGTCCCAGAGTGACCCCAGAGGGGGACACAGACTCACAAGAGATACAAGTGGTACCTACTCATATTCTGGGCTCTCACCTCCTCTGTTGAGAAGCAGCAGCAGCTTTTCGGAGAAGATTTTGACATTGGAATGTTTGCTCAGGGCGGCCATGATGACATTCTGGTCAGGTGCTGAGGAAGGACAGGGTGTAAACAAGAAAAAACACAGCCTGCAAAGCCTCTCTGATTGGCCCCTCCCAGCCGAGTCCCATCCTCACCTGGCAGGTGCAGGTTGAGAGCCAAAAGTAGGTTCATGCAGAGGTCTGGCAGCTGCTCCGTGGTGTCCAGGGGCAGCCCGTCCTCAACAATGCTCAGCAGGAACTGGGCGAAGGGTGTGCCCAGGTGTTCTGGAAGAGGGCACACACAAATCTGCAGTCTCGCCCCTCCCCCTATGACACTCAGATTCCTGGGCTTTCTGTGAGCCTTGGAGACACCCCATCCCTGCCAACCCTCAGGCCATGGGTTGTACCTCTGTGGCGTGTGGTCAGCAGCTCAGCGATCTTACCATAGTGTGCATAGGGCACTGCCTCGCCCATGGAGAAGACCATGGCCAGGATAAGCGCAGAGTAACAGAGCTTCTGGTGGTCTGGGGTGGGGAGACAGGCAGTCAGAACCCTGAAGATGGCAGGAACCCCAGCAGATGGGGGGACCCCCTCCCGATGGGCAGGACACTGTCCCGCCCCACCTCACCCTGTGTGTCTGTCTGCATGTCCCGTGCCAGCTCCACAGGCAGCACAGACGACACGAGCGTGGAGATGATAGCTGCATCAAGGCCGCACATGGCCCCAAAGCACTTGAGGAGCAGCAGGCGCAGTGATGCTCGGTGTTCCTGGTAGGGGACCCCATGCGCTGAATTTCTGGAACCCCCACACCTACCCACATCCCTCCATGCACCTCTCCCCTTTGGCACACACCATTTGGTAATAGGCCACCAAGGCCAGGACAGACTCGAACTCATTCCTCTTGCACATTTTCTTGCAAACTTCAGGGTCTGCATCAGTCTGCAGGGAGGGGGAAGTGTGCATCACCCAGTGAGCCTGGCTGTGCAGCCACATGGAAACAAGCGAAGCGTGTGTGTGCAGGAGAGACTCCTAAGCATGAAGCAGGGATGGGGCAGGGCGGGGCACTGTTCACATGCTGGGAACATATGTGGCCCCAACCCGCACCAGAATATGCAGCAGCTCCTCCAGATAGCATCGGATGACGCCCTCATCCTCATACAGGGCCCAGCTGCGCTGCTGGGCATCGTCCTTCCTCCGAGCCAGGTCCGCAAAGATCACCTCCAGCCTCTGCTGGTCATGGCAGACCTGCCCAGAGGGCAGGGCTGTACTCATGTCCTGAGGAGAGAGGGCAAGGCATGGCTCAGCACGCCATCTCCAGGAAGCCCTCGAGGCCTCGGGCCTACAATGTGAGCTCAAGTCCTGCATGACCCACACTGGGCAAGGGTTTGCCTCTGCTCTTGATGACCTCCTGGGACAGGATTCTGCATTAGGCAGTCTGTGGGAGGTTTCCCAACAACCTGTCTCTCACTGCACACCCAGCTAAACACCCCCATGAGAAGGGCATGGACTCCATCACTTGCCGGAATGTGACTGAGACCCGCACACCATCCACCACCGATGACAGCAGGCCCATCATCTCCCACCTTGCACATTCTCCTGAAACCTGCTGACCAGGCACTGGCTGCTGTGCCCAGCACAGCATGCTCCTGGCCACTGCCCCATCACCCAAGCCCGAACTGCAGGAGGAGCCCTAGGGAGGGACCCTGAGCCCAGCCAGCTCTCACTGTACACTCTGGGCTCACTGCCTTCGACTCTGCTCCTGGTCAGAGTCCTGCATGAACTCCATAGCACCCACATGCCTCATAATCTCTCAGCAGGTGGGCCTCTGTGACAGCTCTCCAAACGTGCATTTCTTGCCACTGCCAAGGCCAGCAAGATACTGCCTGTGCCCATCCGAGTCCATTCCTTCCCCGCAGCCACCCACCTCTGCGCTCCCTGCCAGCTACTCCAGGTCTCTGCTTCTCCCATACCTGCTCTCTCCACCTGTGTGCCAGCCACGCCACCTTCTTCCCCTTCCCCAGTGAGCCACACAGCCCTGCGTCATGGCCCTAGGCCAGGCTGAGCCTCTGCCTCAGATGCTCTTCCTCCCTTTCTTCTTCCTGAGTCACTTCAAATATCCCCAGTGCCCAGCCTAATGAAAGCCCAGAACCAGAGTTGAGAAATACCTGTCACACACAGGCTGGGCACACGTGTGTGGGTAGGAATAGGGTGGGGTTAGCAGGGAGGCACCAGGGGAGGCTCCTGGCCATGCTGCCCCCTCACCTTTCCCTCTACCAGCGAGAGGAGGACCTGCTCCATGACAGGTGAGCTGGCTGGCACAGAGGCCTGGATGTGACCCACCACAACGCCGATGGCCACGCGGCATAATTCGTGGCTCAGGCCGGTGTTTCTTCGCACAAGCTCCATCAGCTCTGCCCCAATGGTCCTTGGCACAGCAGTCTCAGACGCTGTCTTCTCCTCTGTGGTCCCCAGACTCAGAGCACCCAGGGACTCCAAGTCATCAGGGGCTGAGGTTGTACAAACCACCACCTCCTCTGTAGGGGACTCAAGGGCTGGTGCCTTGGAGGGAGAGGGCAGGGCTTGAGACACTGTGTGGGCGCCTCTGCGTGGCACGGGTGGGGGAATGGGGGAGCAGCCAAGGCCCAGCTCAGAGGGGCTGGAGCCAGTATAGAGCGTATCCGGAGAAGTGCTGTTGACTGAGGAGCCACTGGACACCGAACTACACCCAGAGGGCGTGCGGCCACCTGTGAGCAGAGGACAGATGCTGTGCTAGGGCAGCCCCCTGGGGCCCTTGCCTATCCTACCCCAGAGCCCTGTCCCCCAATATGGGTCCCAGTGCCTTTGCTAGGCCCTCTGTCCCTACCAAGCACAGAGCCCCTAACTGCCCAACACAGGGGCCCTATCTTCTTCCCAAGCCTCTAGCCCCCATCTGCCTGACATGGCCAGAGGAGCTACGCCAAGCCCAGAGTGCCCCACCACGTTCCCCCACCCTGCCTCTCACCATTCCCTGAGACCACCAGGGCCTCGCGATCTCGGCGCTTCACAGGTGGGGGTGGTGTAGAGGGTGCTGCTCGGCGAGGCTGGGGTGGGACCTGCAAGGACAGAAATGGGATCTGAGGGGACAGGCTACTGTCTGGCACCGAGCTCTAGCCGCTCTGGTTACATTACTGATCTGAGTGGACTCTTGAGCCTCAGGATGAAGCCTTAAGCCCCACCCACCTCCTTCTCCAGGATGCCCTCACCGTGTACCTGGTAGAGGGTTCCATCTGCCCCAAGATGTTCAGAACTGGGCAGGCTGTACTGCCGTTCAAAGCCTGTTCGACACACCCCATTGGGTTGCCTAGTGGCAGCAGCATCCAAATAATGGTCACTGGTGGATGCGGTCATAACTGTAGCACTGGAGGTCGAGAGGCCTTTACGAGACAGGGTCTCTTTCCGACGGTGGATCAGCTTCCTGATGGGGACAGGGAGACTACAGCAAAGAGCACTGCACACACCCACAGTACTCACAGGTGCCTTGTGGGAGGCTGGGACCCCACAGGCCCAGACTTCACACTCCATCTCCCCACGCTCCACCACTCTATGGTCCCCACACTACCCTAGCCCCACCCCGAACACGTCTAATGCTCCCTGGAGAAGCCACCCACCTCCCCAGCACTCACTGGAGGACTCCACGCTGCTCCAGGCTGTATTTGCCACCATCCCGCATGGCTGTGTTGTGCACAGCCTCAATGGCCCGATCAATAGCCTGGAGGACATCCTGCTCTAGGCCCTGCAGGAGGTAAGCAGTCAGACCTGGGCCCAGGCAGGGGTGTTCAGCCCAGACCCAGCCCAGGAGGAAGCTGAGTGGAGGTCCACTGAATGGGGTATCAAATGGTGTTGCTCAGTGAGCAGGGGCACAAAGTAGCCCCAGGATGCCATTTTATATGTAGGGCCCCAAACAGGACTTCACCCCACAGAAAGGTTCTTGGCTCAGATGCCTCTCAAGACCTGGGGTCGGGAACAAACCCTTATCCTAGCAAGCCCCAGTCTGGAGCCAGGACTGCATACCTACTCCATCCCTGGGCTTGGTTCAGAGCCCAGGCTGAGATGCCAAGCAGCCTCCAGTGTCTGGAATCCTTAATCAGTCACTCTGGATCCTGCTGATCCTTCACAACACCAAGGTCACACCCCAGGATGGCCTTGTCCCTGCAGAGCCCCGTGAAGGCTCTAGGAGCTGAGAAGGAGCCAAAAGGACCTCCCCTGCCCATCCCTGCTGTCTTCCCAAGCTGTCCTATACCTGCCCTGGGAAGCAGCTCTATGTCTGTTGCAAAGGAAGGACGAAGAGACAAGACTTAGTACCTGCTCCAGGCTCAGGTCCTCATTCTCAGCAACCCAGGGGACCAGTCACCCTGCCCTCCCTTGACCCTGCCACTCATGGCCAACCAGATACATAGGAGCCTCAGAGCTGAAGGAACTCACTTCAATGGTTTGATAAGTTTCCCTGGTGGGGGCAGATGGATGGATGCAGTCAGCAAAGCCCTTCAGGTGGCATGGGGTGTGCCGCGGTGCAGGGAGACAAGAAATGAAAAGGGGGCAGAAAGAAAGAGCAAGACAGACCTGGAGAGAGGGACGCGGAGGCAGGCAGAGGGAGACAATGAAGGATGACAGCTCCAGAGACAGAATGGGAGAGTCAGAAAGGAAAACACCCAAGTGGAGAGTCAGAATGAGATGGGCAGAGATGTGAAATCAAGACACAGCAGTACGCAGAAAGAAGCCAGGACAGTGACAGAAAAGATGGCAGCCTCTCTGCCATCCCCAAACACCCAGCCTCACTGGTCCTGCCTGTGGCCTATGCTCAGTAGGGGAAGAGGCAGGACTCCCCCCTGAGGTCTCCTCACCCCCAGCACTCCTGGATGGGCTCGGGCTGAGGGGCTCACGGACTGAGGACCCATCCCCTCTGGTAAAGACCAGATTATCTTGTTATTTCTAATCCTGAACTGGTCTAGGACGGGATGTTTCCTAAAGCTAGGGACTAGGACAGGGCAGGAATGTCTGCCAGAGGCCATCTCTGAGGACTGTGTCAGAAGAGACCAACTGGAGACATGGTGACCCCAGCCCCTGCAACAGGGCTGCTCTTGCGGAAACAGGAACTGGGACTGCAACCTCCACTGGAAGGAAATGGGGCCATTGTCAGACCAGGGGAATCCTCAGGAGGAGTCACTCCAGGCTAGGGACAAGGAAGGATGGAGCCCCTCAATTTCAGAGGAAGGAAGTCTGCAGAGTCAGGGCTTGACACATGCGGAGAGCAGAAGGGACAGTGTCGGGAGGGTCAGCAAGGGCTGGAAACCTTGGCTCAGTGATTCCTGCTAAGAGCTTAGGGAGTGGCTGAGTATAGGACAGTCAAAGACACTGAGATCTCAGGGGTTGGGGGGTCACCAAGAGGAGGAGGATGTTTATGGGCCCAGGGTCCAAGGGTGGGGGGGAGGTGTTTAGGGAAATAGGTGGGGTCTAAGGTGTCCTAGTCTCCGTGGTGGGGGTCTCAGCGGTAAAGGCAGTAGCTCCACGGTGGGGGCGGGGGGAGTGTGGAACCCTAGTGATCCAGGGAAGGGGAATATTAAGGATTGGGGTATCAGGGACTTGGTAACTTTGGATCAGCTTTAGAATTTATTCAGATGCAGGTTCCGATAACGGGGTGTCCGAGGTCCCAAGGAGTCTCAGTCCCAGAGCTAAGCTTTAGGTAGCTCTAATGTCAAGGGCCTGCTCTTCTGTTAGGGTTCAGGGTCTCAGTGCCCACAGGCCTTGGGCCTCGGGGTCAGGTGCTCCCAAGTCCCTGGGTGCTGGAGGTCGGCCTCCAGGCCGGAAGGACCGGGACCCCGGGTCGGTGCTCGGGGCGGCGGTCGCGGCCGGGCACTCACCTGCAGACGGTGCAGGTAGGCAGGCGGCACGTAGCCGGTCTCGCCGCTGCGCGCCCGCGCCGCCAGCCACCAGTGCGCACTGCTGCGCTCCAGCACCAGGAAGGTCTCGCCCGCGGCGAACGCCAGCGCGTTGGGCTCCGCCGAGTGGAAGGCATACAGCGCGCGGTACATGGGGCCGGGCCAGGACTCCAGAGGACTAGGTAGACGGCTGGTCTGCGGAGGGGGATACCAGCCCGGGAGAGCGCACCGCCCCGCCCAACCCCGCCGCGAGACACACTGCGCATGCGCGCGCGTGCCCGCTCGCTGTGGCCCCACCCCGCTCGCGTCAGCCCAGGGCCAGGAGCGCGGCGCCTCCTGGCGGCCCCAAAAGGCGCTGCAGGGCGGAACCTAGGCACCCACCGCCCCTTCTGCCCCAACCCTTCGGCTCTAGGCCCGACCCCTGTCCCCAGTCCCCTGCCCCAGATACCCGCCGCCCGAGGTGGTTCCCAGCCTACAACAGTAAGGACTTGGAGAGGGCGCTGTCGTTGTTAGTTCTGCTGGTGGGGAAGTCTCTCCCAGGACGACAGTGGTACGCACTAGAGCAAGTGTGGGCGGGAGGCATGGATACCAGGGTGGATGACCCCTCTTCCAGAGTCCTCTCGTCTTTCCCCACACCCCAGCCTGTAGCTCTCATTTTCTACCATAGGTCTGCATAGCTTGTTCCCTCTGCCTGGATGCTCCTTTCCCCTCCCTCAGAGTCAAGCTCCCACCCCTATCAACTGCTAGCACCTTACTGTTTTATTGCCTTAATAGGACTTAAAATCCTGTGCCCCTCCTTTTGGCAGTACTGGGGATCAAATCCAGGGCTTCACCCATGCTAGACAAGTGCCCTACCACTGACTTTTTGTATTTTGAAGCAGCGTCTCCAGGCTGGCCAGCCTCCTGCCTCAGCCTCTGGATAGCTGAGATTACAGACATGCACTACCACACCCAGCCAGATTCTTTTTTTTTTTTTTTTTGTGGGTACTGGGGGATCGACCTCAGGACTTCGCGCGCCAGCAGGCACCCGTGCCGCTGAGCGATATCACCGGCCCTTTTTTCGTATGTGGGTTCCGGGAGTCGAACTTAGGCCCTCACGCTTGCCGGGCAGGCGCTTAAGCCGCTGAGCCATCTCACCGGCCCCCAGCCAGATTCTTATTCTAAAAACTTCCAAACACAGGGAGGGCTGGAAGAGGATCGGGAGTGGGACACCATGTGGCCTTAGAGGCATATTTGACCCACCCAACTTTCCAGTCAGCTCCAGGTCTTTGAAATCTTTGGAGTCAGTGCCTGAGAATGCCCAAGGAAGAGGACCCACAAGTGGGGACCATTCCAGGAGGTGGTCACACAGGCTGCACTGAAGCCTGAGCCCAGGAGCAGGGCCCTACTTTAGACATAGTACGGTGGGCCCAGGGGGCCTAAGCAAGCGGTGCTCAGAGTTCAGATGAGGGGCAGAGCTGCCAGAACCCAACATCTAGACGCAGGCTTCTCCACACCAGATCTGGCTCTAAAATTCAAGAGCCTCCTTGGCCTCTCCTCCCAAGCACCCTCCAGGCCATGGGCTGCCCTGGCTTGACTTTGTGACAGACTGGTTTTTACCCAGCAAAATCTAGGGCTGGGTAGTAGTAGTGACAAGTGATGGTGCCAAGGCTCACCCTCTCACTGGGCTCTGCTTTACCACAGATCAGGCTGCCTGTGGACCAGTGCCTGGCATTGGCTCCAGAATCTCTGACATCACAATGTCCAGCCAATCAGCTGCTGACAGTGGCACAGACGAGATCAAAAGCTGGACCCATGGTTTGAACCACCTGCTGCCCAACTTTGGCTTAAACTGTGTCAATTGTAGATTTAAAGGACAGGTGCTGGGAGACTCAGCTGGCAGACGAATGGAACCTGGCTAAGATATGTGTATAGGGGGTCTTTTTTTTGGGTGACCTCAGGTTACCAAGCTGGAGCACTGAAGATCAAGCCAAGAGGCACAGGTGACTTCTGGCTCTATAGGGTAGGGGCAATAGCAAGAATATTGCTGGGCCAGGGCAGAGGTCACAGCATGTGGTAAGGCTTCTGATGTTCAGGAGGACTACATGCCCCAGAAAGAATAACAGTAGCACTGTATACAATAAACAAAAAATCTGTATTAGAACATTTACACTCAGGGAAGAAAGAGGTATCTGCATCATCAAATCTGGAATGTTGAAGAAATAGTTAAAATAAATAGATTCTGAGCACAGATGGGGCTGTCTCAGGCTGGGGCTCACAGAGGCCACTATGCATCAGCTCCAGGCTGCAGGGGCCACCACCTGGCCATCCTGACCTCCTCCCCAACGCAGCACAGCTGTGCCTGGGACACAGTGTCTCTCGGATCCTGGAGCAGCCAGCAAGCTCACTCCCCACTCTCCTCACTGATCTCTGTGACAATGTCTATCAGGCTCTGGAGTCCAAAGATATAGCCAGCGTCCTGGCCCTCGTGCACCACACTGTCCTCGCCATACAACCTGCAGGTGGTATGAGCAAAGTCGATCATGCGCACATCCACGGAGCTGGTGCCAAGGGGCTTGTAGGCGTAGGCACCAGCAGACTCATCGGCAGACTCCTCTGACAGGTCCTCCAAGTCCTCAGCATCTGAGTCCAGGGCCACCTCAGGCCACTCTTTGCCATCATAGATCACCAGCAGGGAGCTTGAGTAGAAGCGGTAGGATTCCTGTCGTTCCAGCACTGCCTTAAGCTCAGCTAGCTTCTTGAGCACTGGGCTCAGGAGCTCCCGGCGCAGGTACCGCCCATTATGGAAGAACTGGAAGAGCGCCTCCTTGAAGCCCTGCACCGACAGCTTCCGCCCGTGGTACTTGTTCATGAACATGAGCTGCCCAGTGCCCGCCTGGTACACCTGAGGGAGAGACCAGAAGCTCAGGGGTATGGGCCACTTCAAGGCCTGGACCCTGGGTAACTGTGGCAGTGTGACAGCCCAGATCCAATCCTTTAGCTTTTTGATTACGCTGGCCACACACGAGCTGATGGACGTTGTATCTGAACCGAATTTTGTCATGGATTCCCAGCCCCCTACTCTACATCTGCATCCATGGATACAGCCTAACCATCTTGCCTTTGTCCCTACTCCTGTCCAGACTCCAGACTCAGCCTGCCAGGTTCATTGGGATCACCTAGACATGTGTGCTTTTTTTTCAACCAGGAAGAAACACTCATGTAGGTTAATTGTAGAATCTTTAAAGCAAACAGAATCATGGCACGGTGGGCCAGTGGCAGCCAGTGGATGCCCCAGCCAGCCTTCCTTGTGCACTAGCACACTCCTTACCTGCATGCCACACACACGCACGCCAATGACTGCAGATGTGCTCTGCTGACATTTTCGGATCTGGTTGGCTGCCTTCTCCTCTGAAGCATCATCACCATGCTGGCGCGTGCCCATCTTGAGGTCCAGGACACATGGCACTTCATAGCGGGAAGTCAGGTTCTCTAGTAAGATGAATTCTGAGTGGTTAAGGACAGTACCCTCAAGAGAAAGTGCTACTGCAAGGGACCAGGGTACTCCACGGCACAGGTCTTGCACACAGTGACCCAGACAAGCTTAAGCCCACAGGGAACTCCATTAATTGTGCTGTCAAAGGGACCTGGCACAAGGACAGCCAGCATCTAGACTCAATACAGGCCTGAGATCCTCAGCTTGAAAGACATATTTGCCATTTCCTGAATTGCCCTAGGCAAGGGACCACAGTCCCAGAGCATACTGTCCTCAGTCACACACAGAACAAGTAAGTTCAATACATCCTGCAGCCTTAAATGTGAACTATAAATACCAGTACAAATTCATGAAAATATTCTCCTTTAAAAAAGTCCAATTCCCAGCTGTGTTCACTGAGAAGGCCAAGACACATGACTAGAGGCAAGAGTGCCCCTTGTGTACAGTTGTCCCACCATTTTCCAGGAACGGGAACCAGTGCTTCCTGGAGGACAAACTGGTGAAATACCGTATGTTCCTCCCTATAGAGCCTACAAGCTATAAATGGCCTGTACTTTTTTAAGAGAGAAAAATACATGTGATACTTTATGACCCATGAAAATAATACTCAATTACAGTGACCATAAAATTTTATCAGAACATAGCACACCTGTTCATTTATATTACTGTCTATCACAAAATGGGAGAGTTGTTCCATAGACTGTACAGTCCACAAAAACCTAAAATATCGGGCCAGTGATATGGCTCAGCGGCATAAACGCCTGCTGGCAAGTGCGAGGTCCTGAGTTCGACTCCCAGTACCCACATAAAAACAAAATAAAACAAAAAACAAAACCCTAAAATATCTACTATTTGGCCCTTTACTGAAAAAGTTAACTGAACCCTGCCTTTAGAGGAACATTCTGAGTTCATGTCTGGGGCAGGAAGTGTACACAGCCATTTTCCAGACCATCTTTTACACATCAGAAAGCAAGACAAGCCGGGCGTGGCTCATGCCTGCAACCCCAGCACGTGGGAGGCTGAGGCAGGAGGATCACCTTGAGTTCGAGGCCAGCCTGAACTACGTGGTGAGACCGTCTCAAAAGAAAAAGACAGACAGACAAACTACCATAGACTACTATGATTCCATCAATCTTGGAGACAACGTGAACATCAGTAAAAATACCAACTGTAGGGCCGGTGAGATAGCTCAGTGGCATAAACACCTGCCTGACAAGTGCGAGGTCCTGAGTTCGACTCCTGGTGCCCACATATGAAAAAAGGGCCAGTGATATCACTCAGCGGCACAGGCGCCTGCTGGTGTGCGAGGTCCTGAGGTCGACCCCCGGTACCCACAAAACAAAAACAAAAACAACCCAACTGTAATGAACTCAAACACATCAAAAATATTCCAATTCATGCATTCATAATAATGGTTAAAAATCCACGGGTCAGGGCCGGTGAGATGGCTCAGTGGCCATAAGCACCTGCCTGGCAAGCGCAAGGGCCCGAGTTCGACTCCCGGAACCCACATACGAAAAAAGGGCCGGTGATATCGCTCAGCGGCACCGGCGCCTACTGGCGCACGAGGTCCTGAGGTCGACCCCCGGTACCCACACACACACACACACACACACAAAAAAAAAAAAAATCCACAGGTCAGCTCAGCATGGTACCACATGACTATAATCCTAGCACTCTGGGAGGCTGAGAGGCAGGAAGATCAGAAATTGGAGACCACCCACCCTGGGCAATTTAGTGAAATCCTGTCTCAAAATAAAAATAAAAGGGCTGGGGAATGTAGCTTGGTGTGAAGAAATGGCCTAAACTGGGCCGGTGAGATGGCTCAGCGGCATAAGCGCCTGCCTTGCAAGCGTGAGGGCCCGAGTTCGACTCCCGGATCCCACATACGAAAAAGGGGCCGGTGATATCGCTCAGTGGCACGGGTGCCTGTTGGCGCGTGAGGTCCTGAGGTCGACCCCCCGGTACCCACAAAAAAAAAAAAAAAAAGAAATGGCCTAAACTGAGGTTCATTCCTCAGTTTTTTTTTTTGTTTTGTTTTTTTTTTTTGTGGGTACCGGGGGGTCGACCTCAGGACCTCGCACGCCAGCAGGCGCCTGTGCCGTTGAGCGATATCACCAGCCCCTTTTTCGTATGTGGGTTCCGGGAGTCGAACTTGGGCCCTCGCGCTTGCCGGGCAGGCGCTTAAGCCGCTGAGCCATCTCACCGGCCCCATTCCTCAGTTCTACAAACAAAACAAAAACAAAACAACAGACCTCACTGATCACCTCTGGAGAATGGCAGGGAACTTAGTCATTACTCCAAACACCTACAAAGGGAAAATAAGCATTTAACCTGCTGGTATGGTTTAAATGTGAAGTGCCCTCCAAAGATGCATTTATTGAAGGCTTCATCCCCAGTGCAGCCAGATGGAACCTAGAGGTAAACTAACTCTGAGGGCACTAACATCAGCAGGAGCTTCATCTAAAGGTGCAGGTGAGAGGTGGGCCCAGGTAGAGGACGCAGGTCACTGAGGGCACGCCTTCTAAAAGTATAGCCTGTCTCCAGCCCATTCCTCTTTCTCTGGCTCTTCCCTTACGCTCTGCTTCCCAGCAGCCATGAAGTGAGCAGTTTTCCTCTGCCAGGCCCTTCCACCATGAGGTTTCTGTCTTGGAGCCACTTACAATGGACTGGAACCTCTCCTAAACTGCAGCTGTCAGGTATTTTGTCTCAGCAATGGAAAAGTGAGTAATACATCTGCCTTTCCTATATAAAATGTACCTCACGATAAGAACATAGTTGATAAGAAAAAGTTGCTCTTTATAGAATGATTCTAATGAATGACAAAATTACAAAACTGCCTAATAGCCAGGAATGGCGTGGCACAGGCCTATAGTTCCAATACTCTGGGAGGCTGAGGCAGGAGCATTACATATTTGAGGCCAGCCCAGGCAATCTAAAGAGACCCTGTCTTAAAAAAATAAAATACAAGGCCGGTGAAACAGCTCAGCGGCACGGGTGCCTGCTGGCGCGCGAGGTCCTGAGTTCGACCCCTGGTACCCACAAAAATAAAATAAAATAAAATAAAATACAAAAGGGCTCGCTAGGGGGTGTAGTTCAATGGTAAAAGTGCTTACCTAACATCTATGAGGCCCTGGGTTCAGTTCCCAGTACCACACAGAAAAGAAGTAAAAATGAAAATCATAGCTGAGTATGGTGGCATACACCTGTAATCCCAGCACTCTGGCAGGCTGAGGCATGAGGATTGCCAAGTTTGAGCCAAGCCTGGGAAACTTAGGGAATTGGAGAGATCTTGTCTCAAAATAAAAATATTATATTAAAAAAAGGGCTGGGGACTCAGCTCAGTGTGAAGGCCCTGAATTCAAGTCTCAGTAACACACATACACCCACCCCACCTAATAAATAAATGGATCCAAGGTAATGATGGTCCAGGAGAAATACCTGAACACTGTGCTTCCCAATCAATGGACAGGTACAAAACCATCTCCCAAGGATTCTTGCTCACATCCTCCCAAGAACAGAACCTGAATGTGATGAAGCCTTCAGATCCAAGTATCAATTTATTAGAAACAGAGGGGACAGAGTAACATATAAAAGCCACCACAGGGATGCAATCAGTAAAATTCAGATCAAAGGCAACTCTAGAAGACAGTTTCTTTGATGAATTTTCAAGAAGCAGTTGGGCGTGGTGTGGCATGCCTGCAATCCCATCACTCCGGATCACTGTGAGTTTGAGGCCAGCCTGGTCTACACAGTGAGTCCAAGGCCAGCCTGAACTGCATATTGAGACCCTGTCTCAAAAAACCAAACCAAACAAACCAAACCAAAAAACAAAAACAAAAACAAAAAAATTTTTTCAAGAAGAAAAAAATGGGAAGTGGTATTTAAAGACTTGAGGGCCCGTGAGATGGCTCAGCGGCATAAGTGCCTGCCTGGCAAGCGTGAGGTCCTGAGTTCCACTCCTGGAACCTACATAAAGGAAAAAAGGGCTGGTGGTATCGCTCAGCAGCACAAGCGCTTGCCCAGCAAGCGCGAGGTCCTGAGGTCGACTCCCGGTACCCACATAAAAAAAATAAAATAAAGACTTGAAACATTTGAATTCGATGCAACCTGTAAACCTTTCAATTTTATTCCCCCCTTTTTTTTCTTCTGTCCAGACGGTGTTTTATTGTGCTACAAAGCCCAGTGCTTCCCTCCTGTACCTTACGAGGTGTCACCCAGGGCTGTGCTGTAGGAAGGAGGTGTGGCTGAGCAGCTGCATTGAGTGGCAGGGCAACCCCACCTGTGTCCCTTCTTCCCAGAAGCCTGCTCTATCCAGCTTCCCTGTCGCTCCAAGAGGAACATTCTGGGGTCTGACCCTACCCCTCCCTCACAAAGGGCCTGCAGCCAACCTGCTTTCCCCACAGCAAGGGCAGGAGCACCAAGAAGGTGCCAGAAGGCAGCAGGAGATGGGATCCACGCATGGAAGCAAGCAAACCCCAGAAAAGGAGATTTTTTTTGTTTGCTTTTTTGTTTTTTGCAGTTAAAGACAGCTATGTAGCATTCAGGCTGGCCTTGAATTCATTATGTAGCCCAGTTTGGCCTTAAACTCATGGTGATTCTCCTGCCTCAGCCTCCTGAGTGCTGGGATTATAGATGTGTACCACCATGCCTGACACACCATGTAAATAAACCTCATAAGGATCCAGATTCAAACAAACCAAAAATGAAAACTGACACAAGTAAGATGTAGATATATGTAGATATGAATTAGGTGGGGGATTTTTCATTTGTTTTGTGGTTGTCATGTATGCTGCCCCCCTAGCCTTACCAGGGATTGCACCCAGTCTTTGCAACTGACCTACATCCCCAGCCCCTTTTTGTTTTTTTGAGATAGAGTCTATGTCACTAAATTGTCAAGGCTGGGCCGGTGAGATGGCTCAGCGGCTTAAGCGCCTGCCCGGCAAGTGCGAGGGCCCAAGTTCGACTCCCGGAACCCACATACAAAAAAAAGGGGCCGGTGATATCGCTCAGTGGCACAGGCGCCTGCTGGCGCGCAAGGTCCTGAGGTTGACCCCCTGGTACCCACAAAAAATAAAAAAATAAAAAAATTGTCAAGGCTAAGCTCATACTTGCAATCCTCCTGCTTCAGCCTCCCAGAGTACTGGGATTATAGGAATGTGTCACCACACCTGACAAATTATGCTGTATTATAGGAAGAAATCACTGTCCTTTTTTTTTGAGACAGGGTCTCTATATGTAGTTCACACTGACCTTGAACTCATAGCAATCCTTCTTTCTTAAGCTTCCCGAGTGCTGGGATTACAGGCATGTGCCACCATGCCCAACTTGTCCAACTTTTAAGAAGTAAAAATCGTACAAATGTTCTAAACTACCCTTATCTTCCAAAGATACATGCTAATATGCATATGAGCTGGGCGTGGTGGCGCACCCCTGTAATCCCAGCACTTGGGAAACTGAGGTAGGAAGATAGACAGTTTAAGGCCAGCCTGAACTACAGTGAGACTCTGTCTCAAAAAAAAAGGAAATGGATGAAATGATATATCATAGATTTCCTTCAAAAAGAGTCTAGTTGGGCCGGTGAGATAGCTCAGCAGCATAAGTGCCTGCCTGGCAAGCGCAAGGTCCCAAGTTGGACTCCCGGTACCCACATAAAGGAAAAAAAAAAAAAAGGGGGCCGGTGATATTGCTCAGCAGCACAAGCGCTTGCTGGCAAAAGCAGGAGGTCCTGAGGTCGACTCCTGGTACCCACATTTAAAAAAAAAAAAAAAAAAAAAAAAAAAAGAGTCTAGTTGGAAAAAATTGTTTAAGAAGTGCTAGGGGTACAAAAAATAAAAGCGCTAGGGGTGTAAACCCAGCGGTAGAGTGCTTGCCTAGCACGCGTGAGGCCCTCCCTGGGTTTAATCCCCAGCACTGCAGTGGTGCTGGGTGTATACAGTCATGATACAAGACTGACACAGTGGGCCAACTGTGAAATCTAGGTGACAAGTACTTCAGTATTCAGTGTATTATTCAATTTTTAACATGTTTTCCCTAATATAAGTTAAATTCTGAGGAATTTTAACCTATAAGATTAAAAAAACAACTGAGGCCACCAAAATAAGAGCTTAATGGGTAAGAAGGGGAAAGCAATGAAAGGAACCTAGTGCTTCCCTTGTACGCAGCACAGGAGTCTGCTCTCCCCGCCTCTCAGCCCTTGCAGGTGAGCAATTGTGTGGAACTTTCCGTGGAAGTCTGCAAGCAGAGACCAGCCCCTGCCATCGTCCTCCAGGCTTCCTGCAGGCTCGCCTATGGCTCGCCTCATGTAGGTTGGGCCCTGCAGGGGTACCCGTCACCCCCAATCCCCACCACCTGCACACACAGGCCAGCCTCTAGCTGTAGGGGATGCAATATTTTCCCAGTTATCACACGGCATATCCTGCACAGCCCTAGGATTAACCCAACCATGGCCTAAACCAACCCTCTCAGAGTTTGCTCCCTGCCTCGCCCCTCCCCCAGAGCAGAAGGCCATGAAGAAAGGATACTGTACTGGTTCCGATGCTTGGCATTGTCCTTCATTCTCTGTAACTGCTGCTGGTGACATTTCATGCTCCAAGGGTTATAGTGTTTAAGCTGGGAACTTACATTTCCCTTTTTTTCTACACTGTAGTACAAGATTTCAGATTTCTTTAACCACTCAAATTCTTCTTCTAACGTATGGCTATAAAGAGATAAAAACCCAATAAATCATAACGTCATAACAAAATTCAGTGTCAAAGAGGCATGAGGAACTTTCTGGAGTGATGACAATATGAGATATTTTGATATGGTAGTGGTTATAGTGTATACCTCTGCCCAAACTCGTTAAATACTTCAAATGGGTGTATTTTATCATACATATTCCTCAAGAAAGTTGACTTTAAAAAAGTGCAGGGAGGGCCGGTGATATAGCTCAGTGGCATAAGCGCCTGCCTGGCAAGCGTGAGGTCCCGAGTTCAACTCCTGGTACCCGCATATTAAAAAAAAAAAAAGTGCAGGGAGAATCTAAAACACAAGAGCAGCCTCTGCATGCTAACTACCAAGGTGGGCAGCCTCCAGTCCCCTCTTCCAGGTAATACTAACCCTTGGTTTCCGGTACACAGGCTCCCTTGACTCTAAATGCTGGGGACTGGGAAAATCAGAATTGAATTTCATAGGAATAAGGTTAATTCACTTAAGTCATATTATATAGACTTATCTATTTAGCAGTACTGAGGGTTGAACCCAGAGCCTTCACCCAAGCTACATCCCCAGCCATTTTTTTTTAGTTGGAGACAAGGTCTTGCTAAATTGGTAAATTGCCCAGGCTGGGTTTGTTATCCTCCTGCTTTAGCCTCCCAGAGCACTGGGATTATAGGTGTGCCCACCACACCCAGCTAATTTGTGTTTTTTATCTTCATGAGCTCTACTAAGGCATGGAACATGGAAGGTCCTGCCCCATGGATAAAGTTTCACTGATGTCCTCCACAATTGATGAGCAACCTGAAGTAAAAGGATGGTTCTCATCACATCTGTAGGACACAGGACAGGGTATAGCAAAGAGCAATTGTGGAAGGAGTAAGTGAAAGAATTTCTTTTATAGCTGCCACTTTAGGTGTTCACCTAAAATGGCATGTCTGTCTTTGTTGTTTTTTTGAGACAAGGTCTTGTTGTGTAGTTCAGGCTAGCCTTGAACTCACAATGATCCTCCTGCCTCAGCCTCCCAAGTGCTGAGATCACAGGTGTGCGCCACCATGCCCAACCTAAAATGCCACATCTTAACCCAGAGCTGATTAGAGATGCTGGGCAGGCCATGGGGGTCTGATCACTGAGTGACAGGGCACCTACAAGTTTACCAAGAGCCCAGGGAACCTGGCTGTAACCAAGATCCCCAACACCTCTGCTCCCATAGAGCCAAACCTCTTCGTCTTCTACACCCACCTCTTCATCTTCTCCTCTTTCCAGTGCTGGCGTACCCAGTCCTTGGGGTTTTTTTTCCGTTTCTAGGACATGATGCTTTTTATTTGTCCACCTTAGAAGCTTACTTTTTGGTTCACAGTCTGAATTGTCTACAATGTCCACAGTTCCATGGTCCCCTTTTAATGGATACGCTACTAAACACAAGTTCCTGTCTTTATCTTCTTCAAACCGCACAGATACCACACCTGGAAAGGGGGTGAGGAGCAGAAAGAACTTTTAATTCCATAGGAAAGTGTGTTCTAAATAACATGATTGTAACATTTGTTTTTTTTCTTACCCTGTTCCTTAGTCTCTATGTTGCCAGAGGCCCCAAACTCATCTGCAAACCTAACAAATATCAAAACAGCTAGAAAAAATGACACCATACAAGACAAGCAATTAGGGAGCAAACATAGCCAGGAGTCTTCCTCTCTAATTAACAAGGCAAGAGCCAAAGAATTACAAGACACATTTTTCCATCATTGAAAATGTTTATTAATTTTTATGTAATTCTTTTAATCCTAAGAGAAATGCAAAAACATAGCTCTTTATGTCCTGTGGGAATTTTGAATGACCCAAAGAGAAACTCTGGCGGCCTGAAGGCTGACTTAAAAGCACAGCCTGATTAAGACTGGGTAAGCAAAACGAAATAAAGGGGCAAACAAAACAAACCACACAGCACAACAGACATCCTAGCAAAGGCTTCCTCTAGTGCGCCCACACATGTGGGTGTCCCGAGCCTTTTATCTTTCTGTTACGCTTTTATTGGTCTTTGCAGATTTGAGTCACAAAAGAACAAAATGAACACAGGCAGGTAAGGCTGGGCAGGGAGCACAGACACAGGCTGGCCTTGAAAGCAGCTCTCCCACTTGAGTCTCTAGGACCTGCCATGTGTGATTATACAGTCTTTGAGGAGGGGCTCTCAGTGGGAACATTTCAGCAGGTGCCGACGAGCGCCTTACAACCGACTGGCTGAACACCTTTCCTGCCAGGCCTCTCTGCCCCAGGATCACTCAATCTCCTCAGTCCTTCTGCCCGCCCGCTCGCTCCAGGGGAATGCGTGCTCAGAGAGACGACACTTCTGAAGTGGCCCAGCTCTGGGTGCAGAGAAGCCAGGGTGGGGAACTGAGGGGACCACACTTCCCTGTGGCCATTGGGGAAAGGACCAAGGGAAAAAAGGGGCAGGGGTGGCCAGCTAACAAGGGAACTTTGGCTTTGTCCTGGAAAAAAACAACAGAGAAGGACCAAGTGAGGGCCCCCAACTCCTCCATCCCCAACACAACACACATGCATTTCAGTGTACAGATGGGCTCCCAGTACAATGTCTTTAAAAAATGCTTCAACAGTCTCAGAAGAATCTAAGTTGTACTAGAGTCTTCTGTATAACCAGTAATACACATTTAAAATTAATTTCTTTAATGGATTCTCCACTGATTTACAAAAGATACCCCCTCCCCATGAAAGACAACATCACTTTGCTGGCTACTGATGTCCTCTCAAAAATGCATTATAAAAAGGAAGAAAAAGTCACCATATGTGAATCAAAGGGTTGACTTCACAAAGCAATTCTGGGGACATTCCGTAACAGCTAAGGGCTGCAGCTAATCAGCACAGTACTCCCACTCCTGCATTCCATCTGACTCAATCCTGCTCCCAGCCTACCTAATCAAGGAGGATTCTGGTTTCCTGGAGGTCAAAAAGCAGGCAACAAGAATTCTGGGTAAAATCCTCCCCGTTTTTCCCACTGTCTCCGGCCCATGGGGGACCATGGGTTACTGTGATCAAGAGACACCTGAACATAAAACACAGCTACGCTTCCACCAAAAATAAACTAAAAACAAATCCACAAAACAAAACAGAATTGAGCAATCTTACCAGGACTTGAAAACTGAGGGTGTAAGGTGCTGGGTTGAGGGCCAAGAGGAGGAGGAGGGAAAACGCAGAGTGCATGGGAGGGGTGAGGGTTCCCAGGATGGCTGCCAGGGCCTTCCATGGCCACGACCCCTCACAGCTCACCAGCCTGGTGACCTCTCTAGGAGCTGGGGGCTCACCTTTGTACTGAGGAGTGAATTTTCGCATCTCAGCTGGCAGAGTCTCGTAGAACTGATGCTCCCTTGGGACCAGGGGCTTGCAAAGAGTTGTCTCGTTGAAACGGAGAACACACGAATGCCCTCCAACTTGGTGGACAAAGGGCTCCAGCAGGATGCCCTTGGTGCGGGACTCCACGTCCATAGCCCTGAAGGCTGGGCTCATCCTCTGGACACGGGAGGCAGGGAGAAGAGGGAGGCAGCGGGGTCCAGTGGCCAGCGCGTCCTCCGTCTGTTTGTCTGTCCGTGAGTCCGTGTTGTCTCCACTCCTCAGCTTGTCGGGCCAGGTCACTCTATCAAAAGCAAACACAATGACAACATGTGGGTTGGAAGAGGCTTGGGAACCAAATGCCCAGCTGCATAGCCACTGGCCCTTCCCCTCCAGGAGAAAGATAACAGCCACAGCTCACACAGGGCGCCACCCACACTGCCCACACCAGCCCCACCTCTTCCTTTAGACAAACAGCCTTCAGAGGGGTGGGCCCAGGAAGGGAGGGAGCAGACAGGCAGAAACTAGGCTCCAGGGGCTCCTAAACAGCCAGGGCCCCCACCACAGCATTGCAAAACACAAACCCACAAAGGGGTAAAATGACGATTTCAAGCATAATACTCAGATTAAATCTTACCAATTAGTAAAAATGTCAAGCCTTAGGTGAATGTTGCCAAACTCTCTTCATTAATTACACTTTATTTATAAAGTACATTTAAATACAGGGAAAACCACTGTATGCATCATCTAGAAAGATTTACGCACCCAAGGTATTCACACACACCACCTCTGCCCAGTGTCAAAGACAAGCCCCATTAATCTTATTAGCAAGCTTGGGCTCAGCTTTAATGATTAACGTCTGTATCTAAAAACACCTGATCAAGGCTGACTAACTTCTTTAAAAAGATACGCAGTGTTCTAGGTCACAGATTATTTTTATCTGCTCTACCCTGATCACCAAACCAAAGTTGCACTTTGGGGGCAATCAGGGATCTTATCCATCACAGATGGAGGGCTCTAGATTTCATTACGCATCTACAGCCACACAACTGATGTCAGGAAAGGATACCTCTGTATATGCCTTGTCAACTGTTTCAGGGAATGTCAAACTAGTCCTGTTTACTGCCTATATAATTCACATACAGTCTCTACTATCACACTGCTTATAGGGCTTGCACTACAGTATCTTGCAGTACAGGGGTCTTACTGGGAGTTCCCATGACTCCAAGCACCTGCTATGTACCAGGCTTATTACAGAACTTCTTGGCCCTATGATAACCTTCTATGAAGTAGACACTACTAACCCTGTTGCAAACAATGAAGTTGATTAGAGGAGGTTAGGAAAGACATCCAGGGCCATAGCCAGTAAGCAACAGCTCCCAAGTGATCCCTCCAACTGCAGATTGTTAGATGCTCCATTTACGTGCCGGTAGGGCCCATGGTACTTCTGCCATGGTACAGCGTTCCCACTATGCACATGGAACATTCAGCTTGTCCCAATGCATGTGCTTTCACCACAAACTTATACTTTCTATAGTAGCCTCTTTAAAATGAGTTTAAGATGGTATTAACCTCTTCCTTTCAGAGAGAAATTGACTGTGCATCCCAACTGGACTCAAGGACTAGCAATCAATAAGATTTCCTATATGCAAAGGACAGAGACTCAAAGGTCCTGATTTCTAACCTAACACTACCTTCTCATCACCAGAGAAGTCCTTAGGAAGGCATGTACTGAGTCCCAAACCACACAGGCAATGGGACCAGAAAGATGAACACATTCTAGCAATTCCAGACTCTCTCCAGAAGATGGAGGTCTGAGATGTCTGACCACAGAGGCCCTTTCTGTAGTTCTAGACAAACAGGTTCGCGCTATTCTATAGAAGACCCCCACCACCCTGGAGACCCAAACCCAGGGCCTAGTGCATGGCAGGCAAGTGCTCTACCACTGAAAAACATCCCCAGCCCAAGAAAAGCCCTCCTGATAAACAATATCAAAGGAAAACTACCAACTCATGGTCAGTCTGCCTGTAACAAAACCTGTGGCAGATACTATTAACTATTAAACTGTGAAGCCAGGCATGGTGGCACATGCCTGTAATCCAGCACGTGGGAGGCTGAAGCAGAACGACTGCCTGGACTTCAAGGCCAGTCTTGGCTCACTCTGTATAGTGAGTTCAAGACCAGCGTGAACTACATAACAAGACCCTATCTTAAAAAACAAAAACAAAATAAAATAAAAAATGTAAAAGTAACAGGGGCCGGGGCCGGTGAGATGGCTCAGCGGCATAAGCGCCTGCCTTGCAAGCGCGAGGGCCCGAGTTCGACTCCCGGAACCCACATACGAAAAAAGGGGCCGGTGATATCGCTCAGCGGCACGGGTGCCTGTTGGCGCGCGAGGTCCTGAGGTCGACCCCCCGGTACCCACAAAAAAAAAAAAAAAAAGAAAAAAGTAACAGGGGCCAGTGAGATAGCTCAGTGGCATAAGCGCATGCCTGGCAAGTGCGAGGTTCTGAGTTCGACTCCCGGTACCTGCATATAAAAAAAAAAAATGTAAAAGTAATAAAATGATTCTCATGGGCCAGCCTTTAGAATCATAATCTAAAATTTTCATAAAGGTGTAAAACTGCTTTTGTTATCAGAGCAGTGCTAACCATTCAAATATCTGTTAAGGATCATCTTTACACACGTGTATTCAACCAGGCAGAAAAGTCTCTTACCAGGCACCTCTCTCACCCATTAGCACCTTCAATGAAAAATTAAAAAGTCAACATGGTGGCACATGCCTGTAATCCCAACACTCAGGAGACTGAAGGAAGAGAGGATGGCATGAGTTTGAAGCCAGCCTGGGCTACATACTGAGTTCAAGGCCAGCCTGAACTATAAGACAAGAGCCTACCTCAAGAAAACCAGAAAAAAAAAAAAGAAAAACTAGAAAGCAGTCCTTCACGGAATCTCTCTGTACAGTGTAGTTCAGGGATGCAGAGGGAGGCCAAAAGGCCCAGCCAGGGTCTCCACCTCCTCCTCCCAGGACCAGGATATTCATTACTGCTAGACAGGCTATGCACACGCCGCCTCCCCACTACACCCACCTCTGCCAGTCCACAAGACTCTTCCCAGGAGGATCATCATCATGTTGGATACAGAGGTAGGAAGAATAAGATCCTTTGTGCCTGAGCCAAGTCTCATGACAGAGGAGACTCCCAAAAGCGAGGTGGAATGAGAGGAACAAGGAGACAATGGATTAGCCTGCAGCTGCAGTGAGGTAGGGCCTGATTGTCTGCCACTCAATTGCTTGGACAGTGACTCCAAGTCCTTGGTCTCTCCTTTTGGGTTCTAGTTCTCTGAAGATGGAGAAGAGAGGCTTGGACTCTCTTTGCAGTCTGTAACCAAACCAGTGAGCGCTAACCAGCAGTTTTTTGGTTTTGGTTTTTAATAAAATAGGACAAAAAAAAAATTATCAATGCACTCTATGTAATGAAGCAACTCCTGTTTTTCAATTCTTTTGTTTCAATTATGTTTAACCTCTTAATAAAAATTTAAATTTGCCTTCACTGTGTAATATACTTACATTTGAAGGGGCAAAGAAGTAGAGCTTCTGTTCTAGGGTCCTCACTAACCTTATCCTGTGAGAAAATGAAGTATCAGCTTCCCAAAGCACTAAGAGAAGCGGATCAGCTTCCTCCCGAGGAACCTCAGACAGGCCAAAAAATGAAAACCCCAAAGCAGTGGACTCACATTCCTATCCATATTCTCATTCTTTCCCTTTTCCTTTCCCTTTCCCTCTCTCTCTCTCTCTCTCTCTCTCTACTGGAAATTGAACCTAAGACCTCAAACTCTTTGCAAGCATCAACCCCCAACCCATTTAAAAATTTTTAAGATAGGGCCTTGCTAAATTTCCTGGGCTGACCTTGAGCTTTTGATCCTTCTGCCTCAGCCTCCCCAGGGGCTAGGACTATAGGTGTGACCCACCATACCCAGTTAGGGATCTAACAGGCTTAATGGTTTTTCAATGCTCAAAGACTAAATTCCAGTTACTACACAGACTACGTAGCTAGGGAGGGTGGAAATAACTGCTAAATACTGTCTTTGGATTTAGCATCTATTTTGGCTTCCCACATTGCCTCACAGTTGTCCATGAAACTATAAACAGGTAAGGAACACAGAACATGATTCATCCCCAAGATCTACCAAAAATTGGTTTAAGGATCTGCTAGAAACAATGCCTTAATATTCTTAACTTTTTAATCATTGCAAATAAAGTAAGTATGACTCATGAAAGCCTCTGGGCCCTTAGCTCACTCACCTAGAATTTAATGATGCTACAAATGGGACCACAGAGGCCACTTTGCCTCAAGAAAAGCCCCAGGGTCAAACAGTCATGGGATGTGAGAGTTTGCAGAAAAACAACCCCTCTACTCTAACCTCCTCCCCAAGGGCCACCCAACACCTGATCAGCACACTTACAACCATAAAACTACACCATCGCCAGTCGTCAGCTGCTGAAATTCTCACCCACTGCAGGTAGGAATGTGTAAGGGCACAGCCACTTGGACCACAGGACAGTGGACTGTTCTGGCTGGGCACAGCTACTTGGGAGGCTAAAGTAGGTGGACTGCCTGAGCCCAACAGTTTGAGTCGACTCTGGGCCATAAGACCCTAGCTAAAACATGCACACAATGAGAGCTGGGGATGCAGTTCAGTGGTAGAGCACTTGCTCAGCATGTGTAAAGCTCTGGGTTCAACCCCCATCACTACAGATATTTGCAGCAGCGCCATTCACAATAGCCAAAAGGTACAAACAACCCAAATGTCCAGCAAATAGGTTAATGAATAAACAAATCGTGGTATATCCATACAACAGAATATTTTGCGGGAATAAAAAATGATGTAACAAAAGTATTATAGTGAAAAAAACTGTATCATGAAAGATTCTATGCTGTGCTTCCATTTATATAACATTCTAGAAAACAGGCAAAACTATACAATGGCAGAAAGCAGGTAAGTGGTTGCCAAAAGGTCAAAAGTGGGGGAACAGGATTGCCTGCCAAGAGACCAAAGAGAACTTTTAGGGGAGATTAAAATATTCCATGTTGTGACTGGGACAATGATTATATGACCAGAAATTTGCCAAAACACATCAAATTACAGACTTAGAATAACTCTCACTTTGTATTATATTTAAATAAAGGAATTAATTTTCTAATAGATTCTTTTTGAGGGGGGGTACCAGGAACTGAACTCAGGACCTCATGCTTTGCCAGGCAGGGGCTCACTGGTTTAAATCCCCAGCCCCTCTAATAGATTTCTGAATTCATAAATTTTTTCTTTTTTGGTTTTTTTTGTGTGGTTTTTTTTTCTTCCTGAGACAGGGGCTTACTATGTAGTCCACACTGGGCTTGAACTCGCTTATGTAGCCCAGGCTGGCCTCAAACTCACAGTGATCCTCCTGCCTTGGCCTCCTGAGTGCTGGGATTATAGGCATGCACCTCCACGCCCAGCTTTTTTTTTTTTTTTTGTGGGTACCGGGGAGTCGACCTCAGGATCTCGCGCACCAGCAGGCGCCTGTGCCACTGAGCGATATCACCGGCCCTTTTTTCGTATGTGGGTTCCGGGAGTCGAACTCGGGCCCTCGCGCTTGCCAGGCAGGCGCTTAAGCCGCTGAGCCATCTCACCGGCCCTTTTTTGTTTTTTTTTTTTTTGAGAGAAGCTCTTGCTATGTAGTTTAAGCTGGTCTTGAACTCACTATGTAGCTCAGGCTGGTCTCGAACTCATGATAATTCTCCTGCCTCAGCCTCCCAAGTGCTGGATTACAGGTGAGCATCACCATGCTCAGCTAGAATTTACAAATTTTTTAAAGTACTCATTATTTTGATAATCAGAGATTATTAAAAAGATAACATTCACTGATAAGTAGCTTCTACATGCAATGCACTGGCTGGAGGTCCTTTCCCACACACTGTACCTGGGCTCGTCGGCCTCACTTTAAACGTCTCTGGCACAGTGGGCATCTCTGTCACTCCTTGCAAGGTCGTCTGGGGCTGCTGTCTTCTACTTACAGTGGTGAAGACACCCGCTGATTGTAAGGACTTCAAAGACAGACATGTTTTCCCTCGTAAATCCATGACACTCAAGGGCTTTCCAATGACAACACATCCTTAGACTATCTGCTGCCTTTGAAAGTGATTTTTATCATGGTCTCAACACCAGCAGATTTCTACAAGTTGCATGGTTATCTTCTCTTCAACTGTTGTAAAGCCAAAGCCAAAACATCCTTCACTCACAAGGTGCAGAACCAAAGCGCTAAGGTCCAAAAAGCCTTTCCTTCAGAGTCCCATAAAGGAAATAAACAACATGAAATCTGTCCCAGTTATACTGGCTCCTGTTGTTATTTCTCAGATATGCCTGACAAACACCTCAGAGCCTTGGTACTTGCTATTCCCTTTGATTCCTATCTTCCCAGATATCCTCCCCTTGGCTCACTCTCTTAACTTCCTGCAACTCCACGCAAACATCATCTCTTTTGTTTTCTGTCTTCACTATCACATCTAAATGTCATTTTTTTTTTTTTTTTTTTTTTGGAGACAGGGTCTTGCTATGTAGTTCAGGATGGCCTTGACCTCACTATGTAGCACAGACTGGCCTTCAGCTTGTGGCTATCCTCCTGCCTCAGCCTACTGAGTGCTCGGATTAGAAGTATACGCCACCACACCGGCTCCTTTTTAATTTTTGAGACAGGTTCTTCCTATGTTGCCCAGACTGGCCTTGAACTCCTGGGCTCAAGTGATCCTCCTGCCTTAACCTCCCAAGTAGCTGGGACCATCCCAAATATCACCTCTTTCCAGAGAGCCTCTTAAGTCACTCTACCTAAAAGCTTCATTTTCCCAGCCACTCTCCTTGATGCACCGCTGCTTTAGTTTCTCCTGGTGCTTACCATCATTTAACATACATGTGTTTATCTTTCTGTTCTCTCTCCCCACCCCTCCTCCACTTGCAAACAAATCCTATGAAGAGATTTTGACTCCTGTGCTCAGTGCTGACTCCCCAGAACTCAGGAAAGCATCAGCACAGAGCAGATGCCCCACAGAACATTGTACAATCGCTACTGCGTCATAAGCATACCGCCGCCGCAGACCACACCAACTGTACAGCGAGTACTGTTACAATGAGGCACACAGCACATTTTGAAAACTGCATTCCAAGCACTGATTAGTGTTTCTTTTGCATTAGTACCACCTTCTCAAGGCTGCATTCATTCAGGAGTATAAATGAAGGACCTGAATACTCCTCTGGAACCTGGTGTGGAAACATTCCATGTAAACAAAACCCAAGTTCTTAATATGGTGACAACCAACCTCTTAGAAGTTCTCTCATGGAAAATCAAGTGAAAGTAAGACAGGACAACAGGGTGAGGGGACACTCAACACAGTGACAAAGCATCATTGTACACAGAACCAATCAGAAAAGTGCTATTTTGGACCAATCAGAAACTTGCTATTTTCTGTTTCTTTTGAATCTGGTGCTATTCACAGGAAAACTAAAAAATGCTTTTCAATCTTTTATTTGTATGTGGACACAACCAATCAAAAGACACTATTTTTGATCCTTCACTTAAATGTAACAAGAAGCCAAAGGAGTTTTTGATAGGACAGTTTATATTTGGCTCAACACTGAGTGCTTGATAGAACAATTATCTCAACACCTTATTTGCATGAAAGGTAATTCAGGAATTCTGGATATAAAAGACCCCTTTCTCTTATTCTCTACCAGTTGTGAGCCTTTTTACCACTCCACTCTCACTCTGCAGAGCATACTTTTCTGTTTTTAATAAATATATACTTCCGCTTTTTTTTTTTTTTAACGTTTTTTGAGACAAGGTCTTACTCTTTTTTTTTTTTTTTTGTGGGTACCGGGAGGTCGACCTCAGGACCTCGTGCGCCAACAGGCACCCGTGCCGCTGAGCGATATCACCGGCCCCTTTTTCGTATGTGGGATCCGGGAGTTGAACTTGGGCCCTCGCGCTTGCAAGGCAGGCGCTTACGCCGCTGAGCCATCTCACCGGCCCAAGGTCTTACTCTTTAGTCCAGGCTGGCCTTGAACTCACTATGTAGCCCAGGCTGGCCTCGAACTCATGGCAATCCTGCCTCAGCCTCCCGAGTGCTGGGATTACAGGTGAGCACCACCACACCCAGCTCTTTCATTGCCTTTTCTATGTGTCTTGTCCAATTCTTTGTTCAGGACACCATGAACCTGGAAAGAAGCCCCACGGGACTCTCCATCCAGTAACAAGATGACTACTCACTAAAGAATATAATTAAAATGTGGCTATGAGAAGGTTTAAATCCTATCATAGTTTAAAACAAACACATTAGTTAAGCATGGTGATGCAAGTTTATAATCCCAGCTATTTAAAAGCCTGAAGCAGGAGGATCCCAAGTTCAAGGCCAGACCAGGCAATGTAGTGAGACCCTGTCTCAAAATGAAAAATAAAATAGCCAGGGAAATAGGGCAGTGGTAGAGCATTTGCCTAGTGTGCACAAGCCCCTGGGTTCAATCCTTAGTACCACCAAAATAACAGCAAAAACACTAATTAGCATTCAGAAATCCTGTGTTGATACAGAGGTCACATTCTGAAGACTCAAGGTTTTTAAGTAGCTAAACTGTCACTGAAAAGGTGGGCATGGTGGTATAGGCCTGTAATCCCAGCACTTCGGAGACTGAGGCAGGAAGATTGTGAGATACAGGCCAGCCTGCACTATGCTGTGAGATCTTATCTCAACAACAACAAAAGTCTCTGAAAGAGAATTCTCCCCATCTTTTACAGGCAAAGCAAAAAAAGGCCCTGAGTTGATCTTGAGTATACACAGCAGGGGTGGTGAAGCTATGGCACGTGTGCTATAGTGGGCACGCAGAGCCCTCTTGGTTGACACATGAGCCAAGTTGCCCCAGCAACTGAGCACTGGATAACAGTTGTTTTTTCCTAAAGTAAAACTTCAGTATTCAGGTTTAATTGCAGTGTTGGCACTTTGTGATAAATAAGTGGGTTTTGGGTTACAGTTTGACACTCAGTCTCTAAAGGGTTCGCCATCACTGATACAGAGAAAGTCTCTTCAGCAGGGCTCTCCTAGGCCAGCTTTAAACAAGGTGTCTCAGCAAGAAGATGCTAAAGTAGTGTTAGCCAAATAAGGCCAAGAAGGAAACAAGCCATCAGTGTTTGACTCCGAGAGGATGCCTTGGCAGAGCACCATACTCACTACCTGGGTACACAGCATCAAACTACTACTAACTCAGGAAAACACAAAAACCAAGTTCACCACTCCATAACAATCAAAGTGCAGCTCGGTGGGGTAGCACATGCCTGTAATTCCAGTACTAGAGGCAGGAGGATCACCTCAAGTTCAAGGCCAGCCTGGGCTCTGAACTACAGACTGAGATCCTGTCAAATAAATAAACAAATAAACAAATAAAGTAACTGTCTACTTGATAAAATGTGTAACTTTTTGTGATTTCTTTTTTCAATCTAAATAAACTTTCCGGCTATGCGTGGTGATGCACAGCTGTAATCCCAGCACTTAGGAGGCTGAAGAAGGACTGCCATGAGTTCCAGGCCAGCCTGGGCTGTAAAATGAGTTCAAGGCCAGTCTGAACTGCATAGCGAAACCCTGTCTCAAAAGACAAAAATAATGATAAACAAACTTTCTCTTTGTTTTCAAAATCCAAAACATCTGTGTAAACATGGCACTTATAATTGTTATATATTTACATACAAATTATATATTAATTTCAGGCACACAAAACTAGCCCGGTACTAAGTGGTAAAATCATTATTCCCAGCCAGCTGTGGTGCACACTGACTATAAATCCCAGCACAATGAGGCTGAGTAAAGAAGATCACAAGTTCAAGCACAGCCTGGGTAATTTACTACCTTAGTGAGATCCTGTCTCAAAATAAAAAATAAAAAATGGCTGGGGATGTAGGTCAGTGAGAAGGCCCTGAGTTCAACCTCAAATACAGTACTGAGGAGAAAAAAAAAACATTACTCCCTTTTCAGTTTTCTGAATGTTCCTGTTTTGTTTTGAGACAATGTCTCCCTACATAGTTCAGGCTGGTCTTGAACTCACTATGTACCACAGGATGGCCTTGAATTTGCAGCAATACTCCTGCCTCAGTCTCCTACGTGCTGGGATTACAGGCGTGCACCACCTCACCTGGCTTGAATTTCTTAAAAAATTCTCAAACTGTGGGCATGTTACTTTTACAATTGGGAAAGAAAAATAATTAGGATGGGAAGGAATCATACAACTGAAATAGGACCAGGCATAGCAGAGCACACATGTCGTCCAAATGCTCTGGGAGGCTGAGGCAGGATGGCAAGTTTGAGGGCAGCCTGGGCAACTCACCAGACTTGGTGAGATCATGCTTTAAAATAAAAAATTAAAGAAAGACTGGGGAAGTAGCTCAGTATGAAGGCCCTGGGTTCCATCCCTAGTACACGAAGTAAGTAAATAAATAAGACTATAGGTAAAACAGATGACTGTCCAGCTCTTGAAGATTTTGAATCCTCCACAAGTAAACACTGCTGCTGCCCAACCTGTATGCTAAGAGCTTCACTGTGTGATGGAGACGCTGGTAGATGGACTGCACACACACAAGCAAGGATAACAACCCAACACAATCTCCCAAGGTATGCACAAGGACGGGAAGGGCAGAGGAGGAAGAGACCAATTCCTCAGTAACAACAGAGATAAATGTGCCAAAAATGAGATCCCATTTACCTAGTACTCCTCGCAACTGAGGCACTTTATCACGTAGGCCTCACCACAGAAAAACAACAGACAGCTAAGGTGGAATAATCACTGCTAACAATGCTGGAATCAGTTTTAGTTTTAAAGAAGCTGCAGCTCAGCTGGCTATGATGGTCACCCCCGTGCTGCCATAGCCGACAACCCACCAAAGCAGCAACACCAGAGAGACAAGGCACAAAAGCCCTGTATCAATCTGACTCCTAGGTGCCAACACTAGGTGCACATTTTTGCGCTCAAAAGCATTTGATTCTAGTTTAATAAAAACTACAAGTTGTAACAGGGGTTATTTCATGACAGCCATACAACAATGAAGATACTTCCCCAAAGCCAACGGACAAAAGAGCAAACTGATCCCAAACTCTGGACAAACTTTTCTTTAAGGGGAATAGTAGCTTCTCGGTTGCTATTCCTCTCTAGAATCACCAGCATTACCAGAATGCCCTGGCTCTTTTCATCATGAGACCAGATTTCTGGAATGATAGACCAGCAGGCCCTAAGATCAAGGGGAATAAGAGGAGGTTTTAGGCTACCTATAAACACTGTGTTCATCAGAGCAGCTGGCTAGTATTACAGAATTTTATTAATTTTAAAACCTTTGTTATGTACAAGTAAAAAAAAAATAAATTTAGGACTGGCACAGTGCTACTTGCCCATAACTACAATACTTTGGGAGGCTGAGGCAGGAAGATTCCAAATTTGACCCCAGCCCGGGCAACTGAGCCAGACCCTGTCCAAAATTTAAAATTTTTAAAATCGGATAGGGATGTAACTCAGTGCAAAGGCCCTGGGTCCAATCCTCAAAACTACAAAAAATAAATTAAAATTAATATTTAAGTAAAAAATAAGACTCCTGGCCTCCAGAACCGTGACAACATAAATATTGTTGTAAGCTACATTATTCAAACAAAAACCAAAACAAAATAAAACAAAAAGGACCCACAAAACTTTACACCAAAAACTGCAGCCCCACTACCTCAAGTAAATCTAAATTACTGATTGTGAGATGTCGTATGTCCTCTTTATCACTTTATCAGAACATCAGTTAGATAGATTTGTAAGAATTGAGTTAAATCTAGCTGTACAAAAAAAGGTATGTGAACTCTGCAGGACAGAAAGCAGCCAGAAGAGACTCGGGCATTACCTTCAGGCACTTACTGGCTTATTTCCTAACAGTCACCTGCTATTTCCAATTTGCAATTATAGGGGCCATGTGCATGTTAAACAAGCACTCTACCACTGAGCTACATTCCCAGCAGTCACAACTCAAGTTTTAAAAAATGGGCAAAAGAAGCAGAGCTTGGTGGTGCACGCCTGTAATCCCAGCACTCAGGAGGCTGAGGAAGGAGGATCACCACGAGTTCAAGGCCAGCCTGGGCCACACAGTGAGTTCAAGGCCAGCCTGAACCTTGTATCAAGATTATCACAAACAAACAAAAAACAATGTAAAAAAGCATCCTCGCATCTGTCCTTGCACACTTAAAGTATTTCTGTAGAAAATTCCTTGAAGTGGAAATGCTGGAGCAGAGCATATATTAAAAAGTTGCACCCTTTGTCTCATTTTGACCTGCAATGTATGTGAGACACTGCAGGTTCTGGAGCATGGCAATAAGATTTTATATTTGCAAAATTAACCAGATAGAAAAAGAAGGAAAATTTTGTTTCACAGAGATCCTGTTGGTTTGAGTGGAAGGACAGTGGCGGCAGGAATCAGTGTTCATGAAGTCTCCTCTGTGCTAACAGCCTTCCTTGCACTATCTTTCTGAAGGAGCAAATGGAGATATAATTCTTACATAAGAGGAACACATATGACAAAAAGGACTTGACAGAAGGAAAACTGTAGAACTATAAAAACTGAGCTTCAGCTCTACAGCCCCGTTGTTAGTTTCACACCACAGACACGTTTCAGGCAACTTGGCAAGCTTATAAATTTAATATTTGATTATCTTGCCAGGCATGGTGGTGCTCACCGGTAATCTCAGCACTCAGGAGGCTGAGGCAGGAGGATTGCCTTGAGTTCAAGGCCAGCCTGAACTACACAGCGAGACTCTGTCTCAAAAGAAAAAAATCGATTACCTGAAGATGTAAAAACCAAAAGCAGAGGATGAACCACTGTCCTCACAATTCCGAGCCTGGCGTCTTCTGAAGGAAGGTGAAAATAGTAGGAACATCCTTGCCACAGCTGCAAACCTCAGGAGGCCAAAAGGACTAAGACCGAATTAACACATGTCCACCATTTCCCAGCCTGGGCTTCTTTCTCATTAGAAGGCAATCCCTTCTCCTCAGGTTCTAGGACCTCCAAGGTAAAAGAGCTGCTGTTTCCAGACATGCGTCCCACATGGCATGACCTAAGGTAAACTCTCCTACTCCATGGAACACTTGGCAAGGCACAGGGCACCCTACCTTCTCCCCTGCACCCATAGAGCCTTGGGCTCTGCCACAAAGAAATTAAGGAAAAGAGAGGGCACTAAAAAGTTTGGTAAGTGTCACACTGGGCTTAATGGGGGGGGGGGTGAGGGTGGGAATAACCTAGAGGCTGAGACACTGTGGGCTTCTCTTTTGAAAAATGCACATCTGCTGGGCGTGGTGGCACATGCCTGTAATCCCAGCACTCTGGAGACTTAGGCAGGAGGATAGCTGAGAGTTCGAGGCCAGCCTGGGCTACGAAGTGAGTTCAAGGCCAGCCTGAACTACATAATGAAACCCTGTCTCAGGAAAAAGAAAGAAAAGAAAAGAAAAACCCACATCCCTACTGAACTCCGCATGTAACCTGGGGAGCGGCAACCATGGATACTATGTTTGGAAATGCTGACATTGGGGATCAAATTGGAGGAATGAGACAGATATTGGGCCTTCACAAATTAGAACAAATTTCTTTTGTTCACAAAGTCAGAAATAACAGAAAATACTAACTTGAGTTGCAGACACAAATATAAAGGTGTGATCAAGCACTCAAGAAGAAATGTTCAGACAACTGGGGGCACTGGGTTTGAAGCTAAAGTGATTCTAATCTGCAAACACACTTAGGAATTACCTACAAAGAGTCAAGACTTCTGCAACTGTGAACCTCTTTGGAGCAAAGGGTACAACAGGAGAGAAAGACCTGTAAAAAACACAAGACATAGGACATCTACCTCCTTGAAGTCAACAGTCCAAATTGCCTCCCAATTCCACATGGAGAATCCAGTAGCGCTCAGACCAATGGTGGAGAACCTATGGCACACATGCCACAGCAGGCTGTTTGTTATAAATGAAAGCTTCGCCATCAGTGCCTTAGACCCTTTGGACCACAAGACACCAAGAGGAAAAGGTTTCCTACTATTTGGACCTTCTGGTTCCTAACAGCCATCAGAGTTCACAGTTCAGGGCTTTTGTTTTCAGAACCAGCTTGGTTGCCCAGCTGGTCTCTAACTTGCAATCCTCCCATCTCAGCCTTCTGAGTAGCTAGGATTACAGGCATGCGCCAACAAACCCGACATGGGGCTCATTTTTTCAACAAGCCTTGGTAGTTCCTTCTCGACTTCTCTGCCAAAGATAAATATGAGTGACTCCTCCCTCCAAACCTATTCACCAGCCAAGCCTGGTGGCACCTGTAATGCCACCACTCTGGGAGGCTGAGGTAGGAGGATTTCAAGTTTAAGCCCAGTTTGAGCAACTTAACAACTTAAGCAAGACCCTACCTCAAACTAAAAAATTTAAAAAGGGCTGGGCACATAGCTCAGTACAAAGGCCCTGGGTTGGGTTCAATCTCAGTACCATAAAAAATAGCCACTAGAATCAAAAGGTCTCAAAGCACAGAGAGTGGTCAGCAAATAGTTGGCCTATGGAAAACTCACCCAGACTGTTGCTTTAACAGGTAAGTTACAAGAAAAACACATATAAATTAAGAGACAAAAGAACCATTTCAATCAAATTCCATACCAGATTTTATTTGAATCCTGATTTGAACACATCATCTGTTAAAAACTATCCAGTAAACATGACAATTTGATAAAAATTGAAGAATTACCATTTTTTTAAAAGGCAGAATAATGGTACTGTAGACTTCACGGCTAGCTTTTTCTTTTAGAACTACACACTGAAATATTTATGATAAAATAACATTTCAGGATAGGAGTGGTGGCACACCCCTGTAATCCTAGCACTTAGGAAGCTGAGGCAGGTGCATCACTTTGAGTTTGAGGCCAGCTTGGGCTAAAGAGCAAAACCGGCTTTTTTTTTTTTTTTTTTTTTTTTTTTAATGTGGGTACCAGGAGTCAACCTCAGGACCTCATGCTTGCCAGCAAGCACTTGTGCCGCTGAGCGATATCACCGGCCTTTTTTTTCCTTTATGTGGTGTGGGTTCCGGGAGTCGAACTCAGGACCTTGCACTTGCCGGGCAGGCGCCTACGCTACTGAGCTATCTCACCGGCCTGCAAAACCGGCTTTAAAAAAAAAAAAAAAAAAAACATTTTGGGGGGGCTGAGTACACCATTTGTGCAAAGCCCTGGGTCTGATCCCTAATACGACACTGTAATACAAACATTTCTGAATGTTTCCTTAAAAATTCAAGTTTTGCTTGCAAGCGCGAAGGCCCGAGTTCGACTCCCGGAACCCACATACGAAAAAGGGGCCGGTGATATCGCTCAGCGGCACGGGCGCCTGCTGGCGCGCGAGGTCCTGAGGTCGACCCCCCGGTACCCACAAAAAAAAAAAAAAAAAAAAAAAAAAATTCAAGTTTTGCTTTTTTTATTTTTTTAAAGGGGAGACAGTAGCTAGAGAGTAGGGTGGAGGATGGTGCAGAGCATATACAAAACAAGACTGGCCAGAAATTAGTTAACTTCTGAAGCTGGTGATAAATGACCAATCCAACCAACTATGCATTATTTTGGCAAACTGTCTTTCCTTCAAACTCTGAGGTGAACTCTAAATTCAACTCTTAGGGAAACGGACATTTCCTTGCCATCAGACTATATTGCAAAACACTACTACTATTCGTTACTTACATTAAATGGTATGCAAAGAGATAAAAACATGCCTTAAAGTATAATCATGTGAGAATAATTTGTTTTTGAAGACAATCATCTCACCATGTCAAATAGCCTCACTTTAAAGGCAAATTCTTCCCCAGTGCAACCTCTCTATGGGCCTTCAAACAATGGAAAATTTTCACCTCAGCAAGCTGGCCTCAGGGAGGCTCAAGCTCATCCGTGTTGCCTAGATACAAGTGACATCTCTGGAGCTTACAGAAGGCTCTGGCATCCCTCTGCAAGGGAGGGGGGCTAAGGTTCATCAGTCAGCAGCTGCTCCTTCCTGGCACATCCACTGTTCAAGCAAATGCAGGACTGATACAGTATTCCGTCACCTGAGCACCTTCGAAGTGCAAAAGAAGTTTATTACATCTGCTAAATTGGTTTCCACAATTACATCAACTCCAGTCCTAGTTCTTATCCACTTGATTTCTAACAATGTCTGTGGGTTCTACTCTATGGTCACAAAGCAGGTAAACCAACCTGAATGACAATAGTTCAACTGACATTTTTCCAAAGAAAAAGTTATTAGGCAATGAACTGGCCTGTTAATGTCAAATATGACAAAGTACTTTTTTATCACACCACCACCCTGAAGTTTCTCTTAACTTAATACCAAGTTACAGGGTGCAATTATACCAAACCCTATGGCAACACCAAACATAAATAAGCATCTTAGTTCACTTAAGATGTTATCCTGCTAAAAATGCAAATACATATAGCAAACATTTAAAATGGCAGTATGCAACATAATTACTGTACTCATGGACTTTTAAAAATTGTAAATTGTAATCTGCAACATATTTGTTAATCTTCAAAAATTTCAGTATTTTTCTTTAAAACCATTCTTTCAGGTGGTCTTATTTTATTGTTCTAGGTACATGTCATTAACAAAATGTTTACTTCCAAGCAGTGATTAACTCTATTTCACCTGGTATTTAAGAGCACGGGATTTTACTGGTTTTTACATTTATCTTCACTTATTTTTCTGCTAGTACAACTTTACCGACATTTGAGACAGGGTAAAATCCTAAAATGAAGCAAGTCATTAGAACGCAAAAGACAAAAGCAGCCTGTACTCAAATGTGAAAGAAATGAAAGCTCCACTCATGGTGGAAACAGCCATATAATTAAGGCATCTTCTGATCCATTTTAAGACGTTTTTTTAAAAATAACATTAAATCACTCCCCCATGCAATACGAACTGACGGTCCGAGTGATATTCAACGTCCAAAAGGGCTGAGGTCTGAGGGCCTAGGTACCCGCACCTGAGGCGCCGGGCTGAGCCCCCCACCCGAGCGCGGAGACCCCATCCTCGACACCAGGGCCTGGGGGACCCCTCCAGGACGAGGCAGGTGTTGCCCACCCAAAGGCGCGGGGAGGCCTCTTCAAAGCCAGGGAAGATCCCGCCCCCCGGTGCAGAAGCGCCCCTCACCGAGCGGGGAGACTGCCCTCCCCACAGCGGGGACATCTCTCCAGCTTTTCAGATACAACCCTCCTCTCCAATGGCCAGGGGAAAGGTGGCGGCTCCACAAAGACGCGGGAGAGCTCCCCCCACAATGACAGCAAGAGACCTTCTCCCCGGATGACCTGGGGAGACCTCGCATGGCCAGGAACCCTGCCCCAAGCTGCCCGCAGTCCCCTCTCTAGAGGTCGCGGATGAGAACCGTGGGCACGGCCAAGCGGGCGTTACCTGCAGCCACCGCCCGGTCGCGCCGCTTTCCGTCCTATTGTTTCTCTTCCACCAAAATGGCGGTGCCCGCGACGAGCCCCGCCCCCTGCGCCTCGCTCCCGGGGCCCCTCACTATTGGCTCGCACCGGACGCGGCGCACGCGGACTGGGCGCCCCGAAACGCGCTGTTGCTAGGGTGCCGCGGGGCCACGGAGGGGGTGGAGCCTTGCTCTCGGGGTTCTGGGATCCAGGGGGTCGGATGTGTGGTTGGCGTCACAGATGGACTGTGGGTCAAAAGGTCGACAGTAGGATGCCTGGAACACGGGTGGGTAAACCAGTCATTCTGGCTTGTCCAGTACTGAGGCGCTTCAAAGGGTGCTGGAATTTCAGGGCCAACCCCAAGACGATCTCCAGTTAACTGAAAAGTTGGTAACCCTAGTAGAGGGATGGACCGGACTGAAGAGAATCTGTGATGCATGGAAGAGGGGCTGTGGAGGGCAGACTGTGGAGAGCAGCCGGTGGACAGAGGAATTGTGTGCAGACAATGGACATCGAGTACCATGGATTAGCGCACAGTGAGGAGACAGAGAGGGTGGCTGGAGAGTCCTCTATGCATCAGTGGGTGACCTAGTACCTGACCCAGGGTCACCAGGCTCCACACCACAGGATTCACCTAAAGCTCATTTGTCCGGGCCAGTGTTGACAGGAAGGGCTCCCACCTGTGTGAATATCCACACGGAGAAGCCAAGGGCCATGAGCTTCCTGCTCAGCCACTGCTTTTTGGGTGAAGGAACCCACTGTTGCTGCTTCTGTCCTGGGTGTTTGACAGGTGTGGATTCACTCATACACTCTCTAACTCAGCAAGTATTTACTAAACACCTGCACTCTGCTGGAAAGATAGTGGTGAACAAAAAACAGTTAAAATAATCCTTATGGAGGAGGCTGTGAGAGATGTGCTGTGAGTCCCCCATGTCTCTCCTCTCTTCCCTTGTGTGGCTTCCAGGGCTCCATGGCCTCCAGGGTTCTTCTGATTTACCAGTTTCTCATCATTGCCTCTTTTCTTTGTCCACATTTACTCCCCAGTCATTTCATCCAGGCTCATACCTAGAAATGCTATTGCAGGCCATTAAGGTCTATACTGCCCGTCAATCCAAAAGACATGGGAGGGAATTTGGTGGGAAGGAGAAAGAGTTATTCAAGTCAGCTCTGAAGGGAACAGGAGGCATTTGCCTCAAATCTTTGTCTCATCTTGTTCAGGTGTATAGGGGCTTTTATTGCTATGGAGAGAGGAGAGGAATGCAATGAGAAATAGGGAAATTTCCATGCTAATCATCCCCTGGCCATTATTGGCTCCCTCCCTCTCATGTTGAAAAAATTCTGGACCTTGACCTCCTGGGGCCAGCATTTGCATATTACTTTCAGACTGATGTACTACTTTTCTGACAGAGACACTAGTTGGTCCATCCAAGCTGAGGAGAAGAGGGTGGTGGTCAATGTTCTCAGCAGGAGAAACTCAGAGAAACAGCTTATCTCTAAAAGAAAACCCCTAATCATTTTACCCTCTTGATTACAGCATTATCTACACATCAGTCACCCCTGTATTAATCAGTTTGCCTGTGGCTGGGACAACATACCTGATACCCACAACATGGAGGAGAAGGTTATGGCTCACAGTTTCAGAGGGGTCAGTCCACAGTGAGCGGGCTTCAACGCAGAAATTGCATGGCAGAGGGGCTAGGGAAGAAGATCTGCTCAACCCATTACACCCAGGAAGCAAAAAAAGGGGAAAGGCTCCCCCCAATGACAACCTCCTCTGACTGGGCCCCACCTCCTAACAGCACTAGAACTCATGCATGGATTGATCCAATGATGACTATATGATGACTCATGATCCATTCACCTTTTGAAAGCCCCACTTCTGAACACACAACACTTGGGGGGAACATTTTCCCCCATTTCCCAATACCTATTATATATTTTGGGCCTTATTTACACTTTCCGTTTCTCACACCCGTGAAACAATGTGGTATTTAAATACATGTGTCCGATTTATTTCACTTAAGAGTATGGTCTCCAGGTGCATCCATTTAGCTAGAAATGTCTCAAGCTTATCTTTCTTTATGGCAGAGTAGTACTCCACTGTATAAAAAAAAATCTTCATCCAATCATCAGTTGATTGGCATTTGGGCTATTTCCAAGATTTAGCCATTACAAACTGTGCCACTATAAACATGGGTCTGTATATATCGCTGTGGTATGATACTATTAATTCTTTTGGGAAGATACCAAGAAGGGTAATAGCTGGGTCGAATGGAACCTCTAGTTTTAGTGTTTTGAGGAATCTCCACACTAATTTCCACAGTGGTTGCACAAGTCTACATTCCCACCAAGAGTGGAGAAAGGTTCCTTTTTCCCAACAGGCCTGCCAGTATTTGTTATTGGTTGCTTTCTCTCTCTCTCTCTCTCTCTCTCTCTCTCTCTCTTTTTTTTTTTTTTTTTTGTCTTTTTGTCTTTTTGAGGCAGGGTCTCACTGTGCAGTTCAGGCTGGCCTTGAACTCACTTTGTACCCCACGCTGGCCTCAAACTCGCAGCAATCCTCCTGCCTCAGCCTTCCCAGTGCTTGCATGGCAGGCATGGGCCACCACGCCTAGTGGTTGATTTCTTGATACTACCCATTCTTTCTGGAGTGAGATAAAATCTCAGCGCTGTTTTAGCTTGCATCTTTTGAATGGCCAGTGATGTTGAACATTTTTTTCATATATTTACTTGCCATTTCTATTTTTTCATCTGAGAAGTATCTGTTCAACTCAGATGCCCATTTTTGGACGAGGTCTTTAAATTTGGGGGATCTGATAGTTTTGAATTTTTTATATATTCTAGATATTAGTCCTTTGTATGAGGTATAGCTGGCAAAACTTTTTTTCCCACAGTGTGGGTTGTCTCTTTGCTCTGTGAGTGTTTTCTCTTGCTGTGCAAAAGCTTTTTAATAAGATGAGACCCCAGCTGTTGATTCTTTGTGATAGTTCCTGTGCGATTGGGCTTTTGTTCATAAAGTCTTTACCTATACCAATGTCTTCAAGAGTTCTACCTATTATATCTTCAAGCAGATTTAGTGTTTCTGTTTTAATATTTAGATCTTTGATCCATCTTGATTTTAGTTTAGTACATGGTGAAAGATGTGGGTCTAGTTTTAACCTTGAGCATGTGCAGAGCCAGTTTTTCCAGCACCATTTATTAAAGAGGCTATCTTTCTTCCCATGAAGGTGTTGGCTCCTTTGTCAATGATAAGGTGGCTGAGTGTGTTTGGAGTTGTTTCTAGATCTTTCTCTTGTCTAATTGTTTTGACTAATGTTTCCAGAACTTTATTGTATGAGAATGGTGATAGTGGATATCCTTGTCTTGTTTCTGATTTTAGAGTGAAGGCTTTCAGTTTTTCACCACTTAGTATGATGCTGGCTGTGGCTTTTATGAGATTGTGATAAAGACCATCTATTCCAATTTTCTGTAGGGTTTTTATGATGAATGGGTTTTGGACTTTGTCAAAAGCTTTTTCTGCATCTATCGAGATGATCATATGGTTTTTGTCTTTGGCTTTGTTAATATGGTGTATTACATTTATTGATTTGTGTATGTTGAAACATCCCTGCATCCCTGAGATGAATCCTACTTGGTCATGGTGTATAATCTTTTTGATAATTTGCTGCATTCTGTTTGCCAGTATCTTGTTAAAGATTTTTGCATCTATGTTCATTAGGGAGATTGGCCTGTAGTTCTCTTTTATGGTTGGATCCTTCTCTGGCTTTTGTATCAGGGTAATGCTCGCTTCTAGGAATGAATTTGGGAGTATTGCTTCCCTTTCAATTTCATTAAAGAGTTTGAGAAGTAGTGGTGTTAGGTCTTCTCTAAATTTCTTGTAGAACTCAGCGGTGAATTTGTTAGGGCTTGGCTTTTCTCTAAATTTCTTGTAGAACTCAGCAGTGAATTTGTCAGGGCCTGGCTTTTCTTTGTTTTTTGTTGTTGTTATTTGTTTTATTTTGTTTTTTGTCTTTTTTAGACTGGGTTTCACTATGCAGTTTAGGCTGGACTTGAACACACTCTGTAGCCCAGACTGACCTCGAACTTGCAGCAATCTTCCTGCCTCAGCCTCCTGAGTGCTGTGATTACAGGTGTGCACCACCACACCCAGTCTTGGGCTTTTCTTTGTTCATAGGTTTTTAATTACAACTTCAATTTCATTGACTGATATTGGTTTATTTAGAATTTTTATATCTTCTTGATTCAGTTTTGTTAATTCATATGCATCTAAGAATCTGTCAATTTCTTCTGTTTTCCATCTTATTAGAATATAGGTTCTTGAAGTAGGTATAGATGATCTTCTGGATCTGCAACTCTGTTGTGATTTCATCCATTTCATCCCTAACTGCATGGATTTGAGGCTTTTCTATCCTTTTTCTGGTAAGGTTGGCTAAGGGTTTGTCAATTTTATTTAATCTTTCAAAGAACCAACTCTTTGACTCACTGATTCTTTGTATTGTTTTCTTGCATTACATTGCATTAATTTCTGTTCTGATTTTTATAACTTCCTTCCTCATACAAGCTTTGGGCTTGACATGCTCTTCTTTTTCTAGAAGATTGAAGTTCGACATTAGGTTGTTTATTTGAGCTTGCTCTGTTTTTCTGATATCAGAATTCACTACTATAAATTTCCCTCATAGGACTGCTTTCATTTCATCCCATAAGTTCCTGTATGTTGTATTGGAATTATCATTTAATTGTAGACACTGTCTAATTACTTCTTTAATTTCATCTGTGACCCATTGGTCATTCAGGAGGATGCTATTTAACTTCTGTGTGTTTATGAAGTTTTTGTGGTTTCTTTTCACATTGATTTCCAATTTCATTGCACTATGGTCTAATTATATGCATGGGATAATTTCAGTTCCTTTGCATTTACTTAAGCATGTTCTATGAGCTAGTATGTGGTCTATTTTGGAGACTGTCCTGTGTGCAGAATATCCAGAATGTGTATTCTGATGTTTTGGGATGGAACACTCTAAGTCCATTTGTTCAAAAGTTTGGTTCAGTTCTGATATTTCTTTGTTGATTTTTTGTCTAGTTGAGCTGTCTATTTGTGACAGTGGGGTATTGAGGTCCCCTGTTACAATTTTATTAATGCTTACTTGATTTGTCATGTCTGTTAATGTTTGTTTTATATAGTTGGGTGCACTGGTTTTTGGTGCATATATATATTTACGATTGTTATTTCTTTTGGATTGTTCACTTTACAAGGATGTAGTGACCTTCTTTGTCTCTCTTAATCAGTCTTGGCTTGAAATCCACTTTGTCTGGAAATAGAATAGCTACCCCTGCTTTTTTCTGGGTTCCTGTTGCGTGGAGTATTGTTTTCTGTCCTTTGACTTTCAATCTATGAATTTCTTTTTTAATTAAATATGTTTCTTGTATGCAGCATATTGTTGGATCTTGCTTCTTTATCCATTCTACCAGTCTGTGTTTTTGATTGGTGAATCAAGACCATTAACATTGATGGTTGTAACTGATATGTATTGTCTTATCCCCTTCTCATTTTATTTTCCTATTGTTGGTTCCCTTTTTTCCCCCCTCTGTTTAATTGCTTGCCTTGCCTGGTGGATTCCTTCTGTTGGGGTTCATCGAGTTGTAGTCCTCATTATCTCTTTCTAGAATGTCCTTTGGAACATTTTGCAGTGCTGGTTTAGTGTTCATGAATTTCCTCAGGTGTTCTTTGTCATGGAAGTAACTTATTTCTCCATCAATTTTGGAAGATAGTTTTGCTTGGTACATAAATCTGGGTTGGAGGTTGTTTTGTTTTAGGGCTTCAAATACTTCACTCCAAGCTCTCCTTGACTTGAGGGTTTGTGTTGAGAAGTCTGCTGTGATTCTGATGGGCTTTCTTTTATAGGTGATTTGTTTCTTTTCTCTAACAGTTCTTAATATTCCATTCTTGTGTTGAATTTCTGGAATCTTGACTATTTTATGCCTTGGTGTGGATTTTTTAAAAATCATGGCTAATTGGAGTTCTATATGCCTCACTTATCTGTATGTCAAATTCTTTCTTTCTTTCTTTCTTTCTTTCTTTCTTTCTTTCTTTCTTTCTTTTTTTTGTGGGTACTGGGGGTTGAACTCAGGACCTCGCGCGCCAGCGGGCACCCGTGCCACTAAGTGATATCGCCGGCCCTTTTTTCATATGTGAGTACCAGGAGTCGAACTCAGGACCTCGCCTTGCCAGGCATGTGTTTATGCCACTGAGCTATCTCACCGGCCCATGTATGTCAAATTCTTTTTCCATGCTTGGGAAGTTTTCTGCCAACCTCTGTTAATAGGTTTTTTATGTCATTTGCACTATCTCCTGCTTTTTCATTGATTCTGATCAATCTTATGTTATTTTTCTTTGCATCATCTAGCAGCTATTGAATTGATTTCTCATGATCCCTTGCTATTTTAAAGACTTCTTTCTTTTCATGATCACTAACTGCAATCCTATTTTCTGTACCTGGTATTTTGTCCTCACATTGGCTCATTCTGCTGTATATACTTTCAATGGAATTTTAATCTCCTAGATATACGTTTGAATCTATTTCATGGATTCCATTTCTTTCCTATGTTGAGCATTTATGGTTTCTATCATTTTCCTAAGCTCCTCTATTTTATTTTTTTTATCTGTATCTGCTTTAGAGTCACTAAGCATTTCTTTCATTATGGTCACCATCTCTGTAGTTATCTGAGAAATTATTTCTAATTAGATTTTTTTCTAGAGCCTCATCCATCTGCTTTGTTAACTCCCACTGTTATCACTTCAGAGAGTCCAGATGGGTAGCTTTTGGATTGTTCCACCACATTGCCCCTGGGTTTTCCTGTGGTGACCTGGAAGTCTGGGGCTGCATCTTGCTTAAATGGCTTCTTATTTTCTTCTTTCTTCTTTCTTTTTCTTTTTTGATGCTTGTGAATTGCTTATGGCGAGTAGCTTTATTGCTAGTACTTAGAACCCTTAGGAAATGACTACTTCTCAGAGATGTCTTCCAGGTGTAGCTGGGTTTGGGGTTTTGAGTCTGTTGCAAGATCCTACCTCTTCAATCTATTGGAGATGAGAAGTTGCTGCCTACTTGGCCCAGCCCCTGGTTCTTTGGCACTGGCCTGTAGGATGTTTTATGACCCTTAGGCTGTCTCAGTCTTGGCATACCAGGAGAACAACTGATTAGAACAGTTATATCACCTTAGCTAAGGTGGTACAATCAGCAATAACAACAGCATCAAACACAGCCTAGAAAATGACAAACTGAGGTAACTATTAATTTGCCACCTTTATGTGTATGAACTATATTTGTGCTTATATAACAAAATCTAAAATGAACCAGAAAATTGTATACAGCCACCACACCTGGCTTAAATGTACAACTTTAATATTACTATTTTCCTTGTCTCTTTTCTACCTATCTTTATTTCTTCTATCCTGCCTCACTTCAAACACTAAGTAACTCCAGAAATATGTGTGAACTGGTTAAATAAAAAGAAGCCCATGGTGCCGTGGTGTTGCAGAGAACAGAAGTAAGAACGCCTGCAGTCCGGCCAGCCAGGCCAGGCTAGAAGCCCCACACAGACGAGTGTTGACGGCAGAGCCCAGTGTGGCTCTGGTTTCCTGCCTGGCTTGGGGACCTGTGACTGTGAAGAAGGGCTACCAGGCGCCAGGCCTTCTCATCCTCATGGTTGGGCACTGTCCCCTTCTTCTCCATGCAACTTCCCCTGCAGGGCTCCTGCCTATAGGAGGGGTGGTGGGGTGCACAGTCCACTCTTACAGCTCTCCAGTAAGTGCTCCAGGGACAAGCCTGGGCTAGACACTAGGCACGTGGCAAGAGTGGAGGCAACAAGGATGGGACTGATGCCTCGGCTCTGCCCTGCAGTTGTGGGGAAGGAGCACAGATGGATACCAGAGACAGTAAAAGCACAGACATCAGAAGGGAACCAAACAAATGTGCAGAGTATACAGCATTTATGCCAGAAGCAGCGTGAAGAGTAATTCTGAGATGGGGACAGATGACCGAAGAGGAACTCGGAGGCATAGGCTGAGCAGGGAAAGAGCTAAGGGGAGCTATCTACGACAGAAAGCACAGCACATACAAAGGCCCGAAGGACAGAGCATGCGAGGTGTACTGAAAGGACGTGAAGGAATAGGTCAAACACCTGGATTCCAACCTTTTGGCTCATCTGCACTCACTGAGAAGAATTGTCTTGGGTTACACATAAAATACGTAACAGTTAATGGATACAAATAACAAAACTTCCTTTATTTTATTTGTTTATTTATATTTGTTTATTTATCTGAGACAGTGTCTCACTATGTAGTTTAGGCTGGTCTCAAACTCACAGTGATCCTCCTGCCTCAGCCTCTCGAGTGCTGTGTCCTTTATTCTTTATTATAATTTTTTTTGTTGTTTGCTTTTTTTTTTTTTTTTTGTGGGTACCGGGGGGTCGACCTCAGGACCTCGTGCGCCAACAGGCACCCGTGCCACTGAGCGATATCACCGGCCCCTTTTCCGTATGTGGGATCCGGGATTCGAACTCGGGCCCTCGCGCTTGCAAGGCAGGCGCTTACGCCACTGAGCCATCTCACCGGCCCATGTTGTTTGCTTTTTTGAGAGCGGGTCTTGCCATACAGTTCAGGCTGGCCTTGAACTTGCAGCATCCTCTTGCCTCAGCCTCCTGAGTGCTGGGATTACAGGCATCCATCACCATGCCCTGCAATTCTTTATTATAAATTTTAAAAAGAGAGAGCATATACAAGGCCCCGGGTTCAATCCCCAGCACTGCCACAACAATTTTTAAATGTTAAAAAATTTTTAAAAATTAGTTGGGTGTGGTGGCACATACCTGTAATCAATCCCAGCACTCAGGAGGCTGAGGCAAGAGGACTACTGTGAGTTTGAGGCCAGCCTGGAGTAATAGTATCTCAAAAAAACAAAACAAAAAAAGAGGAAAATGTAAACATAAAATTAATGGGATATTTAACCTTTTCTTGTGAAACTAATGAATCAGTGTCTGGTTCAATGAAGTAGTTCCAATTCCAAGTCAGTTCTCAAGGTGCTCTTCAGAAATAATTGATTGGCTGGGCGTGGCGGTGCACACCTGTAATTCCAGCACTCAGGACGCTGAAGCATGAAGATTGCTGTAAGTTCGAGGCCAGGTTGGGCTACAAAATGAGTTCAAGTCCAGCCTGAACTGAATAGTGAAACCCTGTCTCCAAAAGATGAAAGAAAGAAGAAAGAAAGGAAGGAAGAAAGAAAGAGAAAAAAAGAAAGAAAATGATTGAATTTGACTCCCATGTGTTTCCATCTTGAAAACGTTCATGAATGTATGACATACTGACAGAAAGCAATGGTGTGAATAAGGAGTGACTGAGAAGCCAGGGGCATCTTCCTCTAGGAAACAGGTGTCATAAAGGATCAAATTTTTCTTCCAGGTGAATGTCTAATTGCAACTGTATACATTCCATTTGAAAATTTACAGAGAAAGCTGAGTGTGGTGGTGCACACCTGTAATCCCAGCACTTGGGAAGCTGAAGCAGGGGGATCACCACAAGTTTGAGGTCAGCCCGGGCTACATTGTGAGTTCAAGTCCAACCTGAACTGTATAACAAGACCCTGTCTCAAAAGAAAAAGGAAAAAAAAAAAAAAAGAAAATTCAAAGGGAATGTATTATGTCAACTGAAAATGGAATTGCAAATATACCAAAAACCTGAGGATTTTTTCAGAAATCTTGAAACCTTTTCTCAAATTCCTGTATCAAAATGGAGAACAAGGCTGCATACTTTTTGCTGTTCACAGGACTGTGTTTAGCTGATATATCAAAATGCATAAAACTAGCCAGATGTAGTGGTACACACATGTAATTCCAACATTCTGGAGGCTGAAGCAGGAGAATTGCAAGTTGGAGCCCCTATCTCACAATAAAAAATAAACAAAGGGGATGGGTTCAATACTGTTATGGCCTGTGTCTAGATGTCTTCCCAAAGCCTCATGAGATCACAGGTGGGGTTTTTTGGAGGTGCCTGGATCTAGGGTGTGTGATGCTGGGATTAAAGGCACTCCGCTGTGGGCGTGGGTGGCACCACCCAAAGGGCGGGTAGCCTGGGTGAAATATAAAACCATGCCTCACTGCTGCTGCTGCTGCTGCTGTTTCACTGCTTTGCTGCCTTCTGCCAGCCAAGAACTGTTTCTCCCTGGGTGTGATGACACACACCTGTAGCCCCAGCACCGGGGAGGCTGAGGCAGGAGGATCACCATGAGTTCAAGGTCAGCCTGGACTACATAGGGAGTTCGAGGCCAGTCTGAGCTACATACACCAAGACCATGTCTCAAAAAAACAGTACTGGGGCCGGTGAGATAGCTCAGCAGCATAAGCGCCTGCCTGGCAAGCGCGAGGTCCTGAGTTCGACTCCCGGTACCCACATATGAAAAAAGGGCCAGTGATATTGCTCAGCTGCATGGGCGCCTACTGGCGCACGAAGTCCTGAGTTCGACCCCCGGTACCCACACACACACACAAAAAAAAAACAGAACTGTTTCTCCTCTGCAGTGCCCCTCTGCCATGCCACCCTGTCAACTATGGACTGAAACCTCTACAAACTATAAGCTGAAATAAACCTTTCTTCCATTAACTTTGGGTGTTGGGTATTTTGTCTCAGCAATGAGAAAAGTAACTAAGACAAATACCCAGTACCTACCACATACAGACACTGAACTGAATGATTTGCCATATCTTGAGCTTGCCATAATTTAAGTTTCATTTCAAACACTATTACGGTTTGAAAAGCTGCACGGGTAAGTTTTTTAGACATTAGTGGTCCTGAGGGATAAGAGGCTGGGGGAGAGCCAAAACAGCATTCATTGCTAGTTAAGTAAGGAAACAAAGACTTCAATGTACAGTATATTTATGTTTTTTCCTTTTTTCAATCAGTACATGTTGCTGGGCATAATGATTCTATTTATCATGGGGCAGTTTGTACCTGTACATAACACATCTTAATTATTTTCTCGTCCCCTTCCCCTCTCATTCCCCGCTGCTCCCTCAACTCTTCTTCTCTTTCCCATTTGCAAAAGCTCTATTTCCATGTTTTCTTCAATTTTTTTTTTTTTTGTGGGTACCAGGGGTCGACCTCAGGACCTCGTGTGCCAGCAGGCGCCCGTGCCGCTGAGCGATATCACCGGCCCTTTTTTCATATGTGGGTTCCGGGAGTTGAACTGAGGCCCTCGTGGTTGCCAGGCAGGCACTTACACTGCTGAGCCATCTCACCGGCCCCTTTTCTTCAATTTGTGTATTACACTTATAATCATTTGTTAGGTGCTGGATCTAAAGTGATGCGCAGAGCACAGAGGCATCTTCGACTCTGTGCTGCTCACACTCCTCCCCCTACCTGGCCACCTTGCCAGCTATTTCCAGAACAAGGTCTGCAGCTTTCCTGGATGTCATAGCCTCACCCGGTGACATCAGAAAGGCAAACACTCTTTAAAGACCTCTTTGGGCTGAGACCTGCTTTAGACTCTCACATGACCAAGGGCCCTGAGGGATCACTGGCCACCAGAAAGGAGCAAGGAAGACATTTTTGAGACATCCGCATTCCAAAATAACCCTAAGAGAAATGGTGATCTGCATCATGGTCACTGTGGTTCCCAGAACCTCATAAATAACTTGCATATGTGTAAAAAGGTGTCCAAACTCACACTTGGGGCAGATGCCCCCATGGAAGCGCCCCAGGAGGTGTGAGTCTGTATCCACTTCACAGCACACACTTCTGTGTGGCCGCCTGTGGGTGCTGCCAGATTCTTTCACAGATGCTGGGAGAACCAGGAGTGGGGAAGGAGGGGCGGCTCACTGCATCAGCACTGGGCTTTCCTGAGACAAGGTGATTGTCACCTTGAAGATGCATGTGTAACTCATTCAGTGACCAGTCAAATCTACCAAAAATGCTAAACCTATGAGCCTTTTTTTTTTCCTGTGAGCCATTTTTTTTTTAATGTGGGTACCAGGAGTCGAACTCAGGACCTTGCGCTTGCCAGGCAGGTGCTTACACCACTGAGCCATCTTACCGGCCCCCTGTGAGCCATTTTTATCTTTAAATTCTGGCACAAATTTTCATTTTGATTCCACAAATGACTTGATATCACTTTGCAAACCATAAAATCTTTTCAACATTTTATCATGACTTACCTTAACCTTAACAGAGGATAGAAAAAATAAAGATTATGTAAAAAAGAAATAAGGAAAACTATAATTTTAAAATTTTATATTCATTCATTTATTTGGGGTACTTCACACTGAGCTACAGCCCTAGTCCTTTTTAAATTTGAGACAGGGTCTCACTTAGTCACTAAATTGAACAGGTTGGGCTCAAACTTGTGATCCTCCTGCCTCAGCCTCCCAGAGTGCTGGGATTATAGTCCTGCACCACCACGCCTGGCTTGAAATTGTACTTTAAAAAGTACTGCAGGGGGCTGGTGAGATAGCTCAGCGGCATAAGCACCTGCCTGGCAAGCGCAAGGTCCTGAGTTCAACTCCTGGTACCCACATACGAAAAAAGGGCCAGTGATATTTCTCAGCGGCACGGGTGCCTGCTGGCGCGTGAGGTCCTGAGTTGGATCCCTGGTACCATAAAAAATAAAAATAAAAAGTACTGCAGCTTCAGAACACAATCAACGGGCCGGTGAGATGGCTCAGCGGCATAAGCGCCTGCCTTGCAAGCGCGAGGGCCCGAGTTCGACTCCCGGATCCCACATACGAAAAAGGGGCCGGTGATATCGCTCAGCGGCACGGGTGCCTGTTGGCGCGCGAGGTCCTGAGGTCGACCCCCCGGTACCCACAAAAAAAAAAATAATAATAATAATAAACAGAACACAATCAAAGTTACCCAGGATTACAATGCTTTTTTCCCTTCCAGGAAACTCATTAAAAATTTTTTTCTTTTCCCCCTAAGGGTCTTAAAGCTACAGTAAACCAGGAAATGGCCCCTCCCCATGCTTTTCACCTGTGCATCGAGCCTACACTTTCTCTCTGGTTCTGCAGATTCTCAAATCCCACAGGCTCCCACCCTCCAGGAAACAGCACTAAAAAGCAGTCAGACAATATCTAAACTTCAAACACATGCAAATGATTTGCTTTCAGACTTAGCCCACCAAACAGGTGACCTAACAGACAGCAGGAACAAGCACCCCAGACTGCCCACCTTGAGGACACCCTAAGACCACATAAAACCCCCAACCCATAATACACCTTGCTCCACAAGCACCCACACTCTTGTCTGCATGTGTACATTTTTCATGCCATTCAGTGACAGAAGTCGGCAAACCTACAATCAACCCGGAGGTGGGATGAGTTGAGCTCTCCATCTCCCCTTTGGGGGACCTCATCCAATGACAACATTACTTCTGAAAAGTAAACGATATTCCTGTAATCAACATCCCTACCTTTAAGGAACTCCGGAATTGGTGGTGATTCAATCCCTTGGGCCTTATGAACTTCAGTTTTGATGAAAATTTACATGTCACTATTTTCAAAGCTTTCGTGCATAAATTTTCTTGATGTACAATGCAGTGATATTTCATTAAGTAAGAGTTGTTGAATCATCTTCTATTAATTTTACAAGTCCCCCTTTTTTACCAACCATGGCTGGAACTCCATCGGTAGGTATTCCAGATATGTTGACAAAGGTTAAAGAAAATTGCTTCAATGTAATTTTTGCCACTTCATAAAAATCCAGAGATTTAATGACATCTTTTTTTTTTTTTTTTTTTTTTTGGGTGTGGGTACCAGAGGGTCGACCTCAGGACCTCACACGCCAGCAGGCGCCTGTGCCGCTGAGTGATATCACCGGCCCCTTTCCGTATGTGGGTTCCGGGAGTCGAACTCGGGCCCTCGCGCTTGCCGGGCAGGCGCTTACGCCACTGAGCCACCTCACCGGCCCTTAATGACATCTTAATGGCACCAAAGAAGCCATTTCTTCAGTGACATTATATTTGCTATCTATACCTCTAATAAAAATGGCAAGTTGATCCAGGCATGGTGGTACATACTCATAATCTCAGCACCTGGGAGGCTGAGGCAGGAGGATTACAGTGAGTTCCAGGCCAGCCTGGGGTACATAGTGAGTTCAAGGCCAGTCTGAACAACATAGGGAGACCCTGTCTCAAAAATTTAAAAAAGAAAGTAAAATAATACCATTATGCCAGGTGTGGTGGCACATGCCTAGAATCCTGTAATCCTAGTTAGTACTTGGGAAGCTGAAGCAGGAGGATCAACATGAGTTCAAGGACAGCCTGGACTATATAGAGAGTTCAAGGCCATCTGAAATTCTTAGTGAAACCCTGTCTCAAAAAACAAAACAAAACAAAAATAGCATTTGCTACAAATAAGCCACTAAAAATAAAAATGAGAAAAAGATTTAATTGACAAAAACTATAAAATATTTAGGAATAAATTCATTAAGAAAAGTACCAGCTGGGAACTGTACCAGGTGAGAAACCCATAAAATCTTCTTATGGGACATGAAGATAGAATATCATTAAAGAATAAGATATGGACAAATGGAGAGACATACTGAATTCACGGCACTGTGTGGACTAAATCCCAGCCCTCTGCAGCTTCTCCTGCAGGGATGTCTTCAGCAGAAGGTCCCTCCTCCCCACCCTGAAGGCCGTCTCTCGCCTGTCAGTTACCATCTCTCCTGCAAGGTGATTACTATTTTCAGTTCTGTTGCCATAACCTCACCCATTTAGAAACTTCATGTAAACAGAACCATACAATATATTTTTCTGTTTTTGTTTTTAGGGTTCGTCATGTTGCTCAGTTTATTCCCAAACGCCTGGGCTCAAGTTTTCCACCTGCCTCAGCTGGGACCATGGACACAGATCCCAGTATGCCTGGCTTTTAAAATTCAATATCATTTCTGTATGGTTATTGTGTATAATTTGCTCTTTTTTGTTTCTATATAATAATCCATTTTATGACTGTATCACATTGACATAGACACACTTACCTTTTTTTTTTTTTTTTTTCCCTTTATGTGGGTACTGGGAACTGAACTCAGGACCTCGTGCTTGCCAGGCAGGCGCTTATGCCGCTGAGCTATCTCACCGGCCCCACAGTTACCTTTTGAAGGGCATCTGGGTTGATTCCATTTTGGCTGTCATGAGGATGGCCGCTGTGAATGTTCTTGTATATATCTTTCTGGTGGACACACCATTTGCTTCTGTTGCACATCACCTAGGGTCTTAGAATCCTTCCATCACCACCTTTAATACACTGATTTTTGCCATGCTTGTGGCCCCAACATTGCAAGATAGCCTCCTTCTCTCAGACAGCACCTCAGTATTCAAAGCTGGAGGTAGGTTGTCACCAGCCACACCTTCTATCCCTGTTATCAGGTAAGCAGACATCTTCCCAGAATCTCCAGGCGTTTTCCACTTTTTTTCTCACTGGCCAAATGTGAGTCACCTTTGACTGCCCCTGAGTGCAAGGAGATTGAGGAGTCAGGAATTGGGTTCAGAATCAATTTCATTGCTTGGGCTAGACCTCCTGCTAATGAAGCAGGAAAATGAATGGGATCCCCAACAGAACAAATCACCCTGAACGCGGAGTAGGAGAAAAGGGCGACTTTAATGAAGCCCACCTCTCCACAGGGGCCTTGTGTCCTCCTGAGAGCACTGAGCGAGGCTTTGCTTTTACCTTTATACCATTTCTACAAGGAAATCTCTCATTGCTGGGCAACGTCAAGAGAAATGATTACAAAACAGAGCAGCGGTTAGGGGGAGTAGGAAGCTCTGGCAAGACTTTCCAGGGCTGTTGTGCTCTACTGACGTTACATTATACCTGCACCGGTACACAGCTGTGGCCATAACCACCAGTTTCCTCAGGAAGCTTAGCTAGCTGTACAGTTAACCCATAGTTGCCCAATTTCACTCCACGAGGTGGTTTCCTCTCTCACTATCATGGATAAAATTTGGGTTTGTTAGCAAAGAAGGAGAAAAAAGTATTAGTAGGCAACCATAAGAGCTATATAATATGAAAAAATGGTCAAACCCATCTGAAGACAAGAAATGGAAATGTAAGTAAAAAATAACAATGAGCTAGATACAGTGGCACATGCCTGTAGTCCCAGCTACTCTGGAGGCTGAAGCAGGAGAATGGCTTGAGCCCAGGAGCTCAACACCAGCCTCAAAAATAGGAAGACCTCTGTCTCAAAAAAAAAAAGAAAAGAAAAGAAAAGAAAAGAAAAGAAAAGGAAGACCTCTGTCTCAAAACAAACAAATCTAAGTGGTGGTGCACTCCTGTAATCCCAGCACTCAGGAGGCTGAGGCAGGAGGATCACTGCAAGTATGAGGCCAGCCTGAACTACATAGCAAGACCCTGTCTCAAAACAAAAAACAAAACAAAACAAAAAAAGAGTGGTAATAAGATGAGTGACTAGCAAAAGTTAAAAAGAGCCACATCAATTCTTGTTTCTGGGACGTGAGGAGAACTGTGCTTCCAAACGTTGTTGACAGAGTGCGATCAGCTACAGCAATTTGGCAAACTTCAGTAAAATTAAAATGCATATACTTCTGGGCCCTACAATCCTAATCTCGGGATCTTCTCTTAGTTACTTTTCTCATTGCTGAGATGAAATACCCAACACCCAAAGATAAAAGAGGAAAGGTTTATTCTGGCTCACAGTTTGCAGAGGTTTCAGTCCATAGTTGCCTGGCCCCAAGGCAGGGTGGCAGAGGGGCGTTGCAGAGGAGACACAGTTCATAGCATGGCAGACAGAAGGCAGCAAGGTAGCAAAGTAGCAAAGCAACAGCAGCAGGCGATGGCAGCAGCCCTCTCTCTGTTCCTTATATTCCATCCGCCCTAAGGGTAGCACTCACACACAAGGTGGGGCACCCTTAATCCAGCATCACATCCTTAACCCCAGCATCACACACTCTAGATCCAGCCACTTCCAAAAAGCCCCACCTATGACTGCGTGAGGCTTTGGGGGGACATCTAGATACAGCCATAACAGATCCCCACCATAGAAATGAAAGCACTAAGAAATGAGCTACACGGTTATGGCCAGGATATTTATTGCTCCATCATATGTAGTGGCAAAAAAAACCACACACACATAAAAACAAAAAAACCAGAGTAATCGTCCATGCACGGAGCAGAGTTGGAGACACTCTAAAACCTCCACATTTTGGTTCCTGTGCTCTGTAACAATTTACCCCACATTTAGTGGCTTAAAATAGTTTTTGTTTTGCTCACAAACCTGCCATTTGGGCAGGGGTCAATGGATGCAGATTCTATTGTGTCATCTGGGGGTAGCAGGGACCCAAGGATGAGTGTCCTGAGAGCAAGCCGTGGAAGCTGTTATGCAGCCTCCTCCTCCTCTTCTCTTCTTCCTTTTCTTCCTCTCTTCTCCATCTCTCTCTCTCTCTTCTTTCTTTCTCTTTTCAGTACTGCAGATTGAACCCAGGGGCTTCACACTGAACTACATCCCCAGCCCTTTCAATTAATTAATTAATTAATTTTTATTTTGAGACAGGGTCTTGTTAAGTCACTAAGTTCCCCAGGGTGTGCTTGAACTTGCAATCCACCTTCCTCAACCTCTCACAATGCTGGGATTACAGGTGTGTACCATCATGCCTCCCTTGTTATTGTATTTTCTAATTTAGATTCAGAAGTGACTGGGTGTCATTTCCATAGAAGCAAAGTTACTAAGTGTATCAGTTAGGGCTCACCAAAGGAACACAGTTCATATAAAATGTATTATATATATGGATTTGCAAGGTGGGCCTACGATGGCTGCCTGCAGAGCCAGGTGTGGAAGAGTGCAGAAGGGCTGTCTGTATGCTGGAGAGCTGGCGGATCCAGTCAAAGGTCAAAGACCTGGAGTCACAAGTGAGTTGGTATCAGGAAGTTGGAGGGTCTGTGCTGGAAGCCTGGAGATGGATGCTCCAGGTGATGGGGCAGACTGGAGCTCCTCTGAAGAAGCAGAAGTGAACATTCCTTCCTTTTTCCCTTTTTATTCAATCCAGGCTATAAGCCTATTGGTTGGTGCCACTCACACCCAGGGTGGGTCTTCCCTCTTCAGTAAATCAACCATCCACACCCAGAACTGTGCTAAGCCAATCAGCTGGGCGTTTCTTAATCCAGTTGACACCACAGTTAACTATTGCACTAAGGTTGGCCCATGTTTAAAGCAAGAAAAATTAGATTCCACATTTTGTGAGAAGAGAACCAAAAAATTGGTGGCCATGTTTTACATCACCATCAACAAGGGGGTATTGGAACAATACTGCTTGATTTGGACGGCCTACCACAAAGTCAAAATGAGTGAGAAAAGTTGCAGAAAATTATGTATAAAATGCCAGATGTAGTGGCACATGCCTGTAATACCAGCACTCAGGAGGCTGAGGCAGGAGGATTGTTCAAGGCCAGCCTGGGCTACGCAGTGAGTTCGAAGCCACCCTGAACTACACAGCAAGACCCTGAATAAAAAAAAAAATTATGTATAAAGTTATCTAAATGTGTACAACAAAGACAATATATATATTGTGTGGATATGTATTTTATATATATATATATACATACATATATATATATACATATGTGATCTGTTTTTATGTTAATCTAAGCAAGGAGAAAAATAAGGAACTTAAATCTTACAAACACGGGTTGTAGAATGATGGTGATAGAAGTGGAAAGGGGGGAGCAGAAGAGAAAAATACAAAAGATAGAGCTAAAAAAACCCAGCTGGTATGGTTCTCTTTTCCTAGCTTAATTGTAGGCATATATTTAACTGTGAGGAAGAAGAGGTTCTTTGGGGAGGCATCATGAGGTGAAAAAAAAGATGGAGAAAATTAAGGAGGTGATTAATACCTTACCTGAGGATGGGCAGGGAAGGGTGACTGCTCACCACACAGTGAAGGGTGCGAGATTGCCGGGCAGTAGCAACTCTCTTCTTGGGTTTGTTTCGGGAGTGTTTCACCTGTGATAATCATTGAGCAGGGCTGGGGTACAGTTTAGTGGAAGAGTGTATGTTGATGCCCTGGGTTAGGGTCCCAGCACCACGCAAAAGTAAATAAATAAATAAATGTTTTTATTTTTCTTTGTTTTCTGTTTGTTATATTCTTGTTTTTTTCACATCTCAACATATTCTCATTTATTTAAAATAAAATATGCCTTAGGCCACAAGAATTTAAAACTAAAACTTTCACGTTTTGAAATAATTTCATATTGAGAGAAATGTTGCACAAATACAATTTTAAATAATTTACCACATTCATTTTCCACATTTTTTCTATTGCACACATGTTATATATATATTATCTGTATACTTATTAGTAATTTGTCTTATAATTTGAGTATAAGCCATATGTATAATGACCTTTATGTGAGTACCAGAAGTCGAACTCAGGACCTCGCGCTTGCCAGGCAGGCGCTTATGCTGCTGAGCCATCTCACCGGCCCTTGACCTCTAACTTCTTAATACTTCAGTGAGTGTTTCCTAGGGTACTATAGTTTTAAATTCAGGAGTTTTAACAGTGCTGTTATATTTTATTTGATATAAAATTTAAGAGAGTAGGGCCGGTGAGATGGCTCAGTGGCGTAAGCACCTGCCCAGCAAGCGCGAGGGCCCGAGTTCGACTCCCGGTACCCACATACGAAAAAGGGGCCGGTGATATCACTCAGCAGCACGGGCGCCTCCTGGCGCGCGAGGTCCTGAGGTCGACCCCCCGGTACCCACAAAAAAAAAAAAATTTAAGAGAGTAAAAACTCACACAGTTGGCACTTTAGATTTATAAAGAACATAAAATTAGTATTGATAAATTATTAATAACTGCTTAATAACCTCGATATAAATATCTATTATATAATACATCACACTGTGAGTGTTTGTCATCTTTTTCTCTGTATCATTATCAATATGAACAACCTTTGAGATATACTAGGTGATAAAGGGAAGCATAAAGCATATATGTTCAGGGCCAGTGAGATGGCTCAGCGGCATAAGCGCCTGCCTGGCAAGCGTGAGGTCCTGAGTTTGACTCCCGGAACCCACATAAAAGAAAAAAAAAAAAAGCATATGTGTTCAAATAAATGGCTTTGATTCATGTAACATTTTAGAAGTTTTTTTATATAAATGATATGGTACCTTAGTATAGAAAATTGTAATCACTAGGATGTACAATAATTTCATTAAGACTCATTAAAATTAAATTAAGTACATGTCTGTTTTGAGAATAGAGAATATATTTATCAATGTGAGGATTTCAACCTGAAAGTTCTATTAAATTTGGTAGACATCAAAACCAGAATTTGAAATACCCTGTTTCTTCTATTGTTGTTTTTCCATTTTGTTAAGATTAATATTTAATTCCATTTATTTTCTCCTATGTGGAATCTATTTTTTATGCCATGAGACAGGAATTTGTTATTCAACTATGTATGAAACTCTATACTAGATTTAGATATTAATGCCAGGGATATAGCTCAGCAGCACATGTGTCTGCCTGGCAAGCGCGAGGTCCTGAGTTCGACTCCCAGTACCAAAAAAAAAAAAAAAAAAAGATATTAATTACTCAAGTGGCATTTGGACAATATGTATGTTTTAGTTAGTGCTAGTTCAATCCAAGGTACCACTGTGAGCCAGTCTGTTAGAAAACGTCCAACTTACCATCTGTGAACAGAACATAGAACCTAGACTATTAGAATTGAGCATAAATCTGATTCTGAGGCAATGTTCCCTAGATCCTCTCTTCCAACTACGTGAGGCTCATCGGTCTCTCCCAGAGGTGTGCATGAATGTGCTTGATGCCATTGTAAAGAGCCATTTGGGTAGAGTCTCATCATTTTCTATCATTTCAAATGAGATGAAGAGCTCCACATTTTTGTTCTCTATTTGAAGACAGCAATTGCAATGTGCATTAAAGAAAAGAACTATTTTTGTTATGTCCATTGTAAAAGTGTTAATTAGCCCAGGAAATTTTCACAACTTCTTTCAATAATGGAAATGAATAGAGGTAAGCAAAGTACCATAACAGAATAAGTATCAGAAACAGTATTTTCAGATAACAAAAAGAGCACCAGACAAGAAGTCATGTGAGCTTCCAGCCAAGCATGAAGGTCAAGGATAAGCTACCGCAGAGATCAATTTTGTAGCTTAGCATAACACAAGCTTATGACTCCTAGAAATCTAGCCATCAGCACTTACTCTACTCCACTTGCTTTTTTTTTTCATCTTTTCATTTGAAATACAATTTGTTGACTGATGCACTGAATGATTTTTAAGACATTTTAATAATTATCAGGAATAAGTCCAGGGGTTTAAATAAAGTTTTCTGTAGCTACTGAGAGGTAGCATACTAAGTATTAATAGACTCAGTAGAGTACAGTCCTCGCCTCAAAAACATGCACGTATTAATTCAGAGTACTTTGGTTTTACTAAGTGCTTGTTATATTCTATGCTTCAGAAACTAAAAAAAAAAAAAAAAGCCAGAGCTGGACATGCAGCTCAGTAGTAGAGTGCTTGCCTAACAAGGGTGAGGTGCTGGGTTCTATCCCCAGTGCCCATTTTCAGCAGCTTGCCGCTGGTTGGACCAAAGGCGTGGATGGGCAGGCCCAGACCACTTAGGCCTTTGCACAGTAGCGATGATCTCGCATCAGGACTCCGGAGAACGTCTGATGGAGCAGAATTTGCACTTTGAAACTGTGCTTTCTCTTACACAGGGGTCCCATCACCCTGTAGAGCCTACTTGTTTCTTTTCCTACCTTTAATAAATGTAGGAAAGAAAGAGAAAGGAAGGAAGAAGAAGAAAGAAAGAAAGAAAGAAAGAAAGAAAGAAAGAAAGAAAGAAAGAAAGAAAGGAAGGAAGGAAGGAAGGAAGGAAGGAAGGAAGAAAGAAAGAAAGAAAGAAAGAAAGAAAGAAAGAAAGAAAGAAAGAAAGAAAGAAAGAAAGAAAGAAAGAATAAGAGTCTGTCTGGAAGTAGTAGTGGCCAATGCCTACAGACCCAGCTACACAAGAGAGGTTGAGGTACGCGGACAACTTGAGCTCACTAATTCAAGATTGGCCTGAACAACATAGCGAAACCCCATCTCAAAAATAAATGGGTAAAAATCTGGGCATGATGGCGCACGCCTGTCATCCCAGCACTCAGGAGGCTGAGACAGGAGGATTGCTGCAAGTTTTAGGCTACCCTGGGCTACACAGTGAGTTTCAGGCCAGCCTGGAATATATAATGACATCCTGTCTCAAAAAGCAAAACTACAGATAGATATAGATAGATATACAGATAGACAGACAGACAGACAGACAATGGTCTGAGGGGATGATGAAGGCTGGGACTCGTGCCCACTATGAAGGTCAAGATGGGAGAACAGCGAGGAATTTGAAGCAGACAGGACCTGCTGTAGGCGGTGGAGGCACTGGGTGGAGGGAAGGTAGGAGAGGTTCCTGGACAGGAGTGGTACAGCTGAGGACAGAGCAGACACAAGACAGTTTCTGAGCAGCTGGGTGGAGATGCGGTGCAGACAGGGATGCCAGCTCGGGGAAGTGTCCTGCCTGGACTAGAACCCAAGTGAGCAGCAGGGACGAGGGAGGGCGCAGGGAGAGCCTGGGGTGCAGCCCTGACCCCAGCCTTGAAGTACGGAATGTTAGAGCTGGCTGCGGGCGTGAAAACGACCACCAGAGCTGGCAGGAGACCAGGAGGCTGGCGTCTCCAGAGCAGGTGGCCTTGAAGCAGCAGGGACACGTCAGGGTGAGTCTGCAGCATCGACAGCGGGCGTGTGGGCTGCTTCTGGCAGGGGAAGTGTAACTGGCAGAGCAAACTTGAATGGAACTTGAAAAGTTAAAAGTTTTTTGCATTAGAGATAAGCTTCTCCAAACTTCCTCAGGCTTAAGGAGTAAACCACTGCTCCCTTCTCTCTTTAGTCAAGATAAATGGACAAAATATGTGGCTTCTGGCCTCAGGTGTCAGGGTCCGCTTCCGTTCCACAGGGAGTGGGTAGGATGCAGCGAGCCTGGAGCTGTCTATTGCCTCATTTCATTGCCTCTTCCCTCTGTTCCTTACTCACTAGACTCAGGGAGATGGTGATTATTGGCACTAGGAAGCCCCTCCCTCTCCTCTGAGCTAGCTTTTAATAAAGACTTTTTCCTTTTTGTCCAAAGAAATGATTTGGGGCCGGTGAGATGGCTCAGCGGCGTAAGCGCCTGCCCGGCAAGCGCGAGGGCCCGAGTTCGACTCCCGGAACCCACATACGAAAAAGGGGCCGGTGATATCGCTCAGCGGCACGGGCGCCTGCTGGCGCTCGAGGTCCTGAGGTCGACCCCGGTACCCACAAAAAAAAAAAAAAAAAAGAAAGTAATGGTCTGCGGTTGTTTGGTCAGTGCTGCACGGGGATCTGAGGGAGCAGTGACAGAAGTCTCTGAGGACCACAGGGTAGGGGTGGTGAGTGGAAGTGAGGAAGGGAGCTGGCAAGTCTCAAGGGAACAACGGGGCAGAGTCAGAGGATGCTGGGGAGGAAGGGGACTGTGACATTTCTGACCTATCACTCCCTACAAACCATTTCTCCCTACAAACAAGGTGAGGTCATTGCTGTGGTCATGACAGGGCTGCAAGCCTTAGACTGGGCCTCAGGCCAAGGCAGCAAGCACTGCCAGGGCCCTGGAGTTGAAGGATGGGGAAGATGAGCCTAGCAGAAATCTGACCTGCAGAGGCTGGTGAAAAGGTCAAGGTGCCACCAGCTTGCATAGGTCCTTGACTTAGTGATAATGGAAATTAAAACTAAAGCACAAATTTGCAGGAAAAAGCTTTAATTGGAAAATAAGAGAAAATGGTAAGGGACTTTAGCTTCAGGAGCTGACAAAGCTCAAGCAGGTCCCTTATCAAAGGAAGGCAAGAGAGAACAAGGAAAGGGCTGCAGCTGGCAGGGGCACACTCTGATGGAGAGGACCAGACCAGAAGGAGGCCAGGTTTATGGGGTGCTCTCCTGGGCTGGGATCCAATCATAATCTCAGTTTTGGTTTCCATGGCTCTGGAGAAGTCCTCACGTGTTGAGGGGCAGTTTGGTTTCCAGGAGATGATTTTTTCATTACCAGTGGTTTTGGTCATGTGAGGTTCTGCTTTTCCTGGGGCGCAGGTGATTCCAGGCTTAGGAGACTTGCAGGCTTCGCCGTGGGGAGGACAGCAGGGCCTGGGCTGTAAAAGCTGAAAATCAGATGTCCCTGCGAATCCTGAGAACTCAATTACTCTTCTCTTGGTGTCCTCAGTCTTGGATGAGACAGGCTAGGGCTAATAAATCTTGGTTTTGCTCACTTTTCCTAAATGATTAATATGCCTGTATCCAGCATTTTAAGGTAATAAATGACACAAAAGTGAAGTCCAAGCTTGTTCTGTTTTTAGTTTCCTATTGGACATCTGTAGGCCCAAGTGATGAGTTACTGACTTCAGCAAAAACAGCTTTTAAGTAGCTGCTTCAGAAGAAAACACAAATTGTGCTTTTAATGAGTAAGAAGAGGGCCAGTGAGATAGCTCAGTGGCATAAGCACCTGCCTGGCAAGCGCAAGGTCCTGAGGTCAACCCTCAGTACCCACAAAAAAAAAAAAAAAAAAAAAAAAAAAAAAAAAATGTGCTTTTAATGAGTAACAAGAGCCCAGGAGTTGGCTCCTCCTTTATCCCTATAATGGTCTCTGGTCAGAGGGGTGCTTCCATGCCAAGGCGTGTGCGTTTGGCTGTTTCTCTTCTGACCCTGGCTGGGGAATGAGGAAGTGCTCTTCTTGACTGGGATCTGGGCCTGGGAGGCAGGCAGGATTGTTTTGGAATCAGACATTTATCTGAATCCCATTTTCTGTGCTGCTCCTTCAACTGGCTGGCTGTTCTGCATTGCTCTGGCCTCCAGCATCTCAGGGCTGGACACGCAGCTCCAAGTTGGTAACACAATGCTCCCACCTGGCAGGGCTATGGGACTCATGTCTCCCATGGCCTGCAGCCCTCATAGCACCCACAGCCCCAGGATGTGAGCCACACAGGGAGGGCGCTCAAATCATTCATAAGACACTCTGTTAGAACAAAAGGCAGGACAGTTCCAAAGGAAAGGATCCCACAGGGCTGAGGTGGAGGCAGTTCCCAGCATGTCCTGGACACACACACCCTGTCCACAGCACCTTCAGACTACACAGAGCCAGAGCCAGCTGAGAAATTCCCATTGTGCTGGAAGGCCACCCAGTCTCAGCAGGCCCAGCACCACACTCTTAATGTGCTGCTGCCTGCAGGTCATGAACTGGCCCTTTGCAACAGTTCTCCCACGTGGGGCTCGCCCTTGCCGTCTTCCCTTGGAGGGAAGAGAGGAGGCCTTCCCAGTTTGCAGTTCTGCAGCCTACTCTGGGTCAGGGAATAGGAGCTGGTTTTGCTGTGAGTCAGAGGGCTTGCAGGGAAAGCAGGGGACAGCAAGGATGGAGACCCTACAGGAAGCCTCTGTCCCATTGGGACAGAGAGGGCAAGCTGAGGCCTGGGATGAGGGTCAGTCAGTCCTTCACCGGCCACGCTCACCCAGGAGCTACCAGCTGGACGGAACAATTAATTTCCAGTGTAGGGGTGGTGCCCAAGCTCCAGGGTCTGAGGGGCTCGTGCTTTCCACTCAGCAGTGCCTTTTTCAGGGAAAGCTCTGATGCTAGCACTACTCCTACTTTGGGGTGCCAGCTGAGACTTGCTGGTTGACTTTGAGCTTAGAGGAAGCCTCATTTCTCACCTTGGGCTGGGAGGACTCCAGGAGCCTAAGCCAGCACAGGGACAGCCTGGCCCCTGCTGGCCAAAGTGGTAAACTGCAGCACGCTGCTCAAGCACGGGTCCTTTGTGCACTTGGAGAGATGCCTTACTGTACTGTGTATCTCAAAGGCCTCCTCCCAGGCTGCCACAGGCCGAGACTAGTTTTAAGCATTCCACTTGTCAGCTGCCAAGTGGTGGGTTCCATGCTGGAATGGAACACTGCACTATAAGTGTCCACTCAGATAACTGCAACCAATTTCAGAATGAAAATATTATTATTATTATTTTTTTTTTTTTTGTGGGTACCAGGGGGACGACCTCAGGACCTCGCGCGCCAACAGGCACCTGTGCCACTGAGCGATATCACTGGCCCCTTTTTCGTATGTGGGTTCCGGGAGTCGAACTCGGGCCCTCGCGCTTGCAAGGCAGGCGCTTACGCCGCTGAGCCATCTCACCGGCCCTTATTGTTTGTTTTGAGTCAGGGTCTCTCTATGCATTCAGGCTGGCTGTGAACTCATGGCCACCCTCCTGCCTTAGCCTCCTGAGTGCTGGGATTACAGGTGTGTGCCACCACACCGGGCCGGAATGAAAATGTCATTGACCATGATCAGCTGTTGTGTTCTGAAGTGCTGGTTTGCTCATCTGGTGAGCCTGGACTTCAGCTCTTTTTCCTTTTTACCAGAGCAAAAGTAAGTAAATTACCAAGACAAAAAGTGACTACAGCTGGGTGCAGTGGCACACACCTATAATTTCAGCTACTTGGGAGGCTGAGGAAGGAGGATTGCAAATTCAAGGCCACCCTGGGCAACTCGTCTCACAATAAAATTTTAAAAAGAGCTGGGGATGTAGCTCAGTTGTAGAGTGCTCACATAGCATGTGCGAAGCTTTGGGTTCAATCCCCAGTACCACAAAAAAACAACTGCATGATACTGTCTCTTCTTCCTGGGAGTTGGAGGACCTGGCCAGAGGGATTACAGGATCCTGACTTCAAGCAGAATGCACAGAGCAACTTTTGGCCTCTGGGTCTGTGCAATTCTGCAGAAGGAGGAAGGAGTGGGGCTATGGCCAAGAGGGAAATGGGCATTTGGTGGTATTTGCCATCTCAAATGTCTTCCCCAGGAGCAGACTGGCGGATGTTCAGTTTTGCCTACGAGCTCAGGTGGACTGGTGGAGTCAGGCCCTGTGACTTTCCTAGTGTCTGGGGTAGCCCCTCCTCTGGTCTCATACTGTAGCCCAACCGGCCTGTAGCATTCAAGTGGGCTGGGCACTGTCTAACATTTGTACTGAAGAACAAGCCTGATAAGTGTTTTCTTTTTTTTTTTTTTCATGTGGGTACCGGGCGTCGAACTCAGGACCTCGCGCTTGCCAGCAGGCGCTTGTGCCACTGAACGATATCACCAGCCCTTTTTTTCCTTTGTATGTGGGTACCGGGAGTCGAACTCAGGACCTCGCGCTTGCCAGGCAGGCGCTTATGCTGCTGAGCCATCTCACCGGCCCTGATAACTGGTTTCATAAAATAGAAGGAAGCACCCATAGGATCAAGGATTCTAGTTGGGAAGAGGTCAAAGATGAAGGGATAATGTCCCATAAAATAGATACTGGTGCTAGGCATGCACACCTGTAATCCCAGCATTCAGGCAGCTGAGGCAAGAGGATCACCTTGAGTTCGAGGCCAGCCTGGGCTACATAGTGAGTTTGAGGCCAGCCTGAATTACATAATGAGAACCTGTCTCGATCACATAATGTAATGTGGAATAGTGAGGGGCAATGTGGGGTTTTGTATGCACACCACTCATTTTACGAAGCAAAGACAGCATGCCAAGGGCAACAACAGATGCTGGGAGCATATGCTATCTGCAGAAAGCCAGAAGTGTGGAGGATAAATACCAGCCACACTGAGGGGGGCCAGCGTTATAGTTTATAGATAGATGTCTTCCAAAGCCTCATGTGTACATAGTCTGGGCTTGTGGAAGGTGATTGGATTATGGGGGCGGAATAGCTGGCTTGGTTAGGAGGCGGGGTCTGGTCAGAAAAGGCTGCCAGTCACTGTGGGTGTGCGTGACCCAGCTTATATCTGAATTTCCAGCTCCTCCCTTGATCTCTCTCTGCTTCCTGGATGCTATAAAGTGAGCAGCTTTCCTCTACCATGCCCCTGCCATGCCATCTTGCCTTGGAGCCAGCCAATCACAGACTGATAATGTGGAACAAAATAAACCTCTCTTCCTTTAAATTGTGGGTGTCAGGTATCACATCTCAGCAATGAGAAAAGTGAGTAAGATTTTAGTACTACAGAAGTGGGGTCATTGCTATGAATACTTGACCATGTGGCTCAGAGGCCTTTGGAAGTGGTTCATGGGAGGAGTTTAGAAAGGTTTGAAGATGCCAGCCAGAGAAGCCCTAGAATGCTATGAAATGAGCCTGATGGGAGATTCTGGTCTGAGCTCAGAAGACCAGAATGCTGATAAAAAGGCAGATGGTAAAGACCAGGCTCAGGTTTTAGTTGGGAATAAGGACTCCACAGGCAGTTTGTCTGCAGGCTGTGTTATGCTCTCTGGCAGAAAATTTGTCTACAGTTTGCTCATGTCCTGAGACTTGTGGGAGAATGAGACTAGGGGAGCAGATTAATTAGTCTGATGGAGGAAATTTCAAGTCAGCCCAGCATTCAGGCTGTGGCATGGGTACTACTTGCAGCTTTTATTCAGCTCTACATTGAGAATCAAGAGCAAACAGATGAGTGATTTTAAAAGGAAGCTTCTGGGGCTAGGGATTTAGCTCAACGGCACAGCACCTGCCTGGCAAGCGTGAGGTCCTGAGTTCAATTCCCAGTACCAAATAAATAAATAAATAAATGGAAGCTTCTGCAAAGTTGGAAGTTGTAAAGTAGGAGCAGAGGAGACCTTAGTTGCTGAAAAGATTAGTATTAGAAAGAAAGCCAACTACTTTGGATCAGGAAAATAGGAAAAGTGGCTTGTGGGCAAGTCTGGAATTAGCTGGACTCCTCCCTTAGGCAGGCTCAAAGGTACAAGGCTGTATAGCTTTCCATCTGAGAAGAAAGCACCAGGGCTCCTTGCTCAAGAATGGCGGCCTGGGGCCGGTGAGATAGCTCAGCGGCATAAGCACCTGCCCGGCAACCACGAGGTTCTGAGTTCGACTCCCGGAACCCACATAAAAGAAAAAAAAAGGGCCGGTGATATCACTCAGCAGCATAAGTGCTTGCTGGCAAGCACAAGGTTCTGAGGTCGACTCCCGGTATCCACATAAAAATAAATAAATAAATAAATAAATAGAATGGTGGCCTGGGGAATTTGGTATCTTGGGATTCGTTTCACAGTGCTCAGCTATCCAAGCACTCAAAGGCCTCAGCAGCCGTGATGCAAAAGGGCCTGGCTACTGCTCAAGCTGGTGGCAAATCTTGGTGACATCCATGTGGTGCTAGTTTAACAGGCATCTAGAATACAAGAGTCACAGGGGTCACAGAGGCCTCCACCCAGATTTCAGAAGAAAGCCTGAGAGGTCAGGCAGTGTACACTTAAGAGGGCAGTGCATGAAGCCAAAAGTGCAGTGGAAACCCCAGAAACGTGAAGTCAGGAACACGGAACCAGCTCATAAGGAAGGCCACAAGGAGTTAGCAAAGCCAGGCCAAAAGAGAAACTATGAGGGATACAACCACAGGCAATGACAGGGGCGGAGGTGCCCAAGCCATTGAGAGTACACATCTTTGCCCTTGGTGCTTGCCACATACCTACAAGACTGGATGCTTGCCTTGCTGAATTTTGGTTTTGCTTGGTCCCACTGGTTTTTCCCTTTTGGAATGAGAAATGTCCCCTTTTAGAATGTTTACCTTGTGCCATTGTATGTCAGCAGTTCACTAATTTTTACAGGGGCTCACAGCTAAGTGTTCACTATAAGTTTCAGAGGAGACTTTGGACTTGAGTTTTCAGCAATGCTGAAACTGTTAGGGCTTTGGCAACTCTTAAGAGTTGGACTAAATGCATTTTTGTATAGAGATGTGCATGAGCCTTTTGGGGGCCAGGAGCAGAATGTTATGGTTTATATCTAGATGCTCCCCCAAAGCTTCATGCACTCATAGATATGGCTTGTGGAAGCTGACTGAGTTTGTGGGCATTATAGCTGACTTGTTGCTAGGAGCTGGAGTTGGAAGAGGCAAATCTCTATGGGCATGACCCAGAAGGGTGTATCTCCCTTCCCCGCTCCTCCCTTGATCTGTTTCCTGAAAATGAGCTGCTTTTTCTCTGCCATGGTGTTCTGCCCTGTAGTGATCTGACCATGGACTAAACTGTGAACGAAAATAAACCTCTCCTCCCTTAAATTGTGGGTGTCAGGTATTGTGTCTTAGCAGCAAGAAAGTGACTAAGACACCCAGGAAGCTCATGGTGGACCTCAGTAGCTGTTCCTAATTCCTTAGGTTTAAAGTGTCAGGAATGAGCTGAGTGTGGTGGTGCATACCTATAATCCCAGCATTCAGGAGACAGGGTCTCACAGTGTAGTTCAGCCTGGCCTTGAACTCACTATGTAGCCCAGGCTGGCCTCAAGCTCAGAGCGGTCCTCCTGTGTCAACTCTCAAGTGCTGGGATTACAGGAGTGCGCCACCACGCCCGACTAACCTCCAGTCTCTTGGGACCCATGTGGGTATTTCATAAGTTCTCATCACTTGGCTGTTTTGTACAGACACACATCTCTGTCTGGGTGAGAGATCTAACACTGCCTTACAGAATCAGCTTCCTTTGGTCTCCGAGACAGTTCTGCTGAGAGCCATGTTACAAGAAGGAGATGACATAACACAGGAAGACAGGAGATTTCTGTTGAGTTGCACTGGTGAACTATCTTCCTGGTAAGGAATATAGTGGGTACTCTTGCACCTATCCAAAACAATTCAAACCCCAGCCAGGATGGTTAATTTTGTGTGTTACAGCTGGACACAGTGGCAGACACCTGTCTGTAATTCCAGCATTTCGGGGGCTGAAGCAGGAGGGTCACTGTGAGTGTGAGCCCATCCTGAGCACACAGTGAAATCAAGACCAGCCTGAACTACAGAGTGAGACCATGGTTTTGTTTTGTTTTGCTTTGTTTTAAAGTATGTTAACTTGGCTGGGCCACGGAGTTTCCAGACATTTAATCACTCATTATTCTGGGTATTTCTGGGTGAGATTAACATTTAACTTGGTAAACTGAAAAAAAAAAAAGCAGACTGCTCTCTCTAATATGGGTGAACCTCATATAATCAGGTGAAAGCCTGATTAGAATGAAAAACCTGACCTTCCCCAAGTAGGAAAGAATTTTCCTTCTTGATCACCTCTGAACTGACACAGTAGCTTTTATCCTGCTTTCAGACTCAAGTGGAAACATCACATCTTCCTGAGTTTTGAGCCTTCTGACCTTTAGACAAGAACCACAGCATCAGCCCTCTCAGTTCTTTGGCCTTGGACACAGATGGAAACCTAATGTCCCCCCCCCACCCCCGCTTCTTTGGCAAACCCTGAACAGTGCACAGCTACATATCCCAGGTCTCCTCTCTACCTTTCAGGAGCTCGTGCACCTAACTAAAGAGCGTATCTGCCAGGTATGGTGGTGCATACATGTAATCCCAGCACCTGGGAAGCTGAGGCAGGAGGATTACCTGAGTTTGAGTTGGAGGCCAGCCCGGGCTACACAATGAGTTCAAGGCCAGCCTAACTCTGTTTCAAAAAACCTACAAGTACATCCCCCAGATGAGTACTGTGATGGTCTAGAAGACAGGAAAAAGACACGACAGGACTGCACCAGAAAATCAGACATGATTTGTCAGCCTTTATTAACCAAGAGTGAAGCCAAGCCCTAGAGTTTCCTTTTATAAAACCCCAACTTTGTTTATAGCAAACAATGTTTTAATTCTTAATGACTTTTAATTATAAATATGTTCAATACCACAAAACAAAAATTGCTTTCCAATCACTCTTCTGAGATTAAAATACAAGTGTAGAACAGGTTAAAATAAGATTCACCACAATGACTTAAAAAATAACTCCAATTGAAAGACACTTTAAACACTATGTATAGAACTCAGGACCAAAAAATAACCTTAAAACATTTTTACCTTTGAGGTAGCACAATAATGCTGAATTAGGTATCCTTTATTACAAGCTTAAAAAAACAATGAAGACTCTACCCTTCGATCAAGGTGGGCTAAATGATTTTCTGAAAATCCCCCCATGAGGTTAGTGACAGTTTTCTTTTATTTTTTTATTTTTTTTATTTTTTAAAGTATAAAGATAGCCCTGCCAGTGTGTAAAAGGAAACCCATGGGAAGGCTGCTTCCCATAAAATAGACATAAGAATCACTGAGGAACGTCAGCAGTCAAGACAAGAGGAACAAGAGGTAATGGTGAAAAATCAAAACAACTTGTATCTTGGCAAGATTGATTTTACAAGTGCCTGTCAAAAACAAAAATCCAACAGCAGCCCATTGTGTGAAGCTGTTAGCAGGCAGTATAATGCCAGTGGACCATGGACCTCCATCACATCTGGTACCATTTTCTACTATAAGACCAAAGGCAGCAATTGTGAACACATGGTGGATTTTCTCAAAGGACAGATGAGACTGAAGGCTATGTTTCCTCCCTTAAAAAAGACCGGAGGAGGGTGTCTACAGTTATACAACAGGTTTCTGCAGATTTTATAGTAACTTCCAAAAGCAACAGTAGCAGCAAGAGAGGAAAGGAGGATGTTTACACTTTGGACTTTGTATCAGGCACTTAAATTGTTGGAGAGACATGCCATTCTGAACCAAAGATGCGAAAACTGGGTTGGAGTAATTATTACAAGTGGTTTAATAATGGGCTTTCAGAAGCAAAGTGGAGGTGTGGGTCAAACCTCTCTGCTCATCCTTTAGTGCTGACTTTCAAATTTTCTAAATGCCCAAAACCACAGCAATCGCAGCAGTGGTGGCAACAGCAGGAATGGTTCTGTCATGTCTATTTTCTGTATGTGTTCTGTGGCTGACTGGAAGGTTCTGATGTCACACTGAGAAGGCTCTAGGATGTGGCACATCTACTGTCCAGGGTCGGTCAGATCCAAGCTGGAGCCAAACATCTTCACTAGCTGTTCTTCATAGTGTGAGATGTTTCTCTTCATAATGTCCATACAGGGCCCCAGAAGTCTCTCAAATGCTTGAACATCCATAACTATATTGTAAAAAAGAAGTGAGGGGGAGAATGAGTTTTCTACACAAACAATTCAAGTAATTTCCCTCATGCTAGCCTTCTTCTAAATATACCCACAGGAAAAATAAATAAATAAACAAACAAACAAACCCACAAGTACTTGGAAAAAGAGCTGTTTCCACATGAATGGAGCAGGATGAGGTCATGTAAATTTAGGAATTGCAAGTCAGGTGTAGTGGTGCACACCTATAGTCCCAAACTCTGGGATAGTGAGACAGGATGATTCCAAGTTTAAGCCCAGCCTGGGTAACTTAGCAAATTAGCAAGATACTGTCTCCAATTAAAAAAAAAAAAAAAAAAAAAAAAAAAAAGGGAAATTCCATCCAAGATAATAAATTCAATAAGTTTAAGACTTGGAGAGTCCAACAGTACCTATTTTCCCTGTTCTTCCATAGCCTTGCTTCTATTACTACTCTTTTCATACGACTGGATGGGTGTGTATGTCTCACTCGCAGGCTGCACTCGGTGGTCAGAAATGTCTATTAGGGTACTAGGAGTGTAGACAGTGATGGAGTGTGTGCTTAGCATGTGTGAAGCCCTGGGTTCAATGCCCAGCAAACCGCGACGGAAAAACTTCACTAAAAGAAAATACTACCCCATCTCTGGTTGGTGACACAAACTGTCCATGCCTGAATGTGAGTGAGAGCTGGTGGAATAAGACAAGGCTTGCTGATGGGAAAAAAAATAACACACATTAGGAAAAAAGTATTAGGGCTGGGGATACAGCTCAGTGGTACAGTACCTGCCAGGCAAGCACAAGGTCCTGAGTTCGATTCACGGTACCAAAAAAAAAAAAAGTATTAATGTATGAAGAATTTTTCTTACCTAAGCAGGTGACATTTCCAACTGCGTAAGCCGAAGCAGCCCTAGGTTTGTTGGTGACTAGTGCGAGCTCTCCAAAGTACTGCCCCTTGTGGCAGCGGGCAATCTCAACCTCCTGGCTCCCAGCGTCCTTGTTCATTTTAGTCTACATCAGGCAGAGAACATGACCTAAGCGGACTAGGATCATAGCTGGCCATGTCCAGCTGCACACACACACTTCTCCGCACACTCAACACAGTTACAGAGAAACTAACTGGCACAGGCTCTACCTGCAACACATGAACTCCATGCACTCATCTCAGTGGTCTGGCTTCATCACAAGAGTTGGCTTTCCCTGGGGCTCCACCTGAAACCTAGTATTTTTCAAGTAATGGCTAAATATCAAGAGGAAAGGCACAGACCATTTTCTGGAGATGCCAGCTTCTGATGTAGAGTGGAAAAGACAAGATCTTCTAATTCTTTCTAAATTACAAACTTCTCTTAGATAATAAGCCACAACTCTGATTTCTCTTTGATTTGAGACTGTGCCTGTCTTAAACTGTTCTCTACAGAGACAAACTTTCTAAGTATTATCTGTATACTGATTTAGTTCCCCTACTCCTCATTTTTAGGAACAGTTAAGTAAATATTTTATAATTCACTACATTGTATTTAATATCTGGAGTTTCCTATTTTTACTAACCCATCCTGCTGAGCTAAGCAGTAACTTGAGTAAAAAATTATTTATAATTTATTAGTAAGAATTAGTCTCAATCTCTAAGAATCACTTTATGTTACAGGCAAAGAGATAACCGTTTACTTGTTTTGAAGGTTAAATTCACTAGCTCACATGGTTTGACCTTTCCTCCTTCCCTGCTTCTACAGTGACCTGTGAGCTCTGAAGCTAGTTGGCCCTGTGGTTGCGGATGTCTCTTTGCAATTCTACAGTAGCTCCAGGATTGCAGACATATTCTCGTCCACTAGGTCCTTTCTCTAGGACAGCACTTCTAACACTTTCATATACACACATCAGCACCCCCATGACCCAAATTTCCCTACAATGCAGATTCTGACTCAGCAGGTCTGAGGTAGAGCCCATAGATCGGCCTTTCTACTTTTGTTTTTCGACATAGGGTCTCACTATATAGTCCAGGCTGGCCTCGAACTTGAGGTGATCTTCCTGCCTCAGACTTCCAAGTGCTGGGATTACAGGTGTGCACCACGATGCCCAGCAGCTCTGCCTTTTTGACAAGTCCTTCAATTCTCAGGTGCCATGCTGTGACAGGTGCAATCCACATAATGCTCTGCCATATGACAGGAAGTGCCAACAATGAACATTTAATACACAGAGGTGGCACATGCCTGTAATCCCAGCATTCAGGAAGCTGAGGCAGGAAGATCACCGTGAGTTGGAGGCCAGCCTGGACTACACAGCGAGACCTTGTCTCAAAACCGAAAACAATGGGCCAGTGAGATGGCTCAGTGGCGTAAGCGCTTGCCTGGCAAGCGCAAGGTCCTGAGTTTGACTCCCAGTACCCACATAAAGGAAAAAAAAGGCCAGTGATATCGCTCAGTGGCACAAGCGGCTGCTGGCAAGCGCAAGGTCCTGAGTTTGACTCCCAGTACCCAAAAAAAAAAAAAAAAAAAAACCAAAACCCGAAAACAAAACAACAAAGCCATAGAGATAAATGTCAGTAATTAAAAATCTTCAAGAACACAAAAGTTTCAAATTACTATTTCATGTGAAACAACAGATTTATTTTTAATTAAGAATCAAGGTATCGGGCCGGTGAGATGGCTCAGCGGCTTAAGTGCCTGCCTGGCAAGCGCGAGGGCCCGAGTTCGACTCCCAGAGCCCACATACGAAAAAGGGGCCGGTGATATCGCTCAGCGGCACGGGCACCTGCTGGCGCGCGAGGTCCTGAGGTCGAACCCCCGGTACCCAAAAAAAAAAAAAAAAAAAAAAAAAAAGAATCAAGGTATCTTAGCCAATACGGTGGTAAATAACTGCAATTCCAGCACTGTAGAGGCTGAAGCAGGAGGACTGCCAGTTGGAACCCTTCCTGGGCAACTTAGCAAAACACTGTCTGGTGTCTAGCTTAGTGCAATGGGCCTGGGTTCAATCCCTGGTAAGACATACATATAATCAAACTATATTATAGACCGTAATAATCATATTTTTCCTCTTTTCTCCATACTTATTAACCTGTACTAAATATATTTTTCCAACAGGTTCATACATAACTACTTTTGTTTGTTTTTTGTCTTTTTGAGACAGGGTTATGCTATGCAGTTCAGGCTGGCCTCAAACTCGCAGCAATCCATCTGCCTTAGCCTCCCGAGTGCCAGGATTATAGGCATGCACCACCACACCCAGCCATAACTCACTATTTTAGCACAATCTATGTTCTCCAAAATTTTTTTTTCAAAAAAGTAAAGGGAAGGAAAAGGAAAAACAAAAATAAAAACAAGGAAGTCTGGTAATGATGGACTTGCAAGTAAGACTCACTCCTCCCATTTATAGATCACCAGTTTTCTAGGTCTCCTCATCCATCAAGTGGCCATTTATTCGTTTGTTTGTTTGTTTTTGAAACAGGGTCTCACTGTGTAGTTCAGGCTGGGCTTGAATTCATTATGTAGTCTAGGCTGATCTCAAACTCCTGGTCATTCTCCTGGCTCAGCCTCCCAAGTGCTGGGTGTGTGCCACCATGCCTGGCTCTCAAATGGCCATAATAATACATAACGTCCTGGAGAACTCCCCTGACAGGACTCTTAAAAGGAACCTTTCTTCATATTCATCCTAGTATGTATTTTTCATTATATAATTGCCCCATTTTATATTATCTTTTTCTTATTTGTCTGTGTGCTAATATTCCTCATGTCATTAATTATAAGGCAGAGGCAAAGGCAGCAGCACCAGAGGGAAACTGATCCCTCATCAATGAATGTGCTTCAATCTAGGTCTCTGGCAGTCACAGACCTCACCAAAATGAAGGCCTGAGACCCTAACAGATCTCACATTGTGTGACACAGTACTTTCTGTGCATGCACCTGGCTCCTGGGTCCTTATACCATCCACATGCACTCACCTTGCTCCTAATCATGATGCACACTTCACCAGATTCGATGATGTAAAAGCTGTCAGCCTTGTCACCCTGAAAGACAGGTCAGAGCCACAAACAGCATGAAGAGAAACATACAAATAGATTGTTTTCTCACACCCTTGAGCACTGATCTGTTCTTATTTCCAGCACTACAAATGAATCAATGGCTACCAAATTCAGAACGAGTGGAACCTGATCACCAGGGACATTAACTCAACCATGACTGACACATCACCCATCTTTTTTGTTGTTTCTTTTTTTTTTTTTTGGTACCAGGAATTGAACTCAGGGCCTCACACTTGCCAGGCAGACACTGTGCTGCTGAGCTATAACCCCAGCCCCTTGTGTTTTTTTTTTTTTTTTTTTTTTGTGGGTACCAGGGGGTCGACCTCAGGACCTCGAGCGCCAACAGGCACCCGTGCCGCTGAGCGATATCACCGGCCCCTTTTTCGTATGTGGGATCCGGGAGTCGAACTCGGGCCCTCGCGCTTGCAAGGCAGGTGCTTAAGCCGCTGAGCCATCTCACCGGCCCCCCCTTGTGTTTTTTAGCAGGGTCTTGCTATATAGCCCAGCCTGGCCTTACACTCACAATGATCCTCCTGCTTCAGCCTCCTGAGTGCTGGGATTACAGGTGTGCACCACCACACCTGGTTCTCCCATCTTCTTTTTTTTTTTTTTAAAGAGAAAAAAATAGAAAAAAATTTCAAAACAATAGGAGGATAATAATGGTTAATACATTGTGTATTGTTATCTTTAAATTAGTTACTCAGAGCACAAGATATGAGCATTCAGTTGTCCAATGTTAGCACAAACCTTTCTTTTCAATGAACTAAGAGAAATTAGTAGTATATCTATCATATATATATATATATATATATATATATATACACACACATTTTTTTTTTTTGCTTTTCTCTTCCTTCTTTTCTCCATTCCCTCATCCCAGTTTCTCTCTTCTTTTGAACAGTTTCTTCCCATTTTGCAGTATCTACTGTACATTTTGGATATTATTTACTCTTTCAGCTTCTCACACTAGAGAGACAATATGATGTTTACACACGAGAGTCTGGTTTATTTCACTTATGAGTATGGACTCGAGTTGCATCCATTTACCTATAAAAGTCTCCAGTGTATCCTTCTTTATGGCTGAGAAGTACTCCGTTGTATAAAAATACCACATCTTTTTTATCCATTCCTTGGTTGATGGGCATGTGGGTTGTTTCTAAGATCTAGATATTACAAATTGTGCTGCTATAAACATGGGTGCACATATATCGCTGTGGTACAAGGTTTTTAATTCTTCTGGGAAGATACCCAAAAGGGGAATAGCTGGGTCAAATGGGACCTCCAACCCTAGTTTTTTGAGGAATCTCCACACTGATTTCCACAGTGGTTGCACCAGTCGACACTCCCACCAACAGTGGAGAAAGGTTCCTTTTTCCCCACAGCCCCTCCAGCATTTGTTATTGGTTGATTTCTTGATAATAGCCATTCTTTCTGGGGTGAGGTGGAATCTCAGTGTTGTTTTAATTTGCATCTCTCGAATGACCAGTGATATTGAACATTTTTTCATATATTTATTTGCTGTTTGTATTTCTTCATCTGAGAAGTGTGTATTCATCTCAGATGCCCTTTTTTGGATTGGGTCTTTAAATTTGGGAGATCTGATTTTTTTTGAGTTCTTTGTATGTTCTCAATAGTAATCCTTTGTCTGAGGAACAGCTGGCAAACATTTTTTCCCACACTGTGGGTTGTTTCTTTACTCTGTTGGTGGTTTCTCTTGCTGTGCAAAAACTTTTTAATAAGATGAGACCCCAGTGGTTGATTCTTTGTGATAGTTCCTGTGCAATCGGGTGTCAGTCATAAAGTCTTTGCCTACACCAATCTCCCATCTTTTTTTTTTTTTTTTTTTGTGGGTACCGGGGGGACGACCTCAGGACCTCACGCGCCAACAGGCACCCGTGCCGCTGAGCGATATCACCGGCCCCTTTTTCGTATGTGGGTTCCGGGAGTCGAACTCGGGCCTTCGCGCTTGCAAGGCAGGCGCTTAAGCCGCTGAGCCATCTCTCCAGCCCTCTCCCATCTTTTAAATGCTTACATTCATCTCCATGGATATGCCCTGGCTGCCCACTGCACAAAGCAGTGCTGTTCTGACTGCTTATCTGAGTTGCTATTGAAACCTGTGACAGGGATGGGTAACCAAGACTGCTGCACATAGTGTCAAGGTGCTTCCTGGAGGAGGAGGTTTAGGCATAATCTTGATCATCAAATAGCCCTCAAGAGGACAGTGTGGATCTGGAACTCCTTGGCTTGGTGAGAGAGGTGCTCTGACACCACTTTTGATAAGCCTCAGGCTTTTCTTGGCTTGCTTTGACTTTAAACCACCTGGCTGATTAATTCATGCAGACAACAACTTAATTCACTAAGGACCTACTCTGTGCCAGGCTCTGTTCTAGGTATGTAAGATACATCACTAGACCAACAAACACCCCTGCCCCTGTGGACACACAGTGTGGTAGGGCAAATCCACCATCAGTAGCTACCACAACAAACCACTGCTGGAGGGTGGTAAGCACTACAAGGAAAGAGTACAGGGATACAGGCTCTCGAAGGCTGGAGGTGGAGCTGCCTGTGGTACAAAATGGAGCTTCACTGAGTGGGTGAGATTTGAGCAAAAGCTGGATGGAAGTGAGATGAGGCAAGCAGATACAGGAGAAGAGGGCTTCAGGCACACTTCCGTCCTGACCCTGAACGCCTAACTTCTACAGCAATGACCACAGACACTGGGAAATCCAGTACTAATCACATGTGCCTACGCCAGGGGGGTCTGGTGTCTACAGGGAATCTATACTTCTGAGCACTCACAAGACTTTATCTCTCTGACCACCACACAGCTGAGCCCAATGTTCCTGAGTTAATCTAATCCCAGGACACATTACTGCCCCACGAGAGGGAAAAGTTATAAAGGGGACCCTGTGCTGCTATGCTGCTGGCCTTGAACTCATGGTGTAGTCCAGGCTGGCCTCAAACTTGTAGCAATCCTCCTGCCTCACCACACCCTAGCTTCATTTTGCATTGATTTTTGTACAGGGTGAGACAGGGACCTAGTTTCAATCTTCCAAATGGGATATCTAAGGTTCCCAGCACCATTTGTTAAAGAGGTTATCTTTTCTCCAGCATGTTTTTTTGGCTCCTTTGTCAAGAATCAGAGGGCTCTACATGGGTTTGTTTCTGTGTGCTCTGTGTCCTCTATTCCATCAATCTATTTTGGTGCCAGTACCATGATATTTTTGTTAAAGTTTCTTTGTAATATAATTTGAAATCAGGTATTTTGATGCCTCCAGCCTTGCTCCTTTTGCTAAGGATAGCTTTGGCTATTCTGGATCTTTTGTGTTTCCAAATTAATTTTAGGATTTTTTTTTTAGTTCTATGAAGAATATCATTAGATTTTTTTTTTTTTTTTTTGGTGGGTACCGGGGGTTGACCTCAGGACCTCACGCGCCAGCAGGCGCCCGTGCCGCTGAGCGATATCACTGGCCCCTTTTTCGTATGTGGGTTCCGGGAGTCGAACTCGGGCCCTCGCACTTGCCGGGCAGGCACTTAAGCCGCTGAGCCATCTCACCGGCCCCAATCATTAGAATTTTGATGGAGATTGCAATGAATCTATAGACAGCTTTTGGTAATATGGCCATATTGACAATATTAATTTTGCCAACCTATGAACATAGGAGATCTTTCCATCTTCTAGTGTCTTATTCAATGTTTTTCTTCAGTGTTCTGTAATTTTCTTTTTCTTTTTTTTTGTGGGTACCGGGGGTCAAACTCAGGACCTTGCGCGCCAGCAGGCGCCCGGCTGCTGAGCGATATCACCGGCCCTTTTTTCATATGTGGGTACCGGGAGTCAAACTCAGGACCTCACGCTTGCCAGGCAGGCGCTTATGCCGCTGAGCTATCTCACCGGCCCTGTACTTTTCACTGTAGAGGTCTTTCAACTCCTTGATTAGGTTGATTGTTATCTATGATTCTTTAAGCTGTTGCGGATGGAATTATTTTTCTGATTTCTTTCCCAGCTAGTTCACTATCGGTATATTAAGAAGCTACTGATTTATTAATACGATTTTGTATCCTGTAAAGAAAATCTTAATGATTTTGTGACAGTTTTTTAAAGCAGGGCATAAAAGCACAAACTGGAAAAAAAGAGAAAAAGACAATAAACTGGACTTGTCAAAATTAAAAGCTTTACCTTTCAAAAGCTACCACTGATCCAGACATGGTGTTGCACACCTGTGATACCAGTACTTGGGAGGCTGAGGCAGGAGGATTGCCTCGAGTTTGAGGCCAGCCTTGGCCACATAGTGGGTTTAAGGCCAGCCTGAACTACATAGTGAAACCATGTCTCAAAAAATAAAAATAAAACAAAATAAAGAAACAAAACAAAAGCTACCACTGAGAAAAATAAAGAGATAAACCCAAAACTGCCATAAATTGGAAGAATTACTTGCAAACTGTTTGTCCAATAAAGGATATATACTTGGAGTATGTAAAGAACTCTTACAAAGATATATCACTTCATATTAACCAGAATAGCTAAAATTAAGAAGACTATCAATACCAAGTATTGGTGAGGATACAGAGCAACTGTAATGCCATATATTGCTGGTGAGAATGAAAAGAGGTATAGCTATTTTTCAAAACAGTTTGGCTGTTTGTTACAGTTAATTTACATTTTCCACAAGACTCAGCAATTCCATTCCAAAGTATTCACCCAAGATAATAAAACTATAAGCCAGGCGTTATGGTGTACTTTTGTAATATCAGCACTTGGGAAGCTGAGGCAGGAGGACTGCTTCAAGTACGAGGCCAGCATGGGCTACATAGTGAGTCCAAGGCCAGCCTGAATTACAGAGTAAGACCCTGTCTAAAAAAAATGCTGGTAAATGGAAAAGACAAATCATGGTACACCCATATAATGACAAATTACCCAGCAATAAAAAGTAATTATCTACTGATACATACATCACAGATAAATCTCAACAGTATTATGTATCCAGACTTAAAAACTACACATTGTTATGAATTTTGACTCTATTTATATGAAATTCTGGAAAAGGAACCTCTACTGTGACAGCAGATCACTGGTTTCTAGGAATGAGGGTGTAAGAAAGAGTACTGACTGCAAATATAAATGCAAGCACTGTTTGGGGTGATGGAAATGCAGCATACCATGGTGTGGAGATCGTTAGACAAATCTTCTAATTATACAGTTAAAGCTGGTAATTTTATTGTATGTAAAATACACCATAACGAAGTTGACCAAAACAAACCAACCCCATGAAACATAGTTTCTGATTTAGTAGGTCTGGTGTGGGGCCCAAGAATTTGTACTTCTAACAATTTCTACCATTCCCAGATAATGCTGATGCTGCTAGTCTTGGGTCCTCGCTTTAAGAACCCTTGGCTTAAGACACTGCCAAGAGTGGCCTACAGTAAGATGAGCATCATCTTATTCCTGTCAATTCATCTCCAAGAGCAGACACCACAGAAAGCACTGTGGCTTCTTGCATCTCCTGACATACTTCCTAAGATCAGTGTGAGTGTGAGGGATACAGGCATGAGACCCAAAGCTCCACCTACAGGACTGAGGAATTCTGGTCTCAGCTCTGTGCTCAAGGATAGTCAGATTACCCAACCCAGGACAAGGAGATACCCTTCTAGTACCCTTGTGAGACCCCAGGCAAAGAAGCTTATACCTGGAAAACACCTAATACTATTTACACACAACTAAAAATGCAAACACAATAGGCAAAACTATTACATAGCACTCTAATTACAATGGTTTGATCCACTGAATGGATTCTTACAGTATCCAAAAAAAATATGAGAAAAAGATGCAAGGAAATATTAAAGATAGCTTACAGATAAACATATCTAATCACTGAACCCTGAGGGCTCTGGTTTGTGTTGCCTTAGCCAAGAGGATGCCTTTGTGTCAAATGTAGAGCAGGTAGCAGGCACAACCCTTTAATTTTCTCAGGATTTTTTTTTTTTTTGTGTGTGTGTGTGTGGGTACCGGGGGGTCAAACTCAGGACCTTGCGTGCCAGCAGGCGCCCGTGCCGCTGAGAGATATCACTGGCCCTTTTCTTCGTATGTGGGTGCCGGGAGTCAAACTCAGGACCTCGCACTTGCCAGGCAGGCGCTCATGCCGCTGAGCTATCTCACCGGCCCCTTTTCTCCAGATTTTAACGTGGTAAATGAAGTTTACTCAAGGTCAAAACAAAATTACATCCAAAATAACAAACACAGGCTGGGGATGTGGTTCAGTGGTAGAGCTCTTGCCTTGCATGCACAAGGCCCTGGGTTCGATCCCCAGCACCACAAACAAGAAAAGGAAAAACAAAAACAAAAACAAAAAACCAAACACCAGAAAACCAAAAAATGTGAACGAAAGAGCCTGTATTATACAGTGAGATGTACATCAATGGGCTTAGAGGACCCTGTAGGAGGTGACCCAGTGGCCTGCAACATGAGCTCCCAACAGTGGAGGACACAGAAGTCTTCGGAGGCAAGTGATAGCCTTCAGATAGTGACTTGTAGGAAAGAGGCTTACGAGGCCGTACTCACCTGAGTGATTATACGGTCTCCATCCTTATAGTTCTTTTCTCCTATCACATCCACAATCTTCATTCGTTCTGACACCTGAAACAATGGACACACTCACAAATTATCAGGAAGATCTTTATTGAAAATCTTCTATCTATACAACATGGAAGTGGGTTAGAATAGTAGGATTTGAAAAACCTAATGATAGTTTTAACAGGATTCTCCTAATCCTCAAAGACAAACTTCTATTTAGACTTTACCTCTAATGATTTAAGGAGTGGCACAGACTCAATAAATGATTCAAACATCTTCCTCTTTTTTGCATTGTTTTTTACTATGATTCTTCTAAAAGTCACCCGGTCCTGCAAGAAAGAATATGAAAATTCTAGTACATGCCCATGTAAGAGAAAACCTATGGTTTAATTAACTGGATCATAGCAAACATTAAGAGGACTACAGAAGTAACTGTGCACACTGAGTGTTCAATGATACTTCAATCTCAGAATTATCACTGGAAAAAAAGTGCCTGTAGGGCAACCCATTTGGGACCCCTCCTGTCTCTCAGGAGCTATCCCATTCCCCATTCCTATCCCCTATTCCTTTTCTCCAATAAATTTTCCTACTCTTAAAAAAAAAAAATGCCTGTAGCATGAGCCAGAGAGCGCCCCACATGCTGCAGCTTCTTGCTGTTCAGTGCTCGATGGGTGCCACCCATGGGTCATAAATAGAACACAAAACAAAAAAATTCCATCAGATATTTATATGCTCATAGTCATTAATGTCAAAAGACACCCTTCTAAAAAAGGAGGAAATAAAACAATCTGATGGTTCTTGCCCTCAAGGAGTTTACAATCTTAATGAAGAGATAATACAAAATAGACAGGAGAAATAAAAATAGTTTTACAGCAAAATTTGTTTGGGACATGAAGGAGTGATAGGATTTAAACTACTGAAGAGATGGGGAGGATGCTCAAGATGCCAGGTAGGCATGTGAAAAGCACTATGACTGCAGTAAGTAACGGGTTCTCATCAGAAGACAGTTAAGCAGGCTACAGCCAAGCTCTTCTTGATAAGTGTGGCAGGGACGCAAAGCTAAGAGAATGTTAATTGTTTAGTCTAAGTGTGCTAAATGGGAAGGCAGTGATTTGTATATTAGGTTAACTGTACTTTTCTTTCACCTCTGGCAGAACAAAAAAAGTAGCCAGGGGATAGACATGTTTAGGTGTGATGTGATGTGAAGTGATGTGATGTACTGAATTGTACTATACTGTATCGTATTGTATTGCGTTTTGAGACATGGTCTCACTATGTAGTTCAGGCTGGCCTCGAACTTGTGGTGATCCTCCTGCCTCAGCCTCCTGTGTGCTGAGACTATAGGCATGCACCACAATGCCTGGTTTATTTTAGCATTCTTGATGATCAAGCAGAAGCAGGGTGGAGAAATCACACAGAAGACAGCTGAGCTGAGAGATCTAAATAGGTTTCCCTTGCTCGTATTTCAGCAGCCACAAATTAATTCCCTGGCTCTATCCCATGCCATGTCTAATTTGCTTAACCAGAGAGTTACCTATACTTCCCTACACTGCTATATAAATAATGTTTGCTCTCTGGCATTTAGCTAGATTCTGCTCCATTTTCTTCACCACCTATTGCGTGAAAAGAATCATCCAATCTCTGATTGCCCTAATGATGCACTGAATCATTTAAAACACTACATTCATATTTTGACATATTATGCCATCATCTTTAGAATTCAGTTTCAGTATTTTTCTGGACTTATCTAGGCTGAGTACTGTGGAAAGAGGAAAACTAAGACAGAAAATGGCAGTACTCGGGAGGTGAGGCAGGAGAATCACAAGTTGGAGGGCAGCCTGGGCAACTCAGTGAGACAAAAAAAAGGGCTGGGGATATGGCTCAGTGAGGAGGTGGCTCTGGGTTGAATCCCCAGTACCACCAAAAAAAAAAAAAAAAAAAAAAAAAAATCAGAAAGAAAATATATAGTTATAAAGATCATTACAATTATAATCATTACAATTATAATAGCAAACTATAGCAAACTATATTTATAGCTGAAAAGAAAACAAGAGTGGCTTTTCAAGTGACTTGAGCCAGACATGGTGGTGAATACCTCTAATCCCAGTACTTGGGAGGCTGAGGCAGGAGGATCACTGTTCAAGGCCAGCCTGAGTTACCTAGTGAGTTCAAGGCCAGCAAGACCCTGTCTCAAAAAACCAAAATAAATAAATAAATAGACAGACAGACAGACAGACTTGTGTCTTTGGGTTCCAAGCCCTTCTATGCAGCCTTCTCACTTCCCAGGATTCTTCCCACTGTACAAGGGCAGCTACTGTGGCTATGGAGGGTATGAAAAAGCACCAAGTATCAACCCAACCTTGGAGGAGTTTCCAACAGAGCATTGAAGAGGAAACTCCCAATGGCACCAAGTGCTCAGAGGGAAAGCAAAAAGCCCTAAGGTTCCGATGGGGAAGGAGTGCTACCCTGTGACTGCAGGACTCACCAGGAAGGTCTGCACTGACCTTTACTCAAGCCAAGAGAAAGGAGAAGGGGCTGGGGATACAGTGGCATGGAGCCTGCCCAGCAAACATGAGGTCCTGAGTTTGATTCCCGGTTCCTGCTGCACCCCCCCACCAAAAAAAAAAAAGAGAAAGGAGAAGCAGAAAATGAGCATAGCGGCCATGAAGGCAGCTTCTGTCACAACAGGAATGCAGGACCCACCTTGTGAAACTCAGTGAACGTGCCATGTCCTCCCTTCTCCAGACTTAGCAGGCATTCCCAAGGCCTTGCAAAACACAAGAGGGTGGCTAGAAAGGACCCTCCAGAAGCTACATTCCTGAGGTGGTACTGATGTTTGGCAGAGTTTGAGCTTACAAAGCAAATGAATGAAGAAGGAGAAAGGCAGAGGCCCAGAGGTATCTTCATGGGTTACTATTATGGTTTGTGTCTAGATGTCCTCCCAAAGCCTCATGCAGTCATGGGCGGTGGGCTTTTCAGAGGTGGCTGAATCTAGTTTGTGATTGATTCATGATCCAATCCTGGGATTAAGGATGCGAGTGCCATACCCACCCTAGGGTGGGTAACCTGCATACAATATAAGGGACAGAAAGAAGCTTGTCCCTTCTTCCTCTCTTGTTGCTTTGGTTGTCTTCCTCTACCATGAACTGTTGTTGCCCCTCTGCCATGTGCCACCTTGCCTTGGAGCCAGCTGATTATGGACTGAAACCTCTATGAACTGTGAGCTAAATAAACCTTTCCTCCCTTTAATTTTGGGCATTGGATATTTTGTCTTAGCAACGAGAGAAAAGTAACTAAGACACTGACCTTAATTAAGCAGAGAGAGAAAGAAAAGACTGCAAAGGACAAGAGTAGAAGTGGGAAGGCAGAGCAGGAGAGGAAGTCTCAGAAAGAAAGGTGTGGTAAGCAGCACCACAACCATGGAGAACTGGTGCTACTATCCACCCACCCACATCAGGCCCTGAAGGAGTCAGTCACTCTCTTATGCCCATACCCCATACCCCAGCCACAAAGTGGGTGATTTTACAGTCCATTGTGGGGCTGTTCTTTTTTTTCTTCTTTTTGAGACAGGGTCTTGCCAATAATTCAGGCTGTCCTGGAACTCACTATGTAGCTCAGGCTGGACTCAAACTCAAAGCTATCCTCCTGTCTCAGCCTCCCAAGTGCTGAGATTATAGGCATGCACCACCAGGCCTGACTACTCCATTGTATTTTAAAATTCTTACATTGAGACTTTCTGTTTGACTTAGAAATTATTTAAGAATTTATTAACTTCCAAGTTTTTGGAGATTTTTTTTTTTTTTTTTTGTGGGTACCGGGGGGTCGACCTCAGGACCTCGCGCGCCAGCAGGCGCCCGTGCCGCTGAGCGATATCACCGGCCCCTTTTTTTGTATGTGGGTTCCGGGAGTCGAACTCGGGCCCTTGCGCTCGCAAGGCAGGCGCTTAAACCGCTGAGCCATCTCACCGGCCCCGTTTTTGGAGATTTTTGTTATCTGTTACTGATTTCTAGTTTCATTCCATTGTAGTTACAGAACACACTTTGATTTCAATTCTTTTAGATTTGTTAAGTTTTATATCTCAGGATATGGTCTATTTTGGTAAATGTTCCATGGGCTAGAAAAGAGTATATATTTTGTAGTTGTGTGCACTGTTCTATTTAATTTTCTTCTCTCTTTCTTTCTTTCCCTCCCTACCTCCCTTTCTTCCTCATTTTTCAGTATTGGGGATTGAACCCAGGGCCTTCTCACTGGGCTACATCTCCAGCCCTATTGTAAAAACTTGCCAAGTATGATGGAGCATGCCTGATCCCACAATTCGGGAGGCTGAGGCAGGAGGATTACTTTGAGTTCAAAGCCAGCCTGGGCTACATAGTGAGTTCAAAGCCAGACAGAAATACATAGCAAGACCCTGTCTCAAATAAATGAGTGAGTGAGTGAATAAATAAATAAATAAATTAGTTAAAAAAAAAAAACCTTTAAGACAGGTTCTCGATAAGTTGCTAAATTGCCAGGCGAGGCTTGAATTTTCAATCCTCCTGTCTCAGCCTCCACCTCCCAGAGTGCTGGGATTATAGGTGCAAACCACTACATCTGGCTTAAAAGTGTTGTTTGGGGTTTTTTTTGAGACAGGGTCTCACCTGTAATTCAGGCCGGTCTTGATCTCACTATGTAGCTCAGGCTGGCCTCAAACTTACAGCAATCCTCCTGCCTCAGCCTCCCAAGTGTTGGGATTACAGGCGTGCGCCACCATGCCCAGCTCCATTTGTTTTGAGGGAGGGTTTCGCTAAATTACCCAGGCAGGACTTGAATTTACAATTGTCCAGCCTCAGCCCCGCAAGTCCTGGTATTATAGGTATGCAGCACTACACCCAGCTTCTAGCTACTTATTTATTTATTTTTTTTAAGAGTAGGAAAATTTACTGGAGAATAGGAATGGGGAATGGGGAATAGGAATAGCTCTTGAGAGACAGGAGGGGTCCCAAATGGGTTGCCCTCTAGCTACTTCTTTTTTTTTTTTTTTTTTTATGTGGGTACCGGGGGGTCGACCTCAGGACCTCACGTGCCAGCAAGCGCCCGTGCCGCTGAGCGATATCACCAGCCCTTTTTTCGTATGTGGGTACCGGGAGTTGAACTCGGACCCTCAGGCTTGCCAGGCAGGCGCTTACGCCGCTGAGCCATCTCACCGGCCCATCTAGCTACTTTGTGTATGGAGATTTATCATCTCTATTTTTCTGATGAAAACAAAAAAGGTAGTAAGAGTTGTATAGTAGTACAAGGTTGTAAGACCCAGTTATGCTTCTATAACTTACAGCAAATGGTTCATTGATAAACCACTTTAAAGAACGGAAAAACATATTTGCATGAGACCTTCCACAATGTCTTTCAGATAACTAGCTATAAAAGATAACCTGAACCAACAGCCCGTGGGGCCCAGGCCCAGAAGAAAACCATACAAGAACCACTTCTCTCACTCACCAATCCCCACAGGGAGCCTTCGGAGGTGGCGACAATGGTAGCAGCCCTCGGGGTATTGTACATCAGAGCTAGTTCTCCAAAACTGCCACGGTTGTCATACTGACCAACAGAACGCATTTGGTTATCTTTTGTTACTAAAATGTCATAGGTTCCCCTGGAAGAATGACAAGAAACAATTACTTCTTATAATAAATTTAAAAACTGGCATGTGCACACAACATAAAACATTAGGATTTCCAAAGAATTTTGCTAGTACATACAAATGCAACAGATCTTTACATTTTGACTTTGTAGTCTGCAATCTTGCCAAACTCTAATAGCATTTTTATAGCACTCTTGGTATTTTCTACGTGGAGATCATGTTACCTGCAGAGTTTTACTTCTTCCTTTCCAATCTACATGCCCTTGCTTTCTGTTTTTGCCATATTGCATTGGCTAGGACTGACTCGAAGTAGTACAAACATCCTTAATTATTCTCAATGTTAAGGGAAAATAATTTTATCTTTCACTATTAAGAACGATGTTCACTTTAATTCTTTCATAAATGCCTTCAGTTAGGTTGGAAAAAGTTCCGTTTATTCCTAGTTTGTTGAGCATTGGGTTTTATCATAAAATGGTAATGAATTTTGTCAAGTGCTCTGCTGCAAGTACTGAAATGCCTGTATGGGTTTTCTTGCATAGTCTGTTGAAAGTCAGCATTTAACAAAATAAAGTAAATGATATTTTATTATCTACCTATTGATTATAACGATTGCTAAAGAAAAATACTCAGAACTGACAAGCATTTGAAGAAGCAAGCACTCTCAACACAACACTGAGGTAAACATCAACCTTCCAAAGTGACTGTAAGATATTTAACAACCTACAGCAAATACTTTAAAGAGACAAAGAAACCTTTGACATAGCATTCCATTTCTAATTAAGCCAAAAGAATCAACAATACTGAAAAAGACAACTGTAGGAATGCTTGCCAGGTAATATTTATAACAGCAAAAACTACAAATAATTTACTCTGCTAACAAGAGGGAAAATAGGTTAAATATATGTTTATAACCATATTATGCAGTCATTAAAAATGATGACACAAAAGCCAGGTGTGCCGGGTGTGATGGTACAAGCCTCAAATATCAGCTCTCAGGAGGCTAAGGCAAGAGAGGCTAGCACGGTCCACGCAGCAAGTTCAAGGCTAGCCTGGACTATACAGTGAGACACAGTTTGACCCTGTCTCAAAAAAGAAAAAAAGAGGAAAAACCCACAAACAAATGAACAAACAGAAGTTCCAGCTACTTGTGAGGCTAAGCCAGGAGGATCACAAGTTTGAGGACAACCTGCGTAACTTAAGCAAGACCTTGTCTCAAAAAGGCTGAGGATGTAGTCCCTAGTACTGCCAAAAATAAAGACACATGTACCTACCTACCTACCTACATTCATAGAATAAAAATATGACAAATAATATTGCTTTCCATGGAAAACTGCTTAAAATAGATTTTAAGGATTAGATCAAATAATGTATGACCCAATGTAAAATATATGTATGTAAATTTTTATATTTGGTTTCTGACAGCTTTAGAGCCCTATCACTCATCCTTTTTTCTCCTGCTCCACATCTGGGCAAGCTCATAAGAATTCCTGAATGCTCCCTCTGTGGTGCTGATGGGGAATTCAAATAACACAGTGCCAGCTCAGGTGCTGGAGTACTCTTATTCTGCCTTCCCTTCCTTTTTTTTTTTTTTTTTTTGTGGGTACCGGGGGTCAAACTCGGGCCCTCGCAATTGCCAGGCAGGCGCTTAAACCGCTGAGCCATCTCACCAGCCCTGCCCTCCCTTCTAGACAGCATAAGAGCGTAGGCAAGTCACCTCTCCCTGCTGGTTCAACTCTCTTTTGGACCTGTTTGTGAACTTTCCTTGCTCTCTTCCAAAAGTCTTGTGATATGAGTAATAAGCTCCCTCATACTCCTTTATTGTACACATAGTGTCATCAGTCTTGACATCTGAGCCAAACTTTGGTTGAGGATCTACCTGAAGAGTAAACACGGAGAAAGCTATAGAGGAATACAGTCTAGCGATGAGATTATGGGTAAATTATTGTGCTGTCTTTATTTTTTCTTTTTTCAAAAATTGCCTATAAAGAGATGCCACTTATAAAATCGCAAAGTACCATATATTAAATAAAAAGCAGAGAACAAAACCAATCACTCAACTCGCACTTATGTGGCTGCTCTCAAAGGCGCTCACCTCTTAACAGGGAAGCGGACCACTTCTAGGCCTGTTGACGTGGCAGAAGCTAGGTCCTGTCCCCTCCAGGAGACACTAGTGACTTGACTTTGGGAAAGGTGCACACCATTTCTGGCAGCAGCACTGCAGAGAGCACCTCTCCAAGTACTCCTCTAAACAACGGGACATATTCTTATCACTGCAGTTGACACCATATTATATAATTAATTACATATTTAAGGTCTGCCTCCCTGACTAGCCAATGAGTTTTTTGAGGTCAGGAATTATTATTATTATTTTTTTACATGAATGGTAGTATTTCACTTTCAACACATACAAAGGATAAGCCTTCATCTAAATGTGTTAACAAACTAATCCCTTCACAGACAGGCATTTCGATCTCTATGTTGTTGACAGGTGCAAGTGCCAAGTGCCTGCTGGGACCTCTGTTTTGGTGGCGGAGTAAGTACACAGAAAGTACATGTTGGCTTCTGGGGGTGGTGATGTAACTTAAAAAATTATTGTCAGCACTTACAGAATTCCTGTGTACAAAGGATTAACATAACAGATAGAATATCTTTCCTTTGAGAAGATATAATTTATAACATTCTTATTCTTTAAATAAAACATTTCCTTTAATGCTAATAGTCACAGGTATCAAGGACCCAAGGAATAAGAGCGTTTTCTGTTCAAAAACCTAAATAAACATAGGCTTGATAAGAAGGGGACGAACTGAACCTAGCATAGCTACCTGATGGGGATTAAAAGAATTTCAAAAATCTAAGAAATAAATGGAACATTTTGAATAAGGTCTGTATATTAAACACAGTAGGTAATAAACACTGATTTCTGATTTTTATAATTGTTCTATGTTTAAGTAAGAGAAAGTCCTTACTTTTAGGAAATGCACACTGAGGTATTCAGACATGAAAGGATGTTGCATCTGTAACTTACTCTTGATAACTTGGTAAAGGAAACGTGATAGAACATTAACCTGGGTTATAAGAATTTTCTGTACTACCTATGCAAGTTTATAACTCTGAAATTACTTCAAAAGATTAATGGAAGATATTGGGTTAAATAGCATCTTATTACTTTAAACTCTGGTGCAGATGCTCCACTTAGGACTGAGAGGGGTCAGGAGGAAGAGGGGTCATCTAAGAGAATATTATCAACTCAAGAGGGTAAGTTATAGTAACGTGGGCAGGGCAAACCCAAGTATTTAATTTCTTCCAGTATGGCTTATACCTGGAACAGAGCCAAAAGAGGCAAGGGATATGGAGGTTAGGGCAGTGTATTTATGTGTAAAGTTAGGCTGGAATTTAAAGATCCAAATTGCAATATAGTATCATGACTGTTCTTTAAGAAATCAAGGGCCGGTGATATGGCTCAGAGTCATAAGTGCCTGCGTGGCAAGCGCGAGGTCCTGAGTTCGACTCCCAGTACCCACATAAAGGAAAAAAAAGGGCCAGTGATATTGTTCAGTGGCACAAGTGCCTGCTGGCAAGCGCGAGGTCCTGAGTTTGACTCCCGGTACCCACATAAAAAAAAAATCAATTCACTTAAATACTGGCCTATAACATGTTTATGAAGCACATGCTATACTCACCTTCTAACTATAAAGGAAACTTTCTACTGTAAATGATGGGTACAAATATGGATTGTAGTGAGGACTCAGGATGATAGTACATGGAGAGGGGCAGGCTGTGGTCCCTTGCAAGCCTTTAGAAAGCTTGGTCACCTGGCACTACACCTCTCCGGGCTAAACAAAGGATGGGGTAAAGCATCTGCCTAATACTATGAATCTATTAAGAGTGGCCACACAACTACAAAGCTCCATTTCCTACCGTTCTATGACATAAAAGTTGTCTCCATCATCTCCTTGGTCAATGACATGCTCATCCACTTTGACTGTCCTTTCAAACATGGCATCGAGGACTTGAGAAAGCTGTTCCTACAGGGTACACAGATGGAGAAAAGATGACTTTTACACTTGCTGAAAACATACAACAGTCATGTTTATCTCAATTTGTGACTGCACAATAGAAGTCCCCATACTAGACTGTTCCCCATTTTTAAGCAGAAACCTAAGGGCTATCTGAAACAAATGCTCTCCTGAGGCCAGTCAGCTTTGCATCTCCATGTACCTCAGTAGACAAGACAATTGCCAAGTTTTTGAGATAATATTGTTTCAAAAGGGTTTTCCAAGGGCCGGTGAGATGGCTCAGCGGCGTAAGCGCTTGCCTGGCAAGCGCGAGGTTCTGAGTTCAACTCCCAGTACCCGCATATTAAAAAAAAAAAAAAGGTTTTCCACAATTTATGCGAAAAGAGGTTACCTAAATCATAGTGCCAATTTTCCCAGCTGTGCCCACCAAGGACTGTTACCTGCCTTGATGGCTCCAGTATCTCATTTGTAAAGTCACACGCTGCCACCTTCCCTTAGGTGTTGACATTAACAGGACAGTCAAACGTAAAGGGCTACAAAGGCTTCAGGGGAGTTATCTTGTGGGGTAATACGACTGCGTCTGACTAGCCCAACACATTATTAACCACTCCGAATTTCAGTTTCTTCACTTGTAAAACAGGTATAATAAAGTTTCTAGCTCATAAATGTTGATGACTAAAAGAGAAAAATCTAAGGAAAGTATTTACCACATAATAGGTAATTAATAAAAGGGTTTAGGGCCGGTGAGACGGCTCAGCGGCTTAAGCGCCTGCCTTGCAAGCGCGAAGGCCCGAGTTCGACTCCCGGAACCCACATACGAAAAAAAAGGGGCCGGTGATATCGCTCAGCGGCACGGGTGCCTGTTGGTGCGCGAGGTCCTGAGGTCGTCCCCCCGGTACCCACAAAAAAAAAAATAAATAAAAATAAATAAATAAATAAATAAATAAATAAATAAAAGGGTTTATTATCAGATAGCCAATACTGCTTCATTCATACATAATAAATATACCTACTAACCAGAACTACCTATCATAAACAGAAAGTAACTATGCCAATAAGTATGATGAAAAGAAAACAATACTATTAAATTTTAAACAGTGATTCAGCCTGGGGCCAGTGAGATAAGTGACTGTCAGGGTAACTAAGGAATTCCACCTTCAACTTAGAAATTTCTTCTTGGGCCGGTGAGATGGCTCAGCGGCTTAAGCGCCTGCCCCGCAAGCGCGAGGGCCCGAGTTCAACTCCCGGAACCCATATACAAAAAAGGGGCCGGTGATAACGCTCAGCGGCACGGGCGCCTGCTGGCGTGCGAGGTCCTGAGGTCGACCCCCCGGTACCCACAAAAAAAAAAAAAAAAAAAAAAAGAAATTTCTTCTCTGGAGGAATGTAGATGGAGGACCCAGCAAGAGAATACTTTCACTGCTACATAAATCCATGTGATGTGTAACATTAGTTCTGTCAGAGTGACTGTGCTACCCAAAATAATTGAGTACTGCCAAAAAGCATCTTTAGTTACACCGTTCCATGTGTGTTCTTTTTTTTTTTTTTTTAATTGAGACAGGGTCTTGCTGTGTAGTCCAGGCTCAAACTCACTACGTGTCCCAGACTGGCCTCGAACTCATGGTGATCCTTCTGCCTCAGCCTCCTGACTACTGGGATTACAGGCATGCACCACCACCCCCAGCTTCCATGTGTGTTGAATACTGTACAAACTGACAAATACTCAAATGGATATAAATAAATAAATAAATAAATAAATAAATGGATGAACTGTTACCCACACGCTATCTACATTCGCATAGAATGTGACCCAATGCTGCCTGGAATTTCCTATTTAAATACTAGCAGTAAGGCCATAGTAGAACACCTGCCCAGCATTTGTCAGGCCTTGGGTTCAATTCCCAGCACCACAATGAATGAATGAATACATACATACATACATACGTACATACATACATACATACTGGTAAAGAAAAGAAAGAGCTGGGCATGGTGGTACATGCCTATAATCCCACCTACTCATACAGAGGCATGATCACAAGTTTGAGTCCAGACAGGGCCACTTAAGATCCTTTCTTTAAACAACAACAAAAAAAGTTAGTGCTGTAGCTCAGTGGCAGAGCGCTTGCCCAGCAGGTATGAGGCTCTGAGTTCAATCCTCAACACTGCATAAACAAAAATAAAACACAACTGAGAAAGAAATAGAAAATACTGGCAATAAATTCAAATTTTCCCCTATAATATCAACTAAACAGTTATCTGTACCTGGCCTACAGGCTGTCTATTGGAAGCCTTTTGTTCTGAGTAACTTTTCTTCTAACTGAACTCTTCAAATACATTAGTGTCATGAGAAGTGAGGGAAGGGAAACACAGGTTAGAGGGGACTACAATGCTACCATGACAACCAAATGCAACATGTGGTTCAAGACTGAAAAACAAAAACGCTATACAAAATTTTAATGGAAAAATTACAGAAATCTGAGTACAGATTGTGTGTTAGGTGATGATAGTGCACCAATGTTAAATTTCGTGGGTTTGTTAATGGTATTAATGCAAGAAGACAGCTTTGTCTTGGAAAATATATCTCAAAGTAATGAGGAGTGAAGAGTCACGATGCCTTAAATACATTCATAAATGACTCAGAACAACAGAAAATCAGTACATATACTTCTTTCTCTTCTCTCTGTTCACACATTTGCACATGAGAGGGAAAGTAAACACAGCAAAACATTAACAACTTATAAACACAGTTAAAAGGTAGACAGGTGCTCAAGATGCTATATTGACTTCTCCATAAATGTGAAATTTTAGCCAGGCGTGGTGGTGCATGCCTGTAATCCCAGCACTCAGGAGGCGGAAGCAGGAGTATCACTGTGAGTTCGAGGCCAGCCTGGACTACACAGTGAGACCCTGTCTCAAAAAACCAAATTATAAAAATAAAAGAAATTGTAAAAAAGAAACTTAGGAAATAAATTTAAAAATTTGTGCTGGGTAAGGTGGTACACACCTGTAATCCCAGCATCTGGGAGGCTCACACAGGACAATCACTGCAAGTTAGAGGCCAGCTTTGGTTATATAATGAAACTATCTCAAAAACAAACAAACAAACAAACAAAGTAGTTAATTAAAAGATTAGAAACAGTCACCAGAATGGTTAAAATTCAAACACACAATTTTAAGTTTTGGTATTATCTGGAGTAACTGGAAATCTCATACTTTGTTGGTAGAAATACAAAATGGTAAACTACTTTGGAAAAGATCTGGCACCTAATTTTCATAGAGGTCCACCAAATACCTACTCTACAACTCAAGCAATTTTACCTTTATTTTACTGAAGAGAAATGGAACAAAAAAGTTATAAAGACATAGAAAATGTACATGATTCATTATATTAGCATTATTCATAATAGCTAAAAATTAGAAATAGACCACTTGGACCAGTGATACAGCTCAGCGGCATAAGCGCCTGCCTGGCAAGCGTGAGGTCCTGAGTTCGACTCCTGGTACCCGCACACACACACAAAAAAAGAATTAGACCACTTACCCATTAACAGAAAAACACAGATACACCGGTATTTCTGTAAAATGTAACACTACTGGTATTTCTGTAAAATGTAAATAGGAATGAACTAACATCACCGGCGTAAGATAAACTGACAGGATGAACCTCTTGATATGATGTTCTGAGAATGACACAATATAATTTCTATGGCTGTCTAGCCAAAAATTACAAGACCAGACAAAATCAAACTGGAGGTATTCTACAGAATAACCAGTATTCTTCAAAGAAGAAAGATTGTGAATTAAGATAGGACTGAAAACTGTCACAGGAGACTAAGAGAAAGACTAAATACTAAAAGGAGGCTAAGAAAAGATACCTAAATGCAATGTGAGATTCTGGATTAGATCTTTAACAACAACAAGAAGGCCAGGCATGGTAGCGCACGTCCGTAATTCAGTACTCTGAGGCAGGAGGATTGCCATAAATTCAAGGCCAGCCTGGACTACATAGTAAGTTCAAGGTCAGCCTGAACTACAAAGTGAGACCCTGTCTCAAAAACAAAACAAAACAAAACAATGACAACAAAAAGTACGAAAACAAAATTGAATGAGGTAAGACTAAAGTTTGTAGTTTAAGGTATCATACTGTAAAAATGTTATTTATTAGTTTTAATAACTATACTCTGTACACTGTACAATTCCATTTATATAAAACTCTAGAAAAAGTAAAATTAATTCATTTTGAAATGATGGCAATGTTCTATATCTTGAGAGGAGTTTGAATTACCTGTGTATGGATTTGTCAAACCAAAATGCACACTTAAGATCAGTGCATTTTACTGTACATAAACTTTGCACTGAAAAACCATAAACAAATGCCAAACTCTAGAGTTCATAATATGCATGACAGAGTATTTAGGGGCAAGTATACTGGTATCTGCAATTTACTCAGAAATATACCCCCCAAAATAACATGAGTTACTACAGAGGCCAGGAAACTGCCACTATTTTTTAATAAAGAATTTATTACTGGAACATAACTATACCTTTTCATTTATGCATATTCTACAACTGCTTTCCTGCTTACAAAGTCAGAGCTGAACTTGTGACAGAAGTAATTACTATCTGGCTCTTCGGGAAGAAGTTTGCTAGTCCTTCTGCCGAGAGATGAGCAGATGTATGTGTCAGCGCAAGCAAAGCAAGATGTTAGAATCGAGGTAGGTGACAGATGGGATGTTCGTGTAAAATCCAATTTTGCTGTATGGTTGAATATTTTTAGGATAAAATGTTAGTAAAATATAATTAAATCTGAAAATTAATCATCATTTTTCAACACCAAAGTGGCAAAATGGTATTCTACCAAAACAAAACAAAACACCTGATTAGATTGACACCGAAAATTCCCTTATAACAACTCTGACAGTAAACTTGAAAGAGGCTTTATTCACAGTAAATAAAGCAGTGAGTCCGCTTTCCATTTATATGGTTGGGTCTTCCAGGGAAAACAACTGATACAGACCTGTATTTCTCACAATCCGCATTTCCTTGAGCTCACTGCCCTTGTTTTACTCAGTCTCAGACTAACAAAATCCGAATAAAGTTCTGGTTCTTCCTATAAACCAGACAACTACCAAAGAGACTGTTTTACAGATACCAGGCATGGTTGATTCCCTTGACTGACAGATGTTCATGTTAGACCAGATTGCCAGGAAGGGTTTAGAGATATCTTCAGAAGTTTTTCATAGAAGCCAGGCAGTAAGGGGATTCTAATCCTGTCCTTCCTGTCTATGCATCTTCTGCACTTCCCCTCATCTAATTCATGTGGCCTTAGTGTATGGCATTCGAAGTAAAATCCAAAGATTTCGTATTGCCACAGGCAAAATGTTTATGTTCCCCCCAAATTCCTGTGTTAAAATCTAATTCCCAGTGTGACAGTACTAGGAGATAGGGTCTTTGAGAAGTGATTAGATCATAAGAGTGGAGCCTTCATGAATGGGATTAATGCCCTTACAAAAGTGACCCTACGTAATTCCCTCCTTCCTCCTCCTCCTGAGAACTCAGAGAGAAGATGGCTATCTATGACCCAAGCAGTGGGCTTCTCACCAGACACCAAATTTGCTGCCACCTTTATTTTAGACTTTCTAGCTTACACAATTGTGAGAAATACATTTCTGCTGTTACAAGCCACCTAACAGGGTATTTTGTTATAATAGCCTGAATGTACTAGGACACCTATTTTTAGGAGGTAGCCCTTGCCCTCTATCTCTATCACCAAGAGGAGGACAAGTTAAGCCACACATCCCCTCAAGCTGTGTAGACACACACGACTTATAAGAGGTGCCCCGTATCTAAAGTCATCACAGTAATAAAGGGTGCCCCATATGAGGTATGAGAAGCAATCCACTTCAGTGGATTGACTGCTGCTGGTGAAGAGTACAGAGTTATATCTTTAGAAAAATCAATCCCTTTGCAACATAAATTCAGACCCTCTAAACTAAGCAACATTCAGATCCTCCAAACCTGAGCGTTTCCTGGTGTAACTAAAATCCCATGGTCTTCAAATTACTAGTATTATCTTGGAGGAAATGCCAAAGCAGATCAGAAAAATACTAAAAGGCATGTAAAAAGTCATGCCCATGTTATAGTGGTCAATACAATAAAAACATCTGTAAAGTAAAATGAACCTAAAGTTTCATGCCTCATACCATGATGACTAAAATGCTAAAAAAAAAACTCTTTAAATGACAAACAGGAAAAAAGCTAAAAGACCATTATAACAAAAATATTTTTAAAATAAATATTACCTGATCAAGATTTTTGAAAAGAAGAATATCTTTGCAAGCTTCCTGAAGTCTGCATCTCTGTTCATCAGTTTTAGGATGAATCACCTGTCAATCCAAATAAAGCAAGGGGAAATTTTTACTCCATTTTACAAATTGCTGAATTAAAAGCTAATACATTATTTTCTTCTAAAAAGTGGGGGAAATTGGCCAGGCGTGATGGCACATGCCTGTAATCCCAGCACTCGGGAGGCTGAGGCAGGAACATTGCTGTGAGTTCGAGGCCAGCCTGGGCTACACAGTGAGTTCAAGGCCAGCCTGGACTACATAGTGAGATCCTGTCTCAAAAAGAAAAAAAAAAGTGGGGGAAATTAAGAGCATATTTTCTATAATCTTAATTTTACATAAATACTAAGCAGGAGGCTGAAAGTGGAGGGGCAATATGATACAGGTGATGAGTAAAACCCACACGCCACCACAGTAGCAGTCAACTGGCCCTTGGGAACCCCCAGGTTCTCATTCATGAAGCAGAGTGTTATAAATCTGTCCGGGCAACAAAGACTGAACTGGGCATGATGGCACATGTCTATAAGCCCACTGCTCAGGAAGCTGAGGTAGGAGCACTGCAGAGGCTGAGGCAGGAGGATTGCAGCATGTTCGAGCCCAGCCTGAGCTGCATAATGAGTTCAAGGCCGGTCTGAACTACACAGTGAGACCCTGTCTCAAAAAACAAAAAAACAAAAAAAGGAAAAGGAAAGAATGAGCACCTACTCAGTATGAGGCATTACCCTAGCTCTGTGGACATAGCAGTGGATAGACAAAAATACCTGCCCTCATATTCACTAAATTCATAAAATATTCCAGAGAGTGATGATGTTAAAGTAGGAAATAAAGTGGACAAAGAACATAGAATTATGAGAGTGTGTGTGAGTGTGACCAGTTGAGGCCTCACTCAGAAGTTGACAAGGAAGATCTCAAAGAAGTTCTGAAAAATCTGAGGGAAAGAGTCATATAGATATCTGTCTGAGAAAAGCAAGTGAAAACAGGGCTTTGGCATATATTTGTAATCCCAGCACTTGGGAGACTGAGGCAGGAGGATCACTGTGAGTTTGAAGCCAGCCTGAGCTACATAGCGAGTTCAAGGCCAGCTTCAACTATATAGTGAGATCCTGTCTCAATTAAAAAAAGAGGAGGAAGAGGAGAAGGCGAAGAGGAGGAAGAGGGGGAGGAAGAAGGAGGAGGAAGAAAACAAGGCTTTATGGTGGAAGAGTGAACAGCAAAACTGCAAATTTGAAAAATAAACCAGGTGTGGTGGCACACGCCTATAATACCAGCACTTGGAAGGCTGAGGCAGGAGAATAGTTGTGAGTCTGTGGCCAGCCTGGGCTACATACTGAGTTCAAGGCCAGCCTGAACTACATAGCAAGACCCTGTCTCAAAAAAAAAAAAAAAAAAAAAAAGAAGAAAAATAAGCAGGAAACAGATGTGATTGGTGTAGAGAGGGAAAGATCAAGAGACAGATTAGGGGTAAAGGGATGCCAAATCACAACAGAGCATTCTAGGTCACAGAACTGGAACTTTTCTCTAGTAACATGGGGTCAATTTGAAGGTAGCAACTAAGGAAGAAACATGACTAATATTTTTAAAAGATCTCACTGGATAAGTACAAGCTACAGTGTTAGATGATGGTGGTTTGGACCAGGATGGCAGCCACAGAGGTGTTAGAAGTACAGAATTTTTGGGTATGTTTTGAAAACAGAACCCATTGTATTCATTGAAAAACTGCAAGTTGGTAAGAAAAAGTGAAAAGAGTTGAGGGGGTTACTACAAAGTTTTGGCCCCAAGTAACTGAATGATGGAGTGGTCATGAATTAAACTAGGAAAGATTGAGAGGAAAAGAATATTGAAAGAGAAATAATCAGGACTTCATGCTAAGTTGTTCACTGATATCTAAGTAAAGATTGTAAGTAAATATTGGCTACAGGGGTCGGTGAGATGGCTCAGCGGCATTAAGTGCCTGCCTGGCAAGCATGAGGTCCTGAGTTTGACTCCTGGTACCCACATACGAAGAAAGGGCCGGTGATATCGCTCAGCGGCACAGGCGCCTGCTGGCACGCGAGGTCCTGAGGTCGACCCCCGGTACCCACAAAAAATATATAAATAAATAAATAAATTAGGGAGGAAGTGTACGCTTTTTGTTTGCTTGTGGTGGTGGGGATTGAACCTGGCACGTCATGTTTACTATGTAAGTGTCCTGAGCTACCCCCTCGGTCTGTTTTTTTTTTTTTTTAATGTGGGTACCGGGAGTTGAACTCAGGACCTCGTGCTTCCCAGGCAGGTGCTTATGCCACTGAGCTCTCTCACCAGCCCTACCCCCTCAGTCTTGGGGGGGGGGGAAACCCATGTGTTTTAAGTTTTAGACATCATCAAGAATTTCACAGGGCCAGTGAGATGGCTCAGGGGCATAAGCGCCTGCCTGGCAAGCACAAGGTCCTGAGTTCGACTCCCAGTACCCACATATGAAGAAAGGGCCAGTGACATCACTCAGTGGCACGGGTGCCTGCTGGCGCACAACGTCCTGAGGTCGACCGCCGGTACCCACACAAAAAAAAAAAAAAAAAAAAAAAGAATTTTACAATATCCAGAATTTTAGAAGTATAAAATCTACATGTCTTTTTTTTGAGGCACGCTCTTGCTATGTAGTTCAGAATGGCCTCAAACTCACAGCGATCCTCCTGCTTCAGCTTCCTGAGTGCTGGGATTACAGGTGTGTGCCACCACACCTGGCTACATTTGCTTCTGTGAAAGTAATTTAGTCCTACCACAAGCACTATTAACATTTAAGGCAAGGGAATTCAAACTTACAACTCATCTGGGCTGCACTGAGTGAAGAGGAACTGGGCCACATATGAAATATACAATGTAGTTGATGTAACAAAACTTCCTTTATTCTATTCTTCTTATAACATTAAAAAAAAAAGAGGGCAACGTAGACAAAACTAGTGGAATATTTTATCTTTCCTTATGAAACTAATGTATCAATGTCTGATTCAGTGAAAGTAGTTGCGATTCCTAGTGAATTCTCAAGATGCTCGTGAGAAATATTTGCTCTAATTTTATTCTTCACGTGCCTCAAAAATGTTCACAAATGTACATACTGCCAAAAAGCATTGACATGAACAAGCTATGATTATGGGGTGAAGGATATTTTTCTCTGGGAAGACAGGTCTTACAAAATTCCAGTAGAGCCGGGCATGGTGGTGCATGCCTGTAATCCCAGCACTTGGGAGGCTGAGGCAAGAGGAATGCCACAAGTTCAAGGCCAGCCTGGGCTACAGAAGCGAGTTCAAGGCCAGTCTATACTACATAGGGAGACTCCGTCTCAAAAAAGTAAATAAAATAAAATTCCAGTAGTGAAAGAGACATGATCAAATTTTTCTGAGTTGAATGACTGCAACTTTATACACTCCAAAAATTAATAACCAACTGTTTATATTTCTAGTATTAGCAATGTTATAACTATAACAGTATCATGGACAAATACAGCTGCTAAAAAAAAAGATTTTCATTATTTTATAAAATAACACAAGCCCAAGTTTAATAATTAAATAAGAAAACTTATGAGTCTGTTTAACAACAACAAACACCTGTCTTCGTAGGCGCAGCTGTAATGGTAGGGTGGAACACTACTATCAGTGCTCTCTGCATTAAGCACAGGTAATGTCTGACACATGCAGGATGTGACTCGACATGTGTGGTGGCCACACCACACCATGCCACCCTATACAGGGCGCTTCTGCTGCCTACACAGTCCCTGCTCCAGCACTGGGCAATGGAGCCATGAAGAACATCACTAAAAATCTAATAATGTAACAAGTGTATGATTGGGGGAGACTGCATTATTAGCTGTCCAGAATCTCGAGTGGCCGAGGCTGGATATACTCCATGAGGTATATATATCCTCCCAGATACAATTCTCTATATATACTACAAACACATTAAAAATTTTCAAAATGTTCCATAAGAAGTACCTCATATATATATATTGTATGCCACTAAGTCCTGTCCTATACAATCATTTTCAGTGGCTGCAGATAGTCTTGATTTGAATATAGCATAATTTAGCCCCTGGTAGTGCCCTATTTAGGGCCACTTAGGTTGTTTGGATTTTCACTATTAGAACACTGTAATGACCTCTATTTGTACCTCCTTGGGAAGGCTCCTTAGGGGGAATTCTCCCTTGGGTGACGGCTGAGCCACTGGCGTGACTATGTTTAAGGTTTCTGACAGCTATAGCTAGGTATTCCTTCTCCCCATACCCTCTACCAGTGCTGCTCTCAATCTGTTGGGTAACATACAGCATATTTTTTGTAATCCCAGCACTGTGGGAGGGTGAGGCAGGAAAACTGAAAGTTTGAGCTCAGACTGGGCAACCTGGCAGGACCCTGTCTCAGAAAGGGTGGGGGTGGTACTTGGGTTAAATCCCTAGTACTGCCCTCCCCCGAAAAAATAAGTCCTTGCTAAAATTTTTTCTTTGTATTTATCTTATCAGTATGATTAGAATTTGGTATGTAGAGAAATGGAATCAGTGTAAAATACAATTCTACGTAACACTTTTCCTTTAGTTCTTACCCGTGGATCAGTATCTTCTTCCTCCTCATCAGGGTTATAAGCTTCAGCACAGACTAAAATTGGAGAGAGAAAATAAAGAGAAAATTGAATTTAACAGATATGTGGTTTTAGGAAAACTAAGACGTGAACACAATTTCCTTCTATTCACTGTTTTCTAAAGCTGCAATGATCTTTTAAAATTCCTCTTTCAATTAGTAAATACTGTATGTTAAATATCTACTAGTGTCAGACATTCTCTTAGGTCCTCAAAACCCAGCTCTGTGGAGATGATGATCCCAGATAGGAAAGAGACAATGAGACAGATCCTGTGAGAGTGCGAAGTACAAACACAGAGGTGCTGCCTCTTCTGAGTTATGCAGCAGGAGTCAAAAAACCACAAAGTACAATACATGTAACATAAACACAAGAGATACGCATGTAATTACCAAAGGAATCAATTAAAACAGTGCAAAGTCATTATATGCATGTATAACTTAAAAATTAAGTTTTTGTTTTGTTTTTCAAAGATTTGGGCTTTGCCTATGTTACTCAGGCTGGCCTCTAACTCCTGGTCTCAAGTGATCCTCCTGCCTCAGCCTCCTGAGTAGCTGGGACTACAGATATTGCTACTGTGCAGGGCTAAGAATTACTTTCAAAACAAAACAACAGGAACTATCACAAAGAATCAACAACTGGGATCTCATCTTATTAAAAAGCTTTTGCACAGCAAGAGAAACCACCAACGGAGTGAAGAGACAACCCACAACCTGGGAAAAAATGTTTGCCAGCTGTTCCTCAGACAAAGGATTACTATCGAGAATATATAAAGAACTCAAAAAAATCAGACCTCCTAAATTTAAAGACCCACTCCAAAAATGGGCATCTGAGATGAATACACATTTCTCAGGTGAAGAAATACAAATGGCAAATAAATATACAAAAAAATGTGCAACATCACTAGTCATTCGAGAGATGCAAATTAAAACAACACTGAGATACCATCTCATCCCAGAAAGAATGGCTATTATTAAGAAATCAACTAATAACAAATGCTGGAGGGGCTGTGGGGAAAAAGGAACACTTCTCCACTGTTGGTGGGAGTGTCGACTGGTACAGCCACTGTGGAAATCAGTGTGGAGATTCCTCAAAAAACTAGGGTTGGAGGTCCCATTTGACCCAGCTATTCCCCTTCTGGGTATCTTCCCAGAAGAATTAAAAACATCGTACCACAGTGATATATGTGCACCCATGTTTATAGCAGCACAATTTGTAATAGCCAGATCTTGGAAACAACCCAAATGCCCATCAACTGAGGAACGGATAAGAAAGATGTGGTATTTTTATACAATGGAGTACTATTCGGCCATAAAGAAGGATAAACTGGAGACTTTTATAGGTAAATGGATGCAACTCGAGA